>CM060324.1:57439483-57446983 GCA_030674155.1 Stramonita haemastoma
CTGGTGTTACAACATCCGGTGTTACATCTGTTGTTGCTACATCTGGTGTTACAGCACCTGGTGTTACAACCTCTGGTGTGACAACATCTGGTGTGACAACATCTGGTGTTACAACCACTGATGTTACAACATCTGGTGTGACAACATCTGATGTTACAACATCTGGTGTGACAACATCTGATGTTACAACACCCGGTGTGACAACATCTGATGTTACAACACCCGGTGTGACAGCATCTGATGTTACAACACCCGGTGTGACAACATCTGGTGTGACAACATCTGGTGTGACAACATCTGATGTTACAACACCCGGTGTGACAACATCTGGTGTGAAACATCCGGTTGTGACAACATCCGGTGTGAAACATCCGTGTGTGACAACCTCTGATGTGACAACATCCGTGTGTTACAACATCTGGTGTTACAACATCCGGTGTGACAACATCCGGTGTTACAACATCTGATGTTACAACATCTGGTGTGACAACATCTGATGTGACAACATCTGATGTTACAACCTCTGATGTCACAACATCCGGTTGTGACAACCTCCGGTGTCATAACATCTGGTGTGACAACCTCTGATCTTACAACATCGGGTGTGTGGTGTTTTTGTTGCTGTTGTTGTTTGTTCTCTTGTGCACTGTTTAATTCCTACTTCTTTTTTTTTAATGTTGCAGTTTGTAATGTTCTTAACAACTGTCAAAAATAATCATATTTTTTACAAAAGTTTTTGAAAATCTGGTGTGACAACCTCTGATGTTACAACATCTGGTGTGACAACATATGGTGTTACAACATCTGATGTGACAACATCCGATGTTACAACCTCTGATGTTACAACCTCTGATGTTACAACATCTAATCTTACAACATCCAGTGTGACAAGCTCTGATGTTACAACATTCGGTGTCACAACACCTGCTGTGACAAACACCCGGTGTTACACTCCTTTCTTTGCCAGGGGCATCTTCTGTGACTCCGTCATCCATCAGCTGGATTTCGTGCCCTGGCTGCTGGGGGAAAAGCCCTGTGGGGTGGTGGCGGTGGGGGGACGGACCTCCAGCTTTGCTGACGTCTTTGAACAGTGGGATGACGTGGACAGCGTCATGGTCACGCTGCGTTTTCCTAGTGGCACTCACGCCGTCATTGAGGTCACTAGAGAGGGTCCTTTGGACGACGTCTACTTTCGCCTGGAGGTAAGTTTTTCGTCACAGTTGTGTTGTGTTGTGTCGTGTTGTGTTGTGCTGGGTTCTGTGATATGTTGTGTTGTGTTGTGCTGAATTCTGTAATGTTGTGTTGTTCTGTTGCG
This sequence comes from Stramonita haemastoma, assembly GCA_030674155.1. Classification (NCBI taxonomy): domain Eukaryota; kingdom Metazoa; phylum Mollusca; class Gastropoda; order Neogastropoda; family Muricidae; genus Stramonita; species Stramonita haemastoma. The sequence goes on from CM060324.1 coordinate 57,440,799, forward strand.
TTGTGCTGAATTCTGTTTTGTTGTGCTGAATTCTGTTGGTTTTGCGCTGAATTGTGTTGTGGTGTGCTGAATTATGTTGCGTTGTGTTGAATTGTGTTGCGTTGTGCTGAACTGTGTTATGTTGTGTTTAATTTTGTTTTGTTGTGCTGAATTCTTTTGCGTTGTGTTGAATTCTGTTGTGGTGAGCTGAATTCTGTTATGTTGTGCTGAATTATGTTGTGTTGAATTCTCTTCCTTCGTGCTGAATTCTGTTGTGTTCTGCTGAATTTTGTTGCGCTGTTCATTGCTGTGCTGAATTCTGTTGTGTTATGCTATTCTGAATTCTGTTGTGTTATACTATTCTGAATTCTGTTGTGTCATGCTATTCTGGATTCTGTTGTGTTATGCTGGTCTGAATTTTATTTATTATGCTGTTCTGAATTCTGCTGTGTTGTTCTATTCTGAAGTCTGCATGCTGTGTTGTTGTGTCATGCTAAATTCTGTTCTGTTGTGTCATGCTAAATTCTGTTCTGTTGTGTCATGCTAAATTCTGTTCTGTTGTGTCATGCTAAATTCTGTTCTGTTGTGTCATGCTAAATTCTGCTGTGTTGTGTCATGCTAACTTATGTTGTGTTGTGTCGTGCAGAATTCTGTTGTGTTGTGTCGTGCAGAATTCTGTTGTCATGCTGAATTCTGCTGTGTTGTGTCTTGCTGAATTATGTTGTCATGCTGAATTCTGCTGTGTTGTGTCGTGCTGAAGTCCGCCGTGTTGTTGTGTTCTGAATTCTGCTGTGTTGTGTCGTGCTGAATTCTGTTGCGTCATGCTGAATTCTGTTGTGTCATGCTGAATTATGTTATGTCGTGCTAGATTCTGCTGTGTTATGCTGTGCTGATTTCTGTTGTGTTGTGTTAAAAACACAGTCCACTTTCTACGTAGAAGCATAACCGCCAGACCACCTGTTACCTGTCTGTCTGTCTGTCTGTGTTGACCAGGTGATGGGCACCCAGGGCACCTACCTGCTGCACAAGGAGGACCAGGGCACCGTGTGCAGGCTGGGCATGCAGGGGCAGGAGGGGCACAGGAGGAAGCCCCTCTCTCTCTGGTCCTCCTACCAGCGGGAAATGAACTGCTTCGTCAGAGTCATCCAAGGTGTGTCCAGTCAAATGTCACGTCAATTTGTACATTTTAAAGTAGTATATTTCCTCCAGTCCCCCCAGCTGTAAATGGGTACCTATTGCCCTCTCTAGGGTCAGGAAAGGTAAAGCAGCGAGGGAGAGGAAATGGGCGCCACCGCCCTCAATACGCTGCATGCTCCCTAGAGAAGCTGAGGTCTCTGATACCTCGCTCCCCTACGACCACCTAGGTTATATATGGGACACCTTTACCAGGATGATGTTCACAGGACCTCGGGGTATGGTTTTCCTGCAAGGACTTGAAGGGCAGTGTAGTGGGAAGCAATGTTCAATCAAAGAGTGAAAACCCCCTACAAATGGATTCACAGCGAATGCTAGAACCTGCTCCCTCATGCCCCGTTAGATCATGAGTTCAACACTCTAACCACTTGGCTCAGCTGAGTTTCTGTAGACCTTCCCAGTGAAGGTTTGTTAACCAGTAGGGTCTGTGTTGCTTATGGCTGGGGTGTGGTGTGGTGTGGTGTGGTGTGGTGTGGTGGGATGGGATGGGATTGGATGGGATGGATTGAGATGTGATGTGATATAGTGCGATATGGTGTGGTGTGGTGTGATGCGGTGTGATGTTGTGTTGTGTGGTGTGGTGTTGTGTGATGTGGTGTGGTGTAGTGCCATATGGTATGTTGTTGTGTGGTGGAATGGGATGGGATAAGATGTGATATGGTGTGATATAGTGTGGTGTGATGTGGTGTAGTATAACGTGATGTGGTGTGGTGTGATGTTGTGTGATGTGATTTTTATTTATTTATTCTTTTATATCAGGAATAATGCAATGAGCATTCATGTGCATTTTTTACATCCTGTTCCCGTGTGCATGCAGTTTTGTGATGTGATGTGATGTGGTGTGGTGTGACATGATGTGACATGATGTGACATGATGTGACGTGATGTGATGCGGTGTGTGCAGGGAAGGAGGAGTGCCCTGTGTCAGCCCCTGAGGCTATTCAGGCCCATGCCCTGGCTGACCTCTGTCTGGTGTCTCTGAGAGAGGGCAGAGTGGTGGACTGCAGCCATCTGTAGTCATGACATCATCATGACATCATCATCATGACATCATCAGCATAACATCATCACCATGACATCATCATCATGACATAATCATGACATAATCGTCCTGATGACATCATCATCCTGATGACATCATCATCATTGCATCGTCTGACCTGTGTCTGTTGTCCTTAAAAGAGTAAGAGAGAGACGATTTGGGGGGGGGGGGGGGGGACTGCAGCTATATGTAATTATGACATCATCACCATTAATAATAATGATAATGATCAAAATAATATTACATGGAATTTATATAGTGCTATGTCTTGCAAAAAAAACCACAATCAAAGTGCTTGCATTCGACTTAATATTACATTATCATCACTCTGGCTAACCTGTGTTGTCTGCTGTCCTTGAGAGAGAGAGAGGAGAGAGAGAGAGAGAGAGAGAGAGAGAGAGAGGAGAGAGAGAGAGAGAGAGAGAGAGAGAGAGAGAGAGAGAGAGAGAGAGAGAGAGAGAGAAGACAGACAGACAGACAGACAGACAGACAGACAGACAGACAGACAGACAGACAGAGACAGGGACAGAGAGAGACAGACAGACAGAGACAGGGACAGAGAGAGAGAGACAGAGACAGAGAAACAGAGAGACAGAGAGAGAGACAGGGAGAGAGAGATGGTGGACTGCAGCTATCTGTAATCATCGCAATTATCGTTACATCATCATCACACTCGATGCTTTCTGTTTGCTGTCCCTAAAAAAAGGGGCATGGCTGTGTACAGTAGTATATTATAGTGATTGCTATCATCATTATTACATAATCACAATGTGTCTGCTCTCACTGAGAGAGGACATGACTGTGTGTGTCAGACAAGACCACCACAGTGACCATCAATATCTGGCCTGTGCGAGCCATGACAGGCAACGATGCAATCTGTAAGTCAACCAATTCTGCCCTCAGCAGAGGCACCTGTTTAAGGAACTTTAACCCTGGAGTTAACATCAGTACTGACTCCATTCCCCCTAAAAGTGCTTTGGATGAGACTAGAAACCGAAGCACTGTGTGCTAACGCTTGCAGAACATCTTGCCCACATGTTAAAACCTGTGGAACAGTAGATAATTTCGTGCCGGTAGAAACGGGTGGCAAAATATTTTTTAAAAAACATGTGCATGCAGGTGCTGTGTTTTGACACAATCCCCGAAGTTGAAATGCAGCTACCTTACTGGGGAGTACCGTATAAACAGTCACATACACAAAATCTCACTATTGGTGAACCTTGGAGCTCTAGCAAAGGAAGAAGGGAGGGCTGAATGTGAAAGACTTCGACAGCATATTCCATGCACCATACTTTCGTTCATTCTTAGACATTTAATAAATCTGTAACTGCGGCATTGAGAGCACATGAAACCATGTTATCATACACCTTTTTTTTTTCTAACACAGTTACTCATTCATGTAGAAATAAAATGACCTTCTCACTTTGCATAACTAACATTTCCAAGGTGAAGAAGGCCACACACCTCTCCAGTTTTTCAACATGTCAGCTGGCTGCATCACATATTCAACACAGAAGAAATTATTAATATTTAGTCAGTTACTGACAATAATAACAACATTTAATCGTAAAGTCATGCACTCTTTGTGAGTCACTGTAAGATCGTGTACCATTTGTAAACCTGGATGTGCCCCGCTTTCAGAATGTGATAAACTCCTATAGGTCCACAGAGCGTCCAAATTTCTCCGGCGTACCGTATGACTGCAGACACCATTGAAATATCCTGTTCTCTGCAGCACTACACTTTACAACCACGCCCTGCAATACTTTACCTCAAGATGGACTTGAACACAATTCATTTGCTTGAACATATTATACACTTCTGCGCATTTCACACTCTTATCCTGTTTCTTAGTAATAGTGTCCCATTCCAGTGGCAGTTCCTGACCAGATGTACCTTGTCACACACAGCAATACACGTGGACTGTACTGTCAGAATGCACAGTTTGGGTTCTCGTGGCTTGTAACGGCTGGTACCAAAACTGTCCTCAGGGATTTGGTTATGCCCAGGCCCTTTTCCACACTCTGGCATAATATGGCCTAGCTTAACTCCCATCACAAACAACAAGAGACGGTTCATCTTCTGTGGATAGTGTCTGACACAGACAAAATTTGCAATGTGCGCGGTTAGCATTGTCTGCTGGTGGCACAGAATTGTTGTTTGAAGGGAGCCACAAAGTGACTTCCATCGGCATGAAGTGGCCCTTTGCTTAGGTTCAAAACTTCAATAGTATTTGGAAGAACAGCGGAGGTTCATCCATTGTGGACACTATCTCGTACTTTAGACCATGCCTGATAAATAGAGCTCCACATCCTAGTACAGTGCAGTGTAGACACAAGCACTACTACAGCGCAGTGTCCATGTCCCAACAGAAGGCTTAGCAGTCACTATAGTGCAGTGTAGACACAAAGACTATAGTGCAGTGTAGACACATCATCACTACAGCGCCGTGTCCATGTCCCAGCAGAAGGCCTAGCAGTCACTATAGTGCAGTGTAGACACAAAGACTATAGTGCAGTGTAGACACAAAGACTATAGTGCAGTGTACAGTAACAATAGTGCAGTGATGACACAAGGATTACAGCGCAGTGTCCATGTCCCAGCATAAGGCCTGGCAGTCACTGTAGTGCAGTGTTCAGTGATAATAGTGCAGTGTAGACACATAATCACTATAGTGCAGTGTAGATAGTAACAATAGCGCAGTATAGACACAATCACTACTACAGCGCAGTGTCCATGTCCCAGCAGAAGGGCTGGTAGTCACTACAGCGCAGAATAGACACAAAGACTATAGTGCAGAATAGACACAAAGACTATAGTGCAGTATAGACACAAAGACTATAGTGCAGTATAGACACAAAGACTATAGTGCAGTGCACAATGACAATAGTGCAGTATAGACATAATGACTACAGCGCAGTGTCCATGTCCCAGCAGAAGGCCTGGCAGGCGGCAGAGAACCAGGCCACCACCCCCATGGCCCCAGGGTCTGGCTGCTGCAGGAGGTCCTCGTGGACATAGCTGGCTCTGCCGGCACGGGCCTTCATGTTCAGCGTGCACTCCGCGCCTTGCTGGGCCGCCTGGGGAGCAAACACCACACACACTGGCACTTGGAAGACGGGATATAGCCTAGTGGTCACAACATTGCGCTGGCAATTTGACGACCCGGGTTCGATTCCCGTTGGAGGAGACTTTTTTTTTTTCCCCTTGGAATTTACTAACATCAGTGCTGACTCCACTCTCCCCAAAAGTCTTTCGGGTGAGAGTGTAAATCCGAGGCCCCGTTCGTGAACGCACGCAGAATATCTCGTACATACGTTAAATCCTGTTCCGCTTTTCGTAAGAGTAGGCCATCGTGTGCCGGTGGGAACAGATGGCATTGACACAACTGCATACACACGGGGACTGGATGTAAAAAAAAAAGCACATGAGTGCTTATCCCATTATCCTCGATATAAAAGAATAAAGAAAGAAGAAGAAAAGAATGACGGGAGAGCCTAGTGGTCACAATATTGCGCTCGCAATTTGACGACCCGAGTTCGATTCCCGTTGGAGGGGAATTTTTTTTCTCTCCCTGGAGTTAACATCAGTACTGACTCCACTCTCCCCAAAAGTCTTTCGGATGAGACTAGAAACCGAGGTCCCGTGTGCTTCGAACGCACGCAGAACATCTTGCGCACACGTTAAATCCTGTTCCGCTTTTCGTAAGAGTAGGCCATCGTGTGCCGGTGGGAACAGATGACATTTACAAAACTGCATACACACGGGGACTGGATGAGAAAAAAGCACATGTGTGCTTATCCCATTATCCTCGATATAAATGAATAAAATAAATTTTAAAAAATAAACAAATAAAATGATTTCCGTTCATTTTATTGTTCGATTCCCGTTCGAGGGGATTTTTCCCCTGGAGTTAACATCAGTGCTGACTCCACTCTCCCCAAAAATCTTTCGGATGAGACTATAAACC
>CM060324.1:57461983-57464483 GCA_030674155.1 Stramonita haemastoma
CAGAGTTATACATTGGTAGTTAAAAAGCAAACGAGTGGACAACTGATTTTAGGCTGCCAATTCTAAAATCAGGGAACACTTATTAGCATGCTGCATATTAAGACTTGCCGTGAGGTTCTGTCACTACTTGATAGCAACACCATTAATTAACGGCAATACCTAAGCAGCGTGTGATGTCATCGTCAAGCCGAAGGACTGTGATGTGAGTTCCGGCCATCTCCAGTGACGTCACGAAGGGCGCGCAGAGGGCACGAATCACCCTGATGCCCTGGATTCTGAAAACAGGTGATATGGAAAGGTGAAAGGTCTTGGAGATTCCTGGATTCAGAAAACATAATATGGAAAGGTGAAAGGTCTTGAAGATTCCTAGATTCTGAAAACATATAATATGGAAAGGTGAAAGGTCTTGGAGATTCCTGGATTCTGAAAACAGATGATATGGAAAGGTGAAAGGTCTTTAAGATTCCTAGATTCTGGAAACATATCATATGGAAAGGTGAAAGGCCTTGGAGATTCCTTTATTCTGAAAACAGATCAGAGGTAAAAGGTCTTGAAGATTTCTGGCTTTTAACCTTAAGAACTGACTTACACGGGTGATGGTTTCCATGGCTTTAAGTGTAAAGGACTTACCTAGATAGTCAATGGCTTCCTTGGCGACAATGTTCAGCTCCATGTGACTGATGCCTCCCAGATCATTGATGAACACCGCCACACGGTCTCCTGCACGCGCAGACAAGCACTTTCGTGTGTAAACTCACGCGTAAGCTTGCACATATATATGCATAAAACTATAGTGGATTGGTGGTCTAGAGGTAACGCGCTTGTCTAGAAAGCAAAAAGTCCGGGTCGTAGTGTGCAGTCGTTCGAATCCCGTTTGGGTTCAAAACTTTTCCCCCATTTATTAAACTATGAGTGGTGGTCTGGGTGCTAGTCTTTCGGATAAGACGATAAACCGAGGTCCCGTGTTTTACACATAATTATACACATGGACAGAAACAGAGACAGACAGAGAGACAGAAAGACAGACAGACAGACAGAAAGACAGACAGGCAGCCAGACAGACAAAAACACAGACAGACAGACAGACAGACAGGGAGACAGCCAGATTTTGATTTATTTATTCTTTTATATCGAGGATAATGGAATAAGCACTCCTGTGCTTTTTTTCATCCAGTCCCCGTGTGTATGCAGTTTTGTAAATGTCATCTGTTCCCACCGGTACACGATGGCCTACTCTTGCGAAAAGCGGAACAGGATTTAACGTGTGCGCAAGGTGTTCTGCGTGCGTTCACACAAGGGGCCTCGGTTTTAAAGACAGACTGACAGACAGACGTGCTGAAAATCAGAAGACAGCTACACTACACCTTTCTGCAGAGAGAGACGGTTGACGTTTTCTGCCGAGGTCATGTGATCCAACATGGCGGCCACTGTCTCCTTCGCCGTCATCACCTGAAAGACGCCATGTTCTGAATGATGTCAACATGATTGTGACTGTAATATTCTGCCAGATGTGTGCTCTCTGAAAGTCAAAATAATAGTAAGAAGAAGAAGAAGAAGAAGAAGAAGAGAAGAAGAAGAAGAAGAAGAGTGGATCGGTGGTCTAGGTGGTCACGCGCCTTGCCCAGAAAGCAAAAAGTCCTGGTCTGAGTGTACGGTGGTTCGTACCCCGTTTGGGCCCAAAACTTTTTCCCCATCCATTAGACCCTGAGTGGTGGTCTGGGCGCTAGTCTTGCGGATGAGACGATAAACCGAGGTCCCATGTGTTACACATCATTATTTAGCGCACGTAAAAGAACCCACGGCAACAAGGAGGTTGTCCCTGGCAAAATTCTGTAGAAAAAAGCCACTCTGATAGGGAAACAAATAGTTGCATGCAGGAAAAAGAAAAAAATGGATAGGCGCTGCACTTGTGGCGACGCGCTCTCTCCGGGGAGAGCAGCCCGAATTTCACGCAGAGAAATCTGCTGTGACATAAAGTGGGGCAAAAAGATGAAGAAGAAGAAGAAGAAGAAGAAGAAGAAGAAGAAGAAGAAGAAGAAGAAGAAGAAAAAGAAGAATATGAAACAGTTAAAAGGTAACAGGTGAAGGTGTCCCATAACCTATATGGTCTAAGAGGAGCGCGTGAGGCATCAGAGACCTCAGCTTCTCTAGGGGCCAGCATGTTGAGGGCTGCACCCACCTCCTCTTCCTCGCTGCTTTACCTTCCCTGAACCTAAAGAGGGCTGGTACCCTTTGCATCTGGGTAAACTGGGGAACTGTACGGAAGCCAGGGCGCGCAAACGGTCACCCATCCAGCTGGTAACCACGCTCGATGCTGCTTAACCTTAGCTTGGGGAAAGCGAGTACTCTGACAATGAGCTATCCCGTTCTCAATAAAGCAATGAAATTAGTAAATAGCAAATAAAACAATAAAAATGGTAAATAATGACAGTAAATAGTACATAAAACAATAAAAATATTAGATATTGATAATCGTAATGATAATGATAGAATCTCAACA
>CM060324.1:57469483-57474483 GCA_030674155.1 Stramonita haemastoma
TTTTTACTTGCTAAATCCCAGCATGTAGATGCATAGTCAATATCTGGTTTAATGTAAGCGTAGAAGAATAATTTTCGAGTGTGTTGATCTAAAAAGTGTTTAATTCTGTTGAGTTGGAACAGCTTCTTAGATATTTTTTTAGAAATACTAAAGACGTGATCTGACCATGACAAGTTATTATCAATTTGTAGGCCAAGTAGTTTATATGAACTGACTTCTTCTAGTACTTTATCGTAGATCTTTATTCCATTTAGTTTGGTTTTGAAGTTTTGGCGCTTTAGTCTTGTTGTAACTACCATGAGTTTTGATTTCTGTGGATGTAGAGCCATGTGGTCCATGCTGCTAGATTGTTTAAGTCTTTTTGCAAAGTTGTACCTACAAAGTTTAAATCATGGCTAGCTCTATGTATGGTAGTATCGTCAGCAAAGAGTTCACAAACGGAAGAGACATGGAGAGGAAGATCGTTAACATATATTGAGAAGAGGGCTGACCCTTGCACAGAACCTTGTGGAATGCCATACTTCACAGGCAAAAGGGATGACATAACTGAATCTTGATAAACGACTAGTCTTCTATTATCAAGAAACGAGGTAATCAGTTTTAGAGAGTCTGCACATAAACCATACATAGTCAGTTTCTTTACTAGGAGGTTGTGATCAATACAATCGAATGCCTAGGCAAAGTCTACAAAAATTGCTCCAGATAATATGTTACTGTTGATATTCAAATGCCATTGCTCTATAAGATTGCTGAGTGCAGTATGACAGGAATGATTTTCTCGAAAACCACTTTGATTAGGATGAAATAAGTTATTTTCAGTAAAGTGTGACAGAAGACGTTGCTTTAGATGCTTTTCTAAAGGTTTAGATAAGGTAGATAAAATCGAAATGGGTCGATAGTTGGAAGGGTCATTTGGATCTCCGGATTTAAAAACAGGTACAACTTTGGCATCTTTAAACATTTGAGGATAGCAGCCTTTTTCAATACAGAGATTATAGATATATGTAAGATGTTCTGAGATTACTTGTGCAGAATCTTTCAAAATTTTGCTATCTAAGTCGTCTAAACCACGGGATGTTGTTTGCTTTAATGAACACAACTCCTTATGCACTTCATGCACACCGATATATTTGAAAAACAGTTTAGACTTTATTGATCTGGAGTTACAAAATTCTTGTAAAAGAGGTAATTCATTGAATTTAGAGTGGTCAACACTTACAATTTTTTCAGCAATAGTACAAAAATGTTTATTAATGTTTTCTGCAGATAGACCTGTATGTGATGAAGTGCATGATGAGGATGGTTTTACCAGCTAACTGATTAATTGCTTTCCAAAGAGACTTAGGGTCCTTCTTAGATGTTATAAGCTCATTAAAATATTTCTTTTTTGCAATTCGTTTCATGAAAGTCACTTTATTATGCTGTTCCTTAAATCTGTCATCTTTCCCTGTTGATTTTAGTAAGTTATCTCGGAGGTGGAGGGAGGTGGTTGGGGCAACTCTACTGGTGGCTAAGGACAACATATCATGCTATATTATCAACACAACGTCAGCATCCCACAGATGATGCGAAACATGTAGTGCCAACACAGAAATATTCAAGACCAGAATTTAGCAGAAAGCTGGAAACGTGGAGGGTGGGGGGAGTGGGGGGGAGGGCCACTCCTACGGTGGCTAGGGAGGACAACGTATGATTATGCATTTTGAATTACACCATTTGTTTCAAATAAATACATTTTCCAGGCATTTTTTCTGAAGTGTAGCACACCTTAACTGTGAAATCTGTGTTGAGTACACTTTGGTTCACTGTGTATGTCACATAGTACAGAGTTAACATACACTGTCAAATAATCATACAATACAGCTGCTTGGTTCACTATTTACTACATAAAATACAGAACAGGGTACACTCGTATACACTGATCTAACCATATTATATACTGACCTATCCGTATTATATACTGGCCTACCCGTATTGTCAACCATCCACTAACATACACTTTGACCTATATACACACTGATCTATAGACACTGACCTACATACACACTGACCTACATACACACACTGATCTATACACACTGACCTACATACACAGACCTACATACACACTGACCTACATACACACACTGATCTATAGATACACACTGACCTACATACACAGACCTACATACACACTGACCTACATACGCACTGACCGACATACGCACTGACCTCAATAGACAGTGATCTGCATACACATTGACCTCCATAGACAGTGACCTACATAAACACTGACCTAATATACCCTGATTTACCCATGTTACTCAGGGCACACCAATATACACACTGACCTCTTTACACGGTGACCTACAGACATACTGACCTACATGCCCACTGTCCTACATACACAGTGACCTACATGTTCCCACTGTCCTATATACACAGTGACTTACATGTTCCCCACTGTCCTACATACAGTGACCTACATGTTCCCACTGACCTCTTTACACAGTGACCTACATACACACTGACCTCTGTACACAGTGACCTACATATCCACTGACCTACATACATAGCAGTGACATACCCATGTTCTCCAGGGCTTTGGTGACGACCTGCACAATCTCCTGCAGATTGCGGCCTTCCTCTGCCATGGCTCCCGCAATCTGCAACACCACACACCCTACACCTCCTTCTTTGCGCCTCCTTCCTTGCTTTCTCTCACACTGTCTTCTTTGTGCCTCCTTCCTTTCTTTCACACCTACCTCTATGCACCTCTTTCCTTTATCATTCGCCTCCCTCTCTGTACCTCTCTCCAATATCTCACACCTCCCTCTCTACACCTCTTTCCTTTCTCTTACACCTCCTTTGCGCATCCTTCCTTTCTTTCACACTGCCTTCTCTGCACCTCTTTCCTTTCCAGCATATCTTTTCTGCACCTCTCTCCTTTCTCATTCACCTCCCTCTTTCTCATTCACCTCCCTCTCTGCACCTCTTTCCTTTCTCTCACACCTCCCTCTCTGTACCTCCTTTCACACCTCCCTCTCTGCACCTCTTTCCTTTCTCTCACACCTCCCTCTCTGTACCTCCTTTCACACCTCCCTCTCTGCACCTCCTTCCTTTCTATCACACCTCCCTCTCTGTACCTCCTTTCACACCTCCCTCTCTGCACCTCCTTCCTTTCTATCACACCTCCCTCTCTGCACCTCTTTCCTTTCTCTCACACCTCCCTCTGCATCTCTCTCCTTTCTTATTCACCTCCCTCTCTGCACCTCTTTCCTTTCTTTCAAGCCTCCTTCTCTGTCTCTCTTTCCTTTCCAGCACACCTCCTCTGCATCTCTCTCCTTTCTCTCACACTGCATTCCCTGCACCTCTTGCCTTTCTCTCACACCTCCGCCACAGAGGCCCTATCAGGGCTGTAACCACAGAGCACAGAGGCCCTGTCAGGGCTGTAACCACAGAGCACAGAGGCCCTGTCAGGGCTGTAACCACAGAGCACAGAGGCCCTGTCAGGGCTGTAACCACAGAGCACAGAGGCCCTATCAGGGCTGTAACCACAGAGCGCAGAGGCCCTGTCAGGGCTGTAACCATAGATCTCAGGGGCCCTGTCAGGGCTGTAACCCCAGATCACAGAGGCCCTATCAAGGTTATAACTGACCACAGAGGCCCGATCAGGGCTATTATATGACCTAGTGGGTGAGAACGAGCACGTGGTGACCTAAGCTGGACGGACACAGCCAGCTCACTATCTAGCTACCTTGATGCAGATGGGGGTGCCGGTCAGTCCCCGCCGTCCAGCGGACTTGTCTGTGGTGGTCAGCGCGCAGTCCTCCCCCACGGTCACCGTCCTCACCCTCATACCCTCGCTGCACGCCTGTTCGGCTGCAGGCCCAAAGTTCAGCCTGTCCCCTGTGTAGTTGGGGATCAGTAGTAGGCATCCCGCTGGATATACACACACACATATATATACACACGTGCGCGCACACATGCATGCATGCATGCATGCATGCACACACGCATTCTGTCAATGTCAATTTTCTTGATTAAAAAAAAAAATTAGGGTAGGATGAAAAAAAGTTGTGTCAACTTAATCTTTTACCCTGAATAAAGATCATTTTGACTTGACGACTTGACATACACACAAAGCACACATACACACGCACGCTGGCGCGCGCGCTCGCTCGTGTGCGCATGCGCTCATGCACGCATGTACGCACAGACATACACACATAGCACGCGCACACACATACATACATACATACATACATACATACATACATACATACATACATACATACATACATACATACATACATACACACACACACACACACACACACACACACATACATACATACATACATACATACATACATACATACATACATACATACATACATACATACATACATACATACATACACACACACATACACAATCACACACATACACAAACATGCACGCACGCATACACATACACACACACGCACGCGCACACACACACACACACACACACACACGCACGCACACACACACACACACACACACACACACACACACACACACACACACACACACACACACACACGCACACAAATAAAGAAAGATTGAAACAAACAACCAAACAAAACAAACAAAGAAACAAAACAAAACAAAAAACAAAACAAAACAAACAACCAAAACAAACCAAACGATTCAAAAACAAACACGCAACACCACAACAAAACAAAAACATGTTGGTAACCACCACACTAAGTTTGGCTGTAACATTGCATTGAGGCCTCACGTACCAGGATTGTGTTTGGCGACTGCTCGAATAGCCGCCAGCATCACAAAGGGCGGGGGAGAAGCGAACACTGAACCCATGGCTGCCGCTGCCAGCATCCCTTTGCCCACGTAACCTACACACACACATACATACATACACACACACGCACGCGCACGCGCGCGCACGCATTCACACACGCACGTACACACACTTATGAGTATGGGACGGGGACACACAAACACATATACACACA
>CM060324.1:57481983-57491983 GCA_030674155.1 Stramonita haemastoma
TTAACCTTTGCCCAGGAAGTATTTTTTGGTGCCCCAAAATATCTTTTGAAAAAACTCCAAAGCATAGACTGCAGGGCATATAAACTTGCTCTTGGCCTACCTATCCATGCTTCATGTTTTAAAACATACAGTGCCTCAGGGGTTTTACCTTTGGAAGATTATAGGAGTGTTGCTTGCAGTAAATTTGTATTAAGAAGTCTGACTGTTCAAAACGATTTGGAATCAGTCATTAATCTTAAGTCAGATAACCATTTTCCAAAGAGAGCAAGATCTATATCATCACATACCACATTGAGAACATACACATCAGACATTTTTACAAAGTCTGGGTTGAATCCATCAGGTAATATAGCACAGCGGGATGTAGTGCCCCCAGTTCCATTCTGGGAACTCAACAGAGCAAAGTTTGACATCAATTATATTGATCTAGCAAAAAAAGACAATATCAATTTAGTGTCTTCTCATGCCAAAATTCATTTGGAAGATAATTATCCCAATCACTTAAAAGTGTTCACAGACGGCTCAGTATTAAACAATAACGCTGGTGCTGCTTATATTATACCAGATCTAAAAACTGAAAACCAATTTCATCTTGGAAAAGATATCTCGATATTTTCAGCGGAACTAATCGCAATATTGATGGCCCTAAATTTTCTCGTTAGTTTTCCTAAAATAATCTTTCAGATTCTGTTTTGTGTAGATTCTAAATCTGTAATTCATGCCATTAGTTCCTTGCAAACAAAAGTTAGATCTGAAGTCGTTATTGAAATTTGTCATTTAATTCATGTTTTATCTTTAAAGGGCTCGGAACTAACCTTCTGTTGGATTCCATCCCACAGTGGTTTTTACTACAATGAAAAAGTGGACATCCTAGCAAAGAAAGGAGCAAAGGGTTCATTGGAGGTGTCACATTTAGTACTCCCATTTTCACTTCAAGAGTGTTAGGCTACGGCCATAGTAAACCCGGCCCGTCCCGTTGTTTCGACGGCCGTCTCTTTGACGGGAGAACGGATCCGTCAAAGCGGCCATAGTCAACCCGGCCCGTCTCTTTCTGACAATATGGTCACCCCGAGACTGCGAGTGACGCAAAAATGAGGCTGCCGCGGTGACGCAAATCGACAGAAAATAGTTCGACATAAAAAGTGTTTTTACGTAAAATCTCCCCCCAAAACTTTTATCAAAACCATTGGAATGTAATCGGGAAAGGTTAATTTACTAGTTTGTGTAGTCAGAATTTTTGAAGCACCATAAATAAGTTTTTCTTGATTATTTTCCTTTCCGTCGACCCGGCAAACGGACGTGTTGCTCGAACGTCAAAACGACGGGTTAAAAAGAACGGGCCGGGCCGGGTCTACTATGGCCACCCACAGCCGTTTTCAGTGACGCCACAGAGTAATTCAGCCGGGCAGCATTTTTCACCCGGCCCGTCGTTTTGACGCCGTCAAAACGACGGGTTTACTATGGCCGCGGCCTTATCATATTGTAATAAAATCACAAGAAAAGTTATTTCAGTGCGAGGAAATGAGGCTCGGGTGTTTAGGTGCTCACAAAGAACTACGTAAATTTGAGTCTTTTGTTAAAACACGAGAACGTGATGTATATTGTTCAAAGCAGATTGTTTCCTTAGCTTGTAGATGGAAATTGAATTGCTTTAAGACAAAATATGTTGGAAATGTTTTTTGCATATGCGGTAATGATATAACAGTAGATCATGTACTAACATGCAGCAGCTTAAAAGGGCATATTCCCGTTTTGATGGTAAATTCTCCATCAGCTATCTTTAACAATCTGTCACTTATGTATGACTTTTTTAGATCGCTGATTCATAGTCCAGTTGGTTCGTTATTGTGATTGATTTGGACTCTAAAGATGCTCTAATCGGATGTTTTTTGTTGTTGTTGGTTTTTTTTTTTGGTTTGTTTTCTTGTTTGTTTGTAAGGGTGTTTTTTTGTTTGTTTGTTTGTTTTTGTTTTTTCCCTGTACTGGGTATTTGTATTCTTATTGTTGTTTATCTTTGTTTGGTTTTGGGGGGCGAGGGCTAGGAGATGTTGCTGATTGTAGCTGATTTTTCGCAGTTATTTTTGGGTATTCCCGTTCTTTTTCTGGGAGGGGTATTTTGTGTTTTCTTATGTGAAATTAAGTAACTATGTAGTTATATTTTTCATTGGAATTACTGATTTTGTTAGAGTTTGTTAGAACTGCATTTCCCGTTTTTGCTTTGAGGTTCAATAGGTTAGTGACAAAAAGGTGGGGTTTTTTATTTTTATTTTTATTTTTTTAATTTTTTTTTTTTTTTAGCAAGTATTGACTCCCTGAAATTCTTTATCCCATACATTGCCAACCACACCCTCTTTTTCTGACACTCATACACCCACCTACTCCCCCCCCCCCCCCCTTCCCGTCTAATATCACAATTTGTGAAAAGACGTTAAATGAATTTGAACACACAAAACACACACACACAGGGGACACAAACACCCCCCCCCCCCACACACACACACACAGTATGGTGTTCAGTATGGTTGATGTGGATGCTCAATATAAAAGCATAAAAAAATAAATAAATAAACCACACACACACACACATACACACACATATACACACACACAAACAAACCACCCCCACACACACAACCACACACACACACACACACACACCCCAACCCCACCAACCCCCCACAAACCCACACACCCCAACCTCCCCACCCACCCCACCCAACCCCCACCCACCGCTCCCACCCAACACCCACCTCCACCAACCCACCCCCACCCCCACACACCAACCCCCCACCAACCCCGCACACACACACCCAACCCCCCCACACCCCCACCCCCGTCCCCCCACCAACCCCCAACCCCCACCCCCACCCCACCACACCACCCCCACCCACCCAACACCCCCACACCCCCATTCCCCCCCCAACCCCCACTCCCCCCATCATCCCCCCCCCCCCCCCACTGACCAGAGAAGGCGGGTTCATGTCCAGACCCTCCCCCGCTGACCACCGCCACCTTGCCCGCTGTCCGCAGCTCCTCAAAGTCCCCCCTCACCACCACCCGCCTCTGACCAGCCAGGAGCCGGACCCCCGGGTTCAGCGCCACGTAACCCTCCAATGAATCATCCACACAGCGCTGCACCGAGTTGAGCAGTTTCTTGCCGCCGCTCTTTTCTGTTGTCATGTTTTCTGTCTTGGTTTGTGTCGTCTTGTTTTGTTTTGGTTTGTTTTTGTTTTGGTTTGGTTTGGTTTGGTTTGGTTTGGTTTGGTTTGTTTTGTCTTGTTTCTTTTGTTTGTCTTGTCTGTCTTGTCTATCTGTCTTGTTTGTCTTGTCTGTCTGCCTGTCTGTCTTGTTTGTCTTGTCTCTCTGCCTGTCTGTCTTGTTTGTCTGTCTTTGTCTGTCTTGTTTGTCTTGTCTTGTTTGTTTGTCTGTCTGTCTGTCTTGTTTGTCTGTCTGTCTTGTTTGTCTGTCTGTCTTGTCTGTCTGTCTGTCCTCTGTCTTGTCTGTCTTGTCTGACTGTCTTGTCTGTCTGTCTGTCTTGTCTGCCTGTCCTGACTGTCTGTCTGTCCTCTGTCTTGTCTGTCTTGTCTGTCTGTCTTGTCTGTCTGTCTGTCCTCTGTCTTGTCTGTCTTGTCTGACTGTCTTGTCTGTCTGTCTGTCTGTCTTGTCTGCCTGTCCTGACTGTCTGTCTGTCCTCTGTCTTGTCTGTCTTGTCTGACTGTCTTGTCTGTCTGTCTGTCTTGTCTGCCTGTCCTGACTGTCTGTCTGTCTGTCTTGTCTTGTTTGTCTGTCTGTCCTGACTGTCTTGTCGATCTGTCTGCCTGTCTGTCTATCTGTCTGTCTTGTCTGTCTGTCTGTCTGTCCTGTCTTGTCTGTCTTGTCTTTCTTGTCTTTCTGTCTGTCCTGTCTTGTCGGTCTGTCTGTCCTGTCTTGTCTATCTGTCTTGTCTGCCTTGTCTATCTGTCCTGACTGACTGTCTGTCTGTCTGTACGTATGTCTGTCTGTCTTGTCTGTCTCTCTTGTCTGTCTGTCCTGACTGTCTATCTGTCTGTCTGTCTCTCTGTCTACAGCCACCTGCAAAATGTTATGATTCATTAGTTACCACTGTCCATTTTCAGCAGAAGGAGGATAATAGACAATATTACAAAATATTTAGTTTTGCGTTTATCTAAAGAATGTGCATAGCAATGTTCTTATTCCCGAAAAATTCCTTCGGATGAGACTATAAACCGAGGTACCGTGTGTGAACGCACGCATAGCATAGACTACGTGTTAAATCTTGTTCCGCTTTTTGAAAGAGTAAGCCATTGTGTGGCAGTGGGAATAGAATACATTTACAAAATCGCATATACATGGGGACTCGATGTAAAAATAAAAAAGCACAGGAGTACTCATTCCATTATCATTGATGTAAAAAAAAAAAAAAAAAAAAAATAAAAAGATACCCCCTACACATCTCTTCCCCCCCCCCCCAACACACACACACACACACACACACACACACACACACACACACACACACACACACACCTCTATAGTGAAAAGACTTTGAATCGAAAGAACACACAAACACACACACTTACACACACTTACACACACTTACACACACATACACACATACACACACACACACGCACGCACGCACACACACACACACACACACACACACACACACACACACACACACACACACACACACACACACACACACACACACACACACACACACATACACAGAGTTAGGACGGTAACGGAGGTAGCTGTTGAAAGTATAGACAGATTTAAGATATAACAATGGGGGAAGATCCTAGGTAGGACATAATTGTCTTAAGGCTGGCTTAGAACACGTCAACTGTAGGCGAATAGCAAAGGAAGAGAGGGCGGTCATTCCAGAAGGATGGTCCAGATATAGAGAAAGAGCAGCACAGCCAACCTTGTATTGTTTGGATCTGGGTGTTTGGAAGCTCTAGGTATCTACATGTAGCAGAACGGGGGAGGGAGAGAGAGGGAGAGAGAGAGAGAGAGAGAGAGAGAGAGAGAGAGAGAGAGAGAGAGAGAGAGAGAGAGAGAGAGAGAGAGAGAGAGAGAGAGAGAGAGAGAGACAAGGCAAGGCAAGGCAAGGCAAGGCAAGGCAAAATATTTTATTCGAGGATAATAGATAAGCACTTGTGTGCTTTTTTACATCCAGTCCCCGCCCTTTTCAGGGATACATCAAGTTGAAAAAATACTAAACAATAAAGCTTTATGCAAACCAGACAACATACAAGAATAAGGACACTATATATGATAAGGTAATAAAAATGCACTCGATCAGAAGACAAAAATCAGAAGTCACAATAAAAGATTTTGATAATGAAAGAATAGAAAAGTGTTAATAGGTAAAGAGCAAACAAGAGAAGAGAATAAACAACTGAAAACATCAATCCACCACCATCTGTCAAAAATTATACATGTGACATAAATCATACATTTGGATAAAAGGGGGAAAAAAAATTTTTAAAAACTAATATCCTTATTGGAGGGGGGGGGGAGATACTGCCAATAAAAATATAAATAAAATCAACAATTATAATGATCCAAATACCAAAAGTAAGGAACCATACCAAGTATCAAACAACAGGCAAGAATTAACACAGAGATACAATATTAAGGTAATGTTATAAAGTCACTGATTCAGAAACGAAAATGAGAAGTAAGAATCAATGATGATTTTGAGTTGAATAAAGAAAGCAAGAAAAACAAAGAAAAAACAAAAACAAAACAAAACAAAGATAAGCCGCAATAATTAAGAGTAAACATGATGAGGTTAAATGACTGAAAGCATCAATCTACCACCATCTAACATCAAATAAGTCCCATAAAACAAGATTTTGATAAAGGGGAGAAAGAACAACAACAACAGGTAAGGAATACGACAGAGATACAATATTAAGGTAATGTTATAAAAAGGCACTCATTCAGAAGTAAAATATGGAGTAAGAATCAATGATTATTTTGATTTGGATGATAAAACAAAAACAAAACAAACAAAAAAACAACAACAAATAAACAAACAAAAACAAAACACACACAACACACACACACACACACACACACACACACACCACACACACACACACACACACACACAGGCGCAATGATTAAAGAGCAAACATGAGAACATGATGAGGTTGAATGACTGAAAACATCAATCCACCACCATCTGTCATCAAAATAGGCCCATACAACATAAGTTTGATAAAAGGGGGGAAAGAACAACAACAACAAACCCAACTCACACACACACACTCACACACACATACACACACACACACACACACACACACACACACACACACACACACACCACACACACACACACACACACACACACACACAAAAGGGCGCAATAATTAAAGAGCAAACAGAGAATATGATGAGGCTAATGACTGAAAACATCAATCCACCACCATCTAGCATCAAAATAGTCTCATAAAACATAAGTTTTGATTAAAGGGGAGAAGACAACAACAACAAAAAACCCAACTCACACACACACACACACACCCACACACACACACACACACTCTCTCTCTCTCTCTCTCTCTCTCTCTCTCTCTCTCTCTCTCTCTCTCTCTCTCTCTCTCTCTCTCTCTCTCTCTCTCTCTCACACACACACACACACACACACACACACACACACACACACACACACACACACGCACGCACGCGCGCGCGCCGCGCGCGCGCGCGCGCGCGCACACACAGAGGGAGGGAGGAGGAGAAGGGGGAGAAGGAGAAGGGGATATAATTGGTTTATTATTTTTGGTGCATCAAGTGGATTAGAAGGTGAATTTTGAAGGTTGTCAATGATTGATGCTCTTTAATTGAATCGGGAAGGGAGTTCCACAGCACAGGGCCTGAGTATAGTAAACTAGATTTAAACAAGTCTATTCTTGGGATTGGGACACTTGGCTTTTCAGTATTTCTGGAATGATTCATTGCGAACTTATCTCTTAAGGATGTGGGACAGCTCCTGCCATTATCTTAAACATAAAAATGTCTTTGTTATATTTTAGTCTTTGTTGTAGGGGGAGAATATTTAACTGGGTATAATCCACTTCAAATAAAGTTGTTTTCTTCAGGAGGATAAGTTTGAGAGCACGTTTATACAGACTTAGTAACGGTTTCATAGTGTTTGCACTGGCAGAATCCCATAGGGTTGAGGCATAGTCTATTGAGGATTGTATGTAAGCTTGGAAGAATAATTTCCTTGAATTGTGGTCAAGGAAATGTTTAATTTTAGTCAACTGGTATACTCTTTGGGACAAATATTTGCATAGATGAGATATGTGGTAGAACCAGCTGAGATTTTCATCGATTGTTACTCCTAGAACTTTGTGATGAGAGGTTTGTTCAATTGCTTCCTTTCTTATATGGATTGGAAACTGTTTATGAGGTAAATTTTGTCGCTTTTGTCTGGTGGTGATAAGCATGCATTTTGTTTTTGGGGGGTGAATAGACATATGGTTCAGTTCTGTCCATTTGACAAGATCATTGCAGCTTTGTTGTAATATGGTTGCAAGAGAGTCAATGTCGTTATGGCTTGTATGTATGGTTGTATCATCAGCAAATAGTTCACATTTAGATTTGATAAGTAGAGGAAGGTCATTTATGTATAAGGAAAAGAGAATAGGTCCTAGTATAGATCCCTGTGGTACTCCATAATGAATGGGTTTTAGATTGGATGTGGATGTAGTTGTTGAGACACACTGTTGTCTGTTTTTAAGATAAGAAGCAAGTAGTTCTAGACTATCTGATGATAGATTGTACAGTTCTAGCTTTCTGATGAGGAGTGTGTGGTCAGTTGTATCAAATGCTTTTTTGAAATCTACAAATAATACTCCACAAAATTTGTTTTCATTAATGTTTGATAGCCAATTGTCTATGAGACTAGTCAGTGCAGTATGACATGAGTGATTTTGTCTGAATCCTGATTGATCAGGGTGAAGAAGGTCGTTAGTGTCTATATGACGGACTAAGTGTTTATTTATATGTTTTTCCAGGGGTTTTGAAAGGAGGGATATAATAGAGATTGGCCTATAATTTGAGGGATCTGAAGTGTCACCAGATTTGTGGATGGGGATTACTTTAGCAGTTTTGAAGGCATTGGGGAAATAGTTCTTTTCAAGACATTGGTTATATACATATGTTAGGGTGTCTGTGATAACTGGAGCTGACAGTTTCAGAATTCTGCTGTCTATTCCATCAAGACCTCGTGTCCTTGATTGTTTGAGGTGAATTAAATAATTATAGACCTCAAAAACTGAAATGAATGGTATGTGAAGTTTTGACGGAATATGCTTGTCTTGGCAGTATTGTCTTAATGTGTTGAGGTTATTGGATTTTGAATCATCATTGTTAACAACGTTAGTAGAGACGTTTATGAAATGATTGTTGAGTTGTTCAGCAGTAACATCTTTGATTACATTTGATTTGGAAGATGATTGTTTATTTGTTATTTGATTTATGGCCCTCCAAATAATTTTTGAGTTTTGTTTGGAAGACAGTAAATCTTGGAAATATTTCTTTTTTTCTTGACGTTTCTGTGAGTTTATGGCGTTTCGTAATCTATTTGACTCTTCATGATATTTATGTTTTTTTAATAAATCTCTAAGATAACATGCTTCTTCTAGTTCTTTTGTAATCCAAGGCGGTTTGGGGACATGTTTGACCCTTATGGTTTTAAGTGGAGCATGTTTGTTGTAGATTTCAGTGAAGGTTTTTATCCAGAATTCAATGGCCCTGTCTGGATCAGTAATGTTTAATGTTTCTGAGAGCATAGAGTTACTTAGATCAAGAAGGAAAAGCTGTTCATTAAATTTTGCAAAAGAACGATATGTTATGGTTTTATGTCCAGGTTTGGGAATTTTTGCTCCTTTTTTTGACCATGTAGTACAGACTGGGTAGTGATCGCTGCAGTTATAGACAGGGACACATGTTTCTATGATGTTTTTGGGATTTGATACGTAGATGTGATCAATTATTGTGCTTGAATTTGGTGTGACTCTTGTGGGTAAACTAACTAGTTGGTGAAGGTTGAATGAATTAGTAATTTGCGTCCATATATTATTTACTTTTGTTAAATCAATATTAAAATCACCTAGTAGTATTACTTCCCTGGATTCTAATAGAACTACATTCATCATTTCGTCAAACTTGTCTATCCAATTTTTTCTTTCTGCTGGATTCCTATAGCAGAATCCCATTGCAATAGGTGGTGAACCTTTCATGGAGATTTCAAACCAGACAGATTCTACATCACAATGTTCAAGATGAATGAGACGCTTGAATGTTATAGATTCACTAATGTATATGATGATTCCTGTTTCTTTTTGCCTTTGTGGATCCTTTCGTATGATTTTATATCCTGGGATATATAAATCAGTGTCTACTATGTGCTTTGAGAGTCTTGATTCAGATAGCCCTAGTATGTGAAATGGTTTGCCATGGTTTCTAATAAGTGTTGATATGTCTTCAATTTTACTGACTGCATGATTTACATTTAAGTGACAAATTCGTAGGCCTTCCTTAGAGGGCCACGTGTTGTGTCTTGAATGCATCAGTTGTGTTGGTTTTTGCTGGAGATGTGATAATGTGTCCTAAGACAAGAAAAGGTGAAAATCAATTAGAGATGAATAGGAATAAAGGGTAGTGGGCACTCAATAGGGGTAAGGATGAAAGTAAGAAAAAAAGTGAAAAAACTAGACTGATTTTAGTTGCTCGATGTGATAATGTGTGTAAAACTGGAAGGTGACAATCAATGAGAGATAATTAGGAATAAAGGGGAGTGGGCACTCAATAGGAGGAAGGATGAAATGTAGGAAAGAACCAGCCGCCATGGCGCAGTGGTTAGCGCCGTGGATTCCGGACTGGAAGGTCGCGGGTTCGAATCCCATAAGTCATAGGGATTTTTTCGGGCTCCGGCCGGCTCCTACCCAGAGTGAGTGTGCTGTGGGCTCAG
>CM060324.1:57496983-57514483 GCA_030674155.1 Stramonita haemastoma
CATGAGTAGGCCTACATGAAGTCGCAACTGCCTATGCAGACAGTTTACCCACAGGCACCTGACGTCACAACTGCCTATGCAGACAGGTTACAACCATGGGTACATGAAGTCACAACTGTTGTGTGTGTGTGTGAGTTTGTGTGAGTGTGTGTTTTGAGTGTGTTTGCGTGCGTGCATGCATGCGTGCGTGCTTGCGTGCGTGCGTACGTTTATGTGTGTGTGTTTTATTTCCATCCACTACTTGGTGCTACAGACACACCCTCAGTCACACCAACATATCATTCACACCCATCTCTGTCTGTCTGTCTGTCTGTCTGTCTGTCTGTCTGTCTGTCTGTCTGTCTGTCTGTCTGTCTGTCTGTCTGTCTCTCTCTCTCTCTCTCTCTCTCTCTCTCTCTCTCTCTCCCCTCTCTCTCTCCTCTCTGAACCACAAACAAATGACTAGAATCTGATGATAATTTGTATCACTTACTACTGATACTATTCAATTATTGCAAACCCATGTTATGGATTTCCATGCCATGTTGTTCATCTGGGCTGTCATTGACAGTGTATTTTTGTTTCCAATTTATGTTGTGCCCAGTCCCCATCCCTCTGTCCCCTTGTGAATGAGCGTAATGCTTATCGCAAATAAACCATTGTCATTGTCATTGTCTCTCTGAACCACATGTGAATATTACTGTATATACGATAAGATAATATTCGGTACGACACAACATTGCACTTAACAACACAATAACATCAACTGCCCTTGCTGTCACGACAAAGGCTTGCTTGAGGTCGGAAAGCAGAACGATCTTGGTCAAAATGACAAGTACTGTCCATGATTTCCCGCCCTAGGTTTAGCAATTAGCATCACAGAGAAATCTAAAGAACAATGGTCCTCACAGAAACGTGAGATTCGAGTCCACATTTACCACACGTTTGATGGGTATGTACTGATATACATGGGGTGGACAACTGTTGTTGTAATGGTAGCATTACTTCCCTTCTATTTTAGCAGCCATCTTGCTAAAACCAGGAAACAGACTTGGTAATTGGTTTGGTGCTTTTTTTTTTTATCTTTCGAAGAACATCAAGATGAACAAAGAGGTGGTTTTTTCATGTGACTGGTTCATTTTAATCGGGGATAAAGGATAATTAGACAGTTTTCGTGACGAACGACTTAATCTGTTTCATTTAATGGCGTCAGAGATTTGAAGAGAGAAAACAGTAGATTGTTCGGCATCAGTATTGATAATAATTTTTAAAAAAAAACATTAGGTGCTCAAAAACAAATGACATACACCACCACCAACAACAAAAACGAAATCAACAACAACAGTAGCAAAAGCAAACAACACCAACAACACACACACACACACACACACACACACACACACACACACACACACACACACACTCACTCACTACCACCACCACCACCGCAACCCCTGTGCGCTTGCGTGCGTGCGTGCGTGCGTTGTGTGTGTGTGTGTGTGTGTGTGTGTGTGTGTGTGTGTGCGGGGTGTGTGTGTGTGTGTGTGTGCGTGCGTGCGTGAAAAGAGCAAGAGAAAGAGACAGGCAGACGGACAGACAGACAAACACAGTCAGAGACAGACAGAGAGAGACAGACAATTACAAAGGGTTTTAATTTCACATATATATAGCGTTAAACAACGAAGCGTGGGAATTGTGAATATAATAACTGTAAACAGACTTCATTAACGACAAATTCCTAATTTAACAATTAAACACGTATGCATGTATGTAGGCATTAGCCAAAATACACAGGCATGCATGCATACATGTATACATACACATATGCACTTTACCGCACACATGGATACGCGCAAATGCATGTGTGTGTGTGTGTGTGTACGTGTGTGTGTGTGTTGTGTGTGTGTGTGTGTGTGTGTGTGTGTGTGTGTGTGTGTGTGTGTGTGTGTGTGTGTGTGTGTGTACGTGTGTGTGTGTGTGTGTGTGTGTGTGTGTAAGAGAGAGAGAGAGAGAGAGAGAGAGAGAGAGAGAGAGAGAGAGAGAGAGAGAGAGAGAGAGGAGAGAGAGAGAGATCAAATGAAATCAAATCAAATCAAATGAAAATCAAATCTTTTTTTTTTTCAAGGATAATGAATAAGCACTTATGTGCTTTTTTTTTTTACATCCAGTCCCTGCCCTTATCAGGGATAACAATATAAGAGAGAGACAGAGACAGAGAGAGAGAGAGATACAAAGCATGTGGTACTAGTAATACTACCTACGTAGTAGCAACACCGTGGGAACGCACATGCTACTAACTACGCAGCGACAACAGTAGAGCTTTCCATTAAAATCAAATGGTTGACAGCTTGTTCCATGCACACTGTTTACAACGTCATAAACTGGGCAACTGACCCCCACTGACCTCTGAATGACCAGTCTGCTGTAGTAGGTCGGTGATCACAGCTGGTTGGGGCACCGACCATGTGGGCCTCCCTCCCCCCCCCCCCCCCCCCCCCCCACTCCCCCACTTCCCAAATGAACGCAGGTCAATTTTTACTTCTCTTTTTTTTTTTACATTTTACATTTCACATTTTACACCACTTTTAAGTCATTGCAGATTTCTCTGCATGAAATTCGGGCTGCTCTTCCCTGGTGGAGAGCGCGTCGCCACAAGCGCAGCGCCACACTTTTTTTTCTTTTTTTCCTTGTCTGCAACTGTATTTGTTTTCTCTATCAGAGTGGCTTTTTTTCAACAGAATTTGTCCAGGGACAACTCTCTTGTTGCTGTGGTCTCTTTTACGTGGGCTAAATGATTATCATATATAACACATGGGGGCCTCGGTTTATCGTCTCATCCGAAAGACTAGCACCCAGACCACCACTCATATATTAGTCTAACGGATGGGGGACAATTTCCGTGACAGAAAAGAACTCCCTGCACTGTGTACTGTAGACTGGGGCTCTTCTGCTTCTGTTAGCTCTACTAGATGTGAAAGGGGGGGGGGGGGGGGGTGTTGTTCACAGCCACCATCCCTTTCAGAGTAAAATCACAACACGTGGGGAGAAGGAAGGAAAAGAAGAAGAAGAAGAAGGTACTCCACATCTGCTGTAAAAGGGTAAAGGTAAAGGTGTCCCATAACCTATGTGGTCGTAGGGGAGCGAGGCATCAGAAACCTCAGCTTCTCTAGGGGCCAGCATATTGAGGAGGGCGGCGCCCATCTCCTTTCCCTCGCTGCTTTACAGCCCGAATCTCACGTAGAGAAATCTGCCGTATCTTAAAGTAGTAGGTATACTATTCAAGTCAGTTCATTTCACAGGGAAAAGCAGACAGCTCTTACACGCAAAAGGGGGCGGGGATGAATCAGTAAAACTTATTATCAAATGATGTCAGTAACCGTACCCTACAAAAGATTTCACCACAAAATTGAACCGATACAAGAAGCCTTCAGACAAAATTCAGAAGCGGCTAATATAAACTTTAAAATAAATTTATACATTTTAGAGAGAGAGAGACAGAGACAGAGA
The DNA here is from genome assembly GCA_030674155.1 of Stramonita haemastoma. Taxonomy (NCBI): domain Eukaryota; kingdom Metazoa; phylum Mollusca; class Gastropoda; order Neogastropoda; family Muricidae; genus Stramonita; species Stramonita haemastoma. Next base: position 57,500,470 of record CM060324.1, read on the forward strand.
CACAGAGAGAGAGAGAGAGAGAGAGAGAGAGAGAGAGAGAGAGGGGGGGGGACATTTGATTTGATTTATTCTTTTATATCGAGGATAATTGAATAAGAACTCTTGTACTTTTTTACGTCCAGTCCCCGTAAGTATGCAGTTTTGTAAAATGCCATCTGTTCCCACCGGCACGGCACACGATGGCCTACTCTTACGAAAAGTGGAACAGGATTTAACGTGTGCGCAAGATGTTCTGCGTGGTTCGCACAAGGGGCCTCGGTTTAAAGTCTCATCCGAAGGACTTTTGGGGAGAGTGGAGTCAGGACTGATGTTAACTCCAGGAGAAAAATCTCCTCGACCGGACTCGAACCCGGGTTGTCAATGTTCTGACCACTAGGCTATCCGTCCCCCCAGAGAGAGAGAGAGAGAGACAGACAGACAGAGAGACAGACAGACAGAGACAGAGTTACCTCTTTAGGTCATAGAATAGAAGCTGGTCATTCCCTAAGTTGCTGCAGACAGGCAGGTGTGAGGAGAGTCAGGATCAGGTCATGACACGCTGACTGATGACGATGCTGGGGTCAGTCACCACCCAGCCAGCCATACCTACCTACCTACCACCCTGACTGATGACGATGCTGGGGTCAGTCACCAGCCATATCTAGCCTACCTACCTACCACCCTACAGTGTTAGCCACCGCAGGGTGACTGAATGACCTCAATAGTCAAGTCCGAATTCTGTCACTCTCCCATAAAAACACAAACTTCCAGTTTGTGTTGTTAGAAACTCCAAACAAACCCGCGTTTTGTTTTCCTTCGCTTTTGTTTCGTGCTTATGCTTTGCTTCTTTTTTTGTTTTGTTACACTGTGCCACTGACTCGAGCGAAGTTGTTTTGAAGAACAACAACAACAAAAATAGAACATGCTAGGTCGAGGTTAGCTCTGGTCATGACGTATCTATCTTTTGACGTTTTGGTTCTGCTTACGTCACGCAAAAAACTGTAATGGCTTGAAAAGAAAGTTTTCATTCAGTTTTAGATCAACATGTGAGTCTAAAATGTCTCCTTTTTGTTTCCACGGTGAGATATAATTTCATATTGACGTGGTTTCGGGGGTGGGATCCAATCCAATCCAATCCTGTTCACGTAGGAACATGTCATCTGTAGCTGTCTCTTTTAACATAGTTTTGCGTTCCTCAGCTAGAGTAAGCCCCGTGATGTTCACGCGTTAGTGAGATTTTGTGTATGTGAACGATTTTGGGGATATAATTATGCTAGGTATGTGCATGTTTCTATAAGTACTATAACTCACTCAACCTTGACATGAATTACGGGATCTTTAACATGATTTTTTTTTTAATCTTCAGCGTATATATATATATATATATATATATATGTATATATATATATGTGTGTGTGTGTGTGTGTGTGTGTGTGTGTGACGCTCCACCACATAATGAGACGCATTGCACCAGAAGTCCATTTTGAGTTATTGACATGTTATCAAGCTGCAATAAAATGGCTGTACAATAGAAAAAACAGATTGAAAATCGGACACTTCTAGGAAAAGTTATTGCAAGTTAAAATACTAGACTGCAGGAAATGACAAATTGACAAGTTAAGCATCCTAATAGGTGGTCAGAATGAGGGCTTGGGTATTTTTAAAACACGTTTAAAGGCAAAAGGAACCAAAAACATGACTTGATATTTCACTGTAAGGTAGAATAACGGCTATACTTTAATAATCAATCAAAATCTCAAAATTGCTAATTTGACCCTACCTGCCTTTAGTGGCTCCTAGCGGAAAAGTGGGTTATGTGCTAAGCGACTCATTTCGTGGTGGAGCGCGCCACACACACACACACATATATATTATATATAATTGAGGAATTATAATGGAAAAAGCAAGTGCTGGTAGTCATTTACAACTTCCTTCTCCTCTATGAATTGAAGTTTTTCAAAGATTCAACAAACAAATAAAATAACATCTATAGGTTAAAGGTCTTCAAAGGCAGCATTTGGATAAAAGTTTTCAAAGGCAGCATTTGGGAATTTTTGGGCAAGCACCATGCTTTGGACCTGACCTGACTCGAACTTCGGCTCCTGGTTGAGCACTCCCCAGAGGTCCCGGCAGTGACTGCGACAGCACTCACCCTCTGTGGTAAGGGCAAGACACTTTTTAGAATTCAGAAGTGTCCATTGCAGCCCTAGGAATAGGCAAATATTCCTGTGGCCTACCACTGCTGCCAGTAAAAGATGAAAATAGAAAGAGAAAGAAAACATGTTTGGAAAAAATGTTGTAAAAAATAAAACTGAATATAGAAAACAATACGCACCTAGTGAATCTGTGTGCCTTATGTTCGGGGATCCTTTATAAGAAAGGATGCAAGGGAGATCATAAAGTTCGTACCCAGCTGATAGGCTAATCCCAGTTGGATATATATATATATATATATATATATATATATATATGTATATATATATATATATATATATATATATATATATATAATATATATATATATATATATATATACACGAAGGGAATTCAGGCACTGGCAGGTGTGCACTTAAAGCTGACCTGAGAGATCGTAAAATCCCCACACCCTTAAGACACCAGACGCAACCCGTATTCGAACCCACAATTTCATCCATGGAAGCATGGAATTGAACAAGTCTTAACCACTCACCTAGAGCGGGCGTCTGTGGGTGTTTGAAGTCAGTGACCTTTTTATTGCCCACTAAAAAAAAAAAAGTAGTTTCTTTATGGTCCTAAACTTGACAGGTTCTAAAGTAGAACATTTGAAGTTGTGAATGAGATGATAGCGAAACAACAATAATACTTTTTTATGGAGTAACGCATGTTTGTTTTAAGTGACTATAAAGTCAACGTTGACAATTATTCTGAAGCCTACAGACAGAGAATTCTCTTATCTCGTGATGACATACAGTACTAAAAAAACAGCATGCCCCCGCACAGTAAAACAGAATAAGTGTTTAGACCTTGGGGTATGCATATTGCGTTTTAGCCTACCATGTGGGGGCAGTAGCAACAGTAACAGCAGCAGCTACTATTACTCCAGCTGGCGGTAACAGTGTGACAGAGACAGCTGGCTCGGTGACAAGTAAGCGATGCCGTAGTTGTAGTAATATGAAGCTGCTGTTTGTGAAGCGACTAGACAGCTGTTTTGCTTTGAATTTAGATGTATAGATGGTGATGAAACAGATTTCGCCTTTTCACCTCAAATGTCCTGTGTGTGTAGGCGTGCAATATCACTGGGCCGAATCTCCGCAGCATCTGTTGGATGAAATGAGGGAGTGGTTTTTTGTATTTTGTACCACTTTATGTCACAGCAGATTATTTTCTCTGCATGTGTGAAATTCGGGCTGCTCTCCCCCGTGCCCGGGGAGAGCGCGTCGCTACAAGTGCAGCGCCTACCCTTTTTTTTTGTTTGTTTTTCCTGCATGCAACTGTATTTGGTTGCCATCTCCTGGGCCTAATTAGAGGTAAAAACTCCTCTTCCTAACATAATATTATGTAGGCAGAAAGCGTATAGTTAGCAGTTTATATTTTATATATAGTCTTTTATCTCTCGGATAATAGAATAAGCACTCGGGTGCTTTTTTTTACATTCAGTCCCAGTGTGTATATACCGTTTTGTAAATGTTGTCATCCGTTCCCCCTAGCCTACAATGGCCTACTCTTCCGAAAATCGGAACAGTTTTTTACGTGTGCTCAAGTTGTTTTGCGTGCGTTCCCACACGGTACCTCGGTTTAAAGTCTCTTGCGAAAGACTTTTGGGGGGCGTGGAGTCAGCACTGATGTTAACTCCAGAGGAAAAATCCTCTTGAATGATAAAAGAAATAAAATAAAATACATGTAGGGAATATGGGTATCAACCACACCACTTGCCATGACTGGTCTGTTCTCTCACAGGACGGGATAGCCTAGTGGTCAGAACATTGCGCTGGCAATTTGAAGACCCGAGTTCGATTCCCGTTGGAGGGGATTTTTCCCCTGAAGTTAACATCAGTGCTGACTCCACTCTCCCCAAAAGTCTTCCCGGATGAGACTGTAAACCGAGACCCCATGTGCGAACGCACGCAGAACATCTTGCGCACACGTTAAATCCTGTTCCGCTTTTCGTAAGAGTACACCATTGTGTGCCGGTGGGAACAGATGACAAGATTTACGAAACTGCATTCACACGGGGACTGGATGAAAAAAAGCACATGAGTACTTATCCCATTATCCTCGATATAAAAGAATATTTAAAAAAATAATTAATAAAAAATCTGACGACCTAGTAAGTCATGGTACCTCACGTGTCGTAGCTAGGACTAGGCAAACTGGGACTGGAGTCAGTCAGTACTGGTGCTAATTCCAGCACAGAAAACCCCGCCAGCCGGAGGTAGGTTTAAACTCACATCCCTGTAGGTTTAAGGGGGGGCTCCAGAGATCTGATACTGTACACAGTGTGTGTGTGTGTGTGTGTGTGTGTGTGTGTGTGTGTGTGTGTGTGTGTGTGCGCGCGCGCGCGCGCACGTGCGCGCGAGCACGCGCGAGCAAATGAGTGTGTGTGTGTGTGTGAGCAATTTTTTTTAATGAGTGTGTGTGTGTGCGTGTGTGCTCGCCCGCGTGCGCGCGTTCGTGTGTGCGCAAATGAGGGTGTGTGCGCGCGCGCGGGGGCGTTCATGCGTGCGTGCGTGCGTGCGTGTGTGTGTGTTTGCGTGTGTGTGTGTGTGTGTGTGTGTGTGTGTGTGTGTGTGTGTGTGTGTTTGCGTGTGTGTGTGTGTGTGTGTGTGTGTGTGTGTTCGGAGATTAGTGGAAGAGACGGTGGGGGGAGGGGGGTAGGCGGGTAATTGAGCGGCTGAAGGTTTTCCTGTCAGGGCGTTCTTTGGTGGTCAGACTGAGACAGCAGACCTTGGGCCTGGTCACAGAGAGATAAAGAGACAGACAGACAGACAGACAGAGGGGGAGAGAGACAAAAAGACAGACAGACAGAGAAATAGGGAAAGATAGAGAGACAGACAGAGAGTGAGACAGACAGAGACTGAGAGAAAGAAAGAGAGATACAGCCAGACGGACGGACAGAGAGAGAAAGAGAGACGGACAGACAGAGAGAGACAGAGAGAGAAATAGGGAAAGATAGAAAGACAGAGAGTGAGAGAAAGAGAGATACAGACAGACGGACCGGCAGAGAGAGAAAGAGAGACTGACAGACAGAGAGGGAGAGATAGAGAGACAGAGAGAGAAAGAGACAGAGAGAGAAAGAGAGAGGGAGTTAGAGAGCGAGAAAGAGACAGACAGAGAAAGAGAGCGGTAGAGACAGACAGACTGAGAGGGAGAGAGACAGAGAGTGTGAGTGAGTGAGAGAGACAGAGAGTGTGAGTGAGTGAGAGAGACAGAGAGAGAGAATGAATGAATGAATAATCTTTTTTTTTTAATTTTCCAAGGGTAACAGAGTAAGCATGCACATACTTGTTTTCTTCCTGCCCTTGCCCTGATTAGGGAAAAGCACCCTCCCCCCCCCCCCCCCCCCCTTCCCCTAACAGAGAGAGGAGAGAGAGAGAGAGATTCCCCATTTCTCTCCTCTGCGTTCGTTTACCGGATGGGAGAGAGATTCATTTCCCGAGACAATATTTCAACCCCCTTTTCTAACAGTTCCCCAGAGTAGCGTCCCCTTTCAAAAACACTGCATTTTTTTTTGCTTCATTCTTTTTTTTTTTCCTGTTTGTTCCTGCATTGAGTTTCTTCTTTGTTTGGGTTTTTTCTTTGTTTGGGTTAGTTGGGCTTTGTTTGGGTTTTTTGTTGGGGGGTTTTTTCTTTGAGTTTTTTTTTGTTTGGGTTTTTCGCTGTTTTGGGTTTTTTCTTTGGGTTTTTTCTTTGGTTGGAATTTTTCTTTGTTGGGTTTTTTCTTGGGTTTTCTTTGTTTTTTCCGCTTTGTTTTGGGAGTTTTTTCCTTCGCATTTTTTTCCCGCTTTGTTGGGTTTTTTTTCTTTGTTCAGGTTTTTTCCGCTTTGTTTGGGTTTTTTCTTTGTTTTTTTTTTTCGTTTTGTTTTGGGTTCATTTTTTTCGTTTCTTAGCTAAAGCTCCGAAGTTCGCCACTGGTGAGATTTTGTGTATGCTACAGATCACCCACCATGAAGGTAGCCACATTCCGACTTTAAGAATGATGTCTAAAACACGACACCAATGTGCATACCTTTTTTTTTTTTTAATTTCGTCATCCAATTCTGCTGGCAACCTATGGCCTACTCCTCTGAATGGCAGAAGAGGTTTTAACGCGCGCGCAAAATGCTGTGTGAGTATTCGAACAAGGACCTCTGTTTCTAGTCTTCTTCTTCTTCTTTTTCAAACGGTCATACAGCAGCTAGTGTCTGTCACATGTGCGAAAATACAAATCCGTGGATCGGTGGTCCAGGTGGTAACGCGCCTTGCCTAGAAAGCGAAAAGTCCGGGTCGGAGTGTGCGGTGGTTCGTATCCTGTTTGGGCCCAAAACTTTTTCCCCATCCATTAGATCATGAGTGGTGGTCTGGGTGCTAGTCTTTCGGCTGAGACGATAAACCGAGGTCCCGTGTGTTACACATCATTATTTAGCGCACGTAAAAGAACCCACGGCAACAAGATGGTTGACCCTGGCAAAATTCTGTAGAAAAAAGCCACTCTGATAGGAAAACAAATACAGTTGCAGACAGGAAAAAGAAAAAAAAAAGGGGGGGTAGGCGCTGCACTTGTGGCGACGCGCTCTCCCCGGGGAGAGCAGCTCGAATTTTACGCAGAGAAATCTGCTGTGACATAAAGTGGTATAAATAAATAAATACATCTCGCTGCCGTCAAGCGCCTAACAAGTCAGGCCCAGCGCATCCGACTTCAATGCGGAAAAGAATTGTCATACTGTAAGTCTTTCCGAAAACATGAGAATGAGACAGGAGAATAGGGACTATGAAGGCAGAAAACAGACAAGAAAGAGATGACATGAACAAAAAGGAACATGGCAGAAACAAAGAAAGGGATAGAAAAGAGGGAAATGCTAGCACAGAATTTCCAGAAGATGAGAATGGTGTCTATACTGATAAGACAATGGCATCCTCACGGGGGAGGTTTACAGTCTCATGCGAAGGATTTATGGAGGAGTGGAGTGGGTAGTGATGTTAGGTAAAGATAAAAAGGTAAAGGTGTCCCATAACTAATATGGTCGTAGGGGAGCGAGGCATCAGAAAGCTCAGCTTCTCTAGGGGGCCAGCATATTGAGAGCGGTGCCCATCTCCTCTCCCTCGCTGCTTTACCTTTCCTGACCCTAAAGAGGGCAGGTACCCATTTACAGCTGGGTGAACTAGGGGTGGGGGGTGGGGGGAGGGGACTGTACTGAAACTAAAGCATGCAAACGGTCACCCATCCAGTTGGTAACCACGCTCGATGCTGCTTCACTTTGACTTGGGGGAAAAGCCAGTGCTCTGACCACTGAGCTTTCCCACCCCTTATGATGTTAACATCTTGCGCACACGTTAAAATCCTGTTCCGCTTTTCGTAAGAGTATTCCATCGTGTGCCGGTGGGAACAGATGACATTACTAAACTGCATACACACGGGGATTGGATGTAAAAAAAAAAAAAAAAAAAAAGCACACGGGTGCTTATCCTATTATCCTCGATATAAAAGAATAAGATAAATTAAATAAATAAATAACTCCACGCACCACCACCCCCCACCCCCCCCCCCCCCCCCCCCCCCCCCCCCGCCACCTCGAACAGGCGCATTGGTGATGGCTTTGATTTGTTTTTACAAGATATAGCGCTATATAAGTTCCATGTATTAGTATTATTACTATTATTATTATTATTATTATTATTATTATTATTAATACTATTATATTATATATATTATTATTATTATATTATAATATTATTATCATTATTATTATTATCATTATTATTATTATTATTATTATTATTATATATTATTATTATTATTTTTATTTATTATTTTTATTATCATTTATTATTATTATTTTTTATTATTATTATTATTATTATTATTATTATTATTATTATTATTATTATTATTATTATTATTATTATTATTATTATTATCATCATCATTATTATTATTATTATTATTCTCATTATTATTATGGCTTGAACCCGAGCCGTCAGATGATGTGCTCAACGTTCTAGCCACTAGGCTGCTTGGCTCCCCCCACACTGGTCCGACAGAGATGGACGGTTGGGCGATGGCGGAGAGATAGCGCCGAAAGAGGAGCTACAGAGAGAGAGACAGCCCCATTATTTTCCTTTTGCCTGCTTATCTTACCAGCTCAGTTTGTTGGAATTTACCATTTTTCACACGCACGCACGCACGCACGCGCGCGTGCACGCACGCACGTACACGCGCGCACACACACACTCACGCATACACATACACACACACACACACACACACACACACACACACACACACACACACACACACACACACACACACACACACACACACACACACACACACACACGCCAGTGCGCGTGCAGGCGTGTATGCACACGTACGTGCACACAGACAGACAGACAGACAGACAGACAGACACACACACACACACACACACACACACACACACACACACACACACACACACACAAGCGCACGCACAAGCGCACACACATATGACCTGGGTTCGAATCCCGTTCGAGTGGACATTTTCCCCTGGAGTTAACATCAGTGCAGACTCCACTCTCCCCAAAAGTCCTTCGGATGAGACTATAAACCGAGGCACCGTGTGCGAACGCACGCAGAGCATCTTGCGCACACGTTAAAACCTGTTTCGCTTTTCGAAAGAGTAGGCCATTGTGTGATGGTGGGAAAAGATGACAAAATTGACAAAACTGCATACACACGGGGGTTGGATGTAAAAAATATTAAAAAAAGCACACGAGTGCTTATTCCACTATCCTCGATATAAATAAATTATTTAATTGATAAATGATAATCTCTTTACTATTGTTCTGTATCTCCGACTTTTTTTCCAATTTATTTTGAGGTTTTTTCCTTTTCTCACCTCGGTTATTGTAATTATTCTTTTTCTCTTTTGCTTTTATTTTGTTTCTGCGTCTATCAATAGTTGCCCGCTTTCTTTTTTGAGAATTGACATCATGAAGAAATAAATATCATAACTTGATATCAATTGATGGGTTAGATATATTTTGTTTATTTGTTATGCTTGTGTAGAAGTTGATAATGTTTGCTTTTTGAATGAGATAGTTGTACATCTCTCTCTCTCTCTCCTCTCTCTCTCTCTCTCTCTCTCTCCTCTCTCTCTCTCTCCTCTCTCTCTCTCTCTCTCTCTCTCTCTCTCTCTCTCTCTTCGTGTCTCTGTCTCTGTCTGTCTCTGTCTATCTGTCTGTCTCTGTCTCTCCCTCTCCCTCTCCCTCTCCCTCTCTCTCTCTCTCTCTCTCTCTCTCTCTCTCTCTCTCTTTCTCTCTCTCTCTGTGACATCTATTCAAATGTTAAAAATGTTCTAGTGGGTGGCGCTGCTCTTGTGGCGACTTGCTCTCCCCGTCTCCTGAATTTCACGCAGATAAATCTGCCGTGAATGGTATAAAAGGAAAGCAAAAATAAAACAAAAATACGTAACCACTGGCAGGGAAAGAACAAACGCAGTCATGGTGGTGGTGTGTGGTGGTGGTGGTGGTGGTGGTGGTGGTGGTGGTGGTGGTGGTGTAATGTTGAAAATGATGATGGTGGTCGTGGTAATGGTAGTGTGATGATGATTATGTCGACGCGACGATGATGATGGTAGTGATGATTACGATGATAAGTAGTAGTAATAGTCGTAGCATCAGCAGTAGAAGTAGCAGTAGCATTTGTAGTAGGAGGGGGAGGAGGAGAAGTAGTAGTAGTAGTAGTAGTAGTAGTAGTAGTAGTAGTAGTAGCAGCAGCAGCAGCAGCAGCAGCAGCAGCAGCAGCAGCAGTAGAGGTATTAGTACCAGAAACAGTAGCAGTTGTAGTAGTAGCAGCAGCAGCAGCAGCAGTAGAAGTAGTAGTAGCAGTGACAGTAGCAGTTGTAGTCGTAGCAGCAGCAGCAATAGTGGTGGGAGCAGAAGCAGTTGTAGAAGTGGTCATTGTAGTAGTATTAATGCTATACGTTAAAGTTAGTGTATCAGTATTGATACCAGTATTTCCTTTGCATTTTAATATTTTTGTCTAAAATATTCAATATAGTCCAGAATTTTCTATTATAAACGTGACACTAAATTTTTCAAAATACCAGTACATAATCACCAATTATCAGTGTGTTCCTATTCCTCCATAGCCTTGCCTTAAATGACATATAAACTGATTCTGATGCAACGATTTCAAAATGAATTCTGCGTTACGTTGTGTGTGAAATGAAGAAACAAGAGTTACGTAGATGTAAAGAGGATTCCCTGAAAGAAAAAAAAACAGCCTTGATTGCAAATGAAGCAGAAAGTAGCAACAATCAAAACTAAATTAGGCGAAGGGTGGGAGTAGGAGGCGAGAGGGAGGCGAGAGGGAGGGGAGAGAGAGAGAGAGAGAGAGAGAGAGAGAGAGAGAGAGAGAGAGAGAGAGAGAGAGAGAGAGAGAGACGTCTGGGTTTGGTCACGTGACCCCATCTTTCGCTGTACAGGCGACACACAGGAGCAAAGAGAAGCAGACAAAACAACGAACATCAGTTTTAATCAAAACCCAACAAGCATCTTGAATTTTGAATTTCCTGCACACAGCGAAAAGAAAGGAGATGGAATATGGACAAAGCATGTTGCTTTGGGAACAGTTTTTACCCAGGGTGTCTGTGTTGAAGGCATAAAATAAGAGGAAGAAGAGGAGGCGGCTTCGTCTGGGAAATACACGTAAGAGTACTTCACTTTCTTCTGATAGGCAAAGCCGCCCAAGTTCTCTCCGCGAAGATGGCTTCCCAGACAGACAGAGAAACAGAAAGACAGACAGAGAAACAGAGAGACAGACAGAGAAACAGAGAGACAGACAGAGAGACTGACAGACAGAGACAGATACACAGACTGACAGACAGAGAAACAGACAGACAGAGAAACGGACAGAGAAGCAAACAGAGAAACAGACAGATCTAGACAGACAGAAAAAGACAGACAGACAGAGAAACAGACAAAGAAACAGACAGACAGATAGAGAAACAGACAGAGAAACAGATACATAGAGAAACACACAGACAGAGAAACAGATACACAGAGAAACACACAGACAGAGAAACACACAGACAGAGAAACACAGAGATCAGAAAGATAGAGTCCGTATTTTGGTTGATAATCATTCTGTATGGAAATGGGGTGAATTGGAATGAACGGAATCAGATTATTTGGAAGACCGAAGTTCTTTTAAAACAAAACATCAAACACATTAAAGATAATTATTCAAAACATTATTATTTAAACAAAATTATTTAAAACAAAACATCAAACACATTAAAGATAATTATTCAAATCACCGAAAGCCCAGGAACCCAGGAATGTAATCTGTATTTAGGAGGGGGGGGGGGGGTGCGCCACATATGTTTTAAGTTGTTTTTTTTATCTCTTGTTATCTTTCTCGTCATGTTTCGATTGCAACATGAATAGGTTACAGGAACATAAACATTCTTGTGAATGCAACTGATACTTCTAGATGGTGGAAAGTGTCTTGTGAATGCGACTGACACTTCTAGATGGTGAAAAGTGTCTTGTGAATGCGACTGACACTTCTAAATAGTGAAAAGTGTCTTGTGAATGCGACTGACACTTCTAGAAGGTGAAAAGTGTCTTGTGAATGCGACTGACACTTCTAGATGGTGAAAAGTGTCTTGTGAATGCGACTGACACTTCTAGATGGTGAAAAGTGTCTTGTGAATGCGACTGACACTTCTAGATGGTCCAAAAGTGTCTTGTGAATGCGACTGACACTGCTAGATGGTCCAAAAGTGTCTTGTGAATACGACTGACACTTCCAAATGGTGAAAAGTGTCTTGTGAATACGACTGACACTTCTGCATGGTGAAAAGTGTCTTGTGAATGCGACTGACACTTCTAGATGGTGAAAAGTGTTTTGTGAATGCGACTGACACTTCTAGATGGTGAAGTGTCTTGTGAATGCCACTGACACTTCCAAATGGTGAAAAGTGTCTTGTGAATGCGACTGACACTTCTAGATGGTGAAAAGTGTTTTGTGAATGCGACTGACACTTCTAGATGGTGAAGTGTCTTGTGAATGCCACTGACACTTCCAAATGGTGAAAAGTGTCTCATTTGTGTAGCTCCTTTAAGGGCGAAGCTTCAATCACCCTTGGGACCTCTGCTCATCCAGAAGCCGAAACTAGTCAGGTCAAACCAAAGGCAAACGTCCTTCCTACAGTCTTGCTATTGAAAGATAGCATTACCCAGAGGGTGGTGTTTTTTTTTAAAATCTAAATCTTGGCTCCAACCACAGGGTCCACATGGTCCACCCATAGGGTAAACCCACCCACAGGGTCCACAGGGTCCATCCACAGGGTCCACAGGGTCCACCCATAGGGTCTACCCACCCACAGGGTCCATCCACAGGGTCCACCCACAGGGTCCACCCACAGGGTCCATCCACAGGGTCCACAGGGTCCATCCACAGGATCCATCCACAGGGTCCACCCACAGGGTCCACCCACAGGGTCCATCCACAGGGTCCACCCACAGGGTCCACCCACAGGGCCCACCCACAGGGTCCACCCACTAATCTGTTTTATGAACACCTTGGGGCTGCTAAAACTCCTTTCAGTAATTGAAGTTTTCTTTACCCCTAAAATTCTGCAGAAAATCCCTTTTTCATCATTTAAACATTTTGCTAGTCTATATACTGTCTTTTTCCCCCTAGTGCCTTCCTTCTCATTTTCCTTTTTTCCCAGACAAGTTTGGACAACGATGCTTTCAACGCTGATTGATTGATTGATTTATTGATTTATTTATTCTTTTATATCGAGGATAATGGAATAAGCACTCTTGTGCTTTTTTTCATCCAGTCCCCGTGTGTATGCAGTTTTGTGAAGGGCATCTGTTCCCACCGGCACAAGATGGCCTACTCTTACGAGTAGGGCTGAGGGTTGCCCAGTCCACAAGGGGAGGCAAACCTCTCTCTCTCTCTCTCTCTCTCTCTCTCTCTCTCTCTCTCTCTCTCTCTCTCTCTCTCTCTCTCTCTCTCTCTCTCTCTCTCTCTCTCTCTCTCTCTCTCTCTCTCTCTCTCAGTTTGCTTTTTTGTTTAAGTGGATTTTTGGTGTTTTTGTTGTTGTTGTTGTTGATGTTTTTTGGGGGATTGGGGGTTGTTGGGGTTCTTTGTATGAAAAAAAAAGCAAATTTATTGCTTACTTAATGTACGATCCGGAAAAAAAAATTGATTTGATTTGATTTGATTTAATTTGATCTCTCTCTCTCTCTGTCTCTCTCTGTCTCTCTCTGTCTCTCTGTCTCTGTCTCTCTGTCTCTGTCTCTCTCTCTGTCTCTGTCTCTCTGTTTCTCTTTCTCTGTTTCTCTCTGTTTCTGTCTCTCTGTCTCTCTGTCTATGTCTGTCTGTCTGTCTGTCTGTCTGTCTGTCCCTCTCTCTCTCTCTCTCAAACACACACACACACACACACACACACACATTCACGCGCGCGCACGCACACACACACACACACACACACACACACACACACACACACACACACACACACACACACACACACACACACACACACACGAAATAAAAGCCAAAAAGCCTCTCTGCAAACTGTTGATTATTTCTCCCTGATATCTCTCTCTCTCTCTCTCTCTCTCTCTCTCTCTCTCTCTCTCTCTCTCTCTCTCTCTCACGCCCTATCGTCTCCTCTCTTCGCCATCATTCATTTTCTCCATACCCCACACTCCACGCTACCTCCCACCCCCACACCCCACACCCCCCCTACCCCTCTTCTCTGCCACACGACAGCTTCCACACGGCAGACAGTGTCTGTCTGTCTGTCTGTGTCATTCGCAACCTGCCACACACGCTGCAACAGCTTAGACAGAC
>CM060324.1:57521983-57524483 GCA_030674155.1 Stramonita haemastoma
ATGTTTAGACTATATGTTAGAAAAAAAATGAATAAGACAAAATAAGCACATAGTGAATCTTTGTGCCTTAAGTTTGGGGATCATATTAAAGGATGCAAGGGAGGTCATAAAGTTTGCATCCAACTAAGTTATTCATTCCTGTTTTATTCTACCATCATGACCACCTCATAGAAACTGGTAACACTCTATACATTTATAGCAATCCCCGAAGTCGGAATGCAGCTACCTTCATGGCGTGCAAAAACGGTCGCATACGCAAAACCTGACCATTGGTGAACATCGAGGGTCTATCCGAGGAACAAAAAAAGAATATAATCGGACAAGATACCTACATACATGATTGTGTTATGCACCATTGACAATAATACGGTGTATTCCAGTAACGGGCACGCATTACACAATCAGCTATTCATAACACATACCCTAGCTGCCCTACTCACCAAAAAGGTAGAACATGGACCTCAGTAAACCTGTCCTCTTTTTTCCGTTCGTTCCGCGGGAACATTCCCGAGGTTCAACAATGGTGAGATTTTGCGTATGCAACCATTTCTGCTCACCATGGAGGTAGCCGCATTTCAAATTTGGGGATGTATGCTGGGTATGTTGTGTTTCAGTAACCCATGAAAAGCTGACATTAACTACGGAATCTTTAACGTGGACATTTGATCTTCTCATATATATATATATATATATATATATATATATATATATATATATATATATATATATATATATATATATAATATATATATATATATATGTGTGTGTGTGTGTGTGTGTGTGTGTGTGTGTGTGTGTGTGTGTGTGTGTGTGTGTGTGTGTGTGTGTAGATATAGATTTAGATAAAGATATAAAAGGAAGTAAGAAACTGGCAGATATGCACTTGAAATTGACATGAGAGATCGTAAAAAATCCCTACCCTTAATTCACCAGACGCCGGCGATATTTGAATGAACCCACGACATCATAGACCCCTGGGACTGAAGTCGAACGGTCTTAACCACATTGCTATGGCATCCATTAGGACAACATATAAACGACACCCACGCTTTAAAAGGTAGAAAAGGTTGTTTTTTTAAAAAACAGTTAAAATTGTTCCATAAGCTATGCAGTCTTTGGAGACCGAGGGACCAGAGACCTCAGCTTCTCTAGGGGCCATCATCTTTAGGGCGGCGCCCATCTCCTCTCCCTCGCTGCTTTACCTTCCCTGACCCCTAAAGAGGGCAGGTAATCCATTTACAGCTGGGTGAACCGGGGAACTGTACAAAAAATCGAAGGCAGCACAAACGGTCACCGATACACTTGGTAGCCACGCTCGATACTGTTTTCCCTTAGCTTGGGGCAAGCGAGTGCTCTGACCACTGAGCTATAGCTATCCCACCCTCTTAGCAATATCAATACGCATAGCAGTCCAATAAACCAGACACGTGTGGTCTCTGGGACGGATAGCCTAGTGGTCAGAACATTGCACTGGCAATTTGACGACCCGGGTTCGAGTCCGGTCGAGGAGACTTTTCTCCTGGAGTTAACATCAGTGCTTGACTCCACTCTCCCCAAAAAGTCCTTCGGATGAGACTTTAAACCGAGGCCCCGTGTGCGAACGCACGCAGAATATCTTGCTGCACACGTGAAATCCTGTTCCGCTTTTCGTAAGAGTAGGCCATCGTGTGCCGGTACGGTGGGAACAAATGACATTTACAAAACTGCATACACACGGGGGGGACTGGATGTAAAAAAAAAATAAAAAAAAGCACAAGAGTGCTTATTCCATTAGCCCCGATATAAAAAGAATAAATCAAATTCAATCAAAAATCTGTCACAGATCTGTGGGATAAGTGTACACACCGTTAACAACCACTCCAACCACCAACCACCATCACCACCATGTGGAAAACAGCCCACCTGCTGTCGAGGGGTGCCTGTGTGAGGTACGGGTGGCTGTGTTACCTCCTGGCCTTGTACCTGTACCTGGGTACCTGTGCGGCCTTCAACCAGACCTTTGACGGGCACTGGGTGGACTGGGTGTCTCCCAGGAATCACTTCCAGCTGATGTCGGGGCAGGAGGTGCCTCCAGGAATGGGATACCCGCAAGTGGATGATACCACCGGTACTGGCAAAGGTAAAGATTTCCACAATGTGTGTGTTGTGTTGTGTTGTGTTGTGGGGGGGGGGGTTGGGGGGTTGGTGGGGTGGTGGTGGTGGTGGTGGTGGTGGTGTGTGGTGGTGGTGGTGGTGGTGGTGGTGGTGGTGGTGGTGGTGGTTGGTGTGGTGGTGGTGGTGTGTGGTGGTGGTGGTGGTGGTGGTGGGGTGGTGGTGTGGTGGTGTGGTGGTGTGGTGGTGTGTGTGTGTTGGTGTTGGTGGTGTGTGTGTTGTGTTGTGTTGTGTGTGTGTGTGTGTGTGTGTGTGTGTGTGTGTGTGTGTGTGTGTGTGTGTGTTGTGTGTGTGTGTGTGTGTTGTGTGTGTGTTGTGTGTGTGTGTGTGTGTTGTGTGTGTTGTGTTG
>CM060324.1:57529641-57532141 GCA_030674155.1 Stramonita haemastoma
GATGGCCTACTCTTACGAAAAGCGGAACAGGATTTAACGTGTGCGCAAGATGTTCTGCGTGCGTTCACACACCGGGGCCTCGGTATATAGTCTCATCCGAAAGACTTTGGGGGAGAGTGGAGTCAGCACTGATGTTAACTCCAGGAGAAAAATCTCCTCGACCGGGAATCGAACCCGGGTCGTCAAATTGCGAGCGCAATGTTCTGACCACTAGGCTATCCCGTCCCCGAGGCATCGAGGTAGGAGACGGAGAACTCGGGTCCGCAGCTTGGTGGAAACAAGCCAGGGAGGCAGAGGTCAGCAGAAATGACCTTCGTGACCTTCAGAAGGGGCAGGAGTCTCCAGGCTGACAGGATCTCGAAGCCTCAGCATTATCTGCATTATCATCATACATCATCATCAGCAGCAGCAGCAGCAGCAGCAGCAGCAGCAGCAGCAGCAGCATCAACAACATCATCATCATCATCCGCAGCAGCAGCAGCAGCAGCGGTAGTAGTAGTAGTAGGGGTAGTAGTAGTAGTAGTAGTAGTAGTAGTAGTAGTAGTAGTAGTAGTAGTAGTAGTAGTAGTAGTAGTAGAAGGAGGAGGAGTAGGAGGAGTAGGAGTAGTAGTAGTAGTAGTAGTAGTAGTAGTAGTAGTAGTAGTAGTAGTAGAAGGAGAGGGAGGAGAAGGAGTAGGAGGAGTAGGAGTAGTAGGAGTAGTAGTAGTAGTAGTAGTAGTAGTAGTAGTAGTAGTAGTAGTAGTAGTAGAAGGAGAGGGAGGAGAAGGAGTAGGAGGAGTAGGAGTAGTAGGAGTAGTAGTAGTAGTAGTAGTAGTAGTAGTAGTAGTAGTAGTAGTAGTAGTAGGAGCAGTAGTAGTAGTAGGAGGAGGAGGAGGAGGAGGAGTAGCAGTAGCAGTAGCAGTAGTAGTAGGAGTAGAAGTAGTAGTAGGAGGAGTAGTAGTAGGAGGAGGAGGAGGAGGAGTAGGAGGAGGAGGAGTTGTAGTAGTAGTAGTAGTAGTAGTAGTAGTAGTAGTAGTAGTAGTAGTAGTAGTAGTAGTAGTAGTAGTAGTAAGAGGAGGAGGAGGAGCAGTAGTAGTAGTAGTAGTAGTAGTAGTAAGTAGTAGTAGTAGTAGTAGTAGTAGTAGTAGTAGTAGTAGAACAGTAGCAGCATTATTATCAGCAGCAACAGCAATAGTAGTGGCAGCAGTAGTGGCAGTAGTAGTAGCAGCAGCAGCAGCAGCAGCAGCAGTAGTAGTAGTAGGAGGAGGAGGAGGAGTAGTAGTAGGAGGAGGAGGAGGAAAAGGAGGAGGAGGAAGAGGAGGAGGAGGAGTAGTTGTAGTAGTAGTAGTAGTAGTAGCAGCAGCAGCAGCAGCAGCAGCAGCAGCAGCAGCAGCAGCAGCAGCAGCAGCAGCAGTAGTAGTAGCAACAGCAGTAGTAGCAGCAATAGTAGCAGCAGCAGTAGTAGCAGTACTAGTAGTAGAAAGTGCAGCAGTAGTGGCTGCAGCAGTAGTACAGCAGCAGTAGTAGTAGCAGTAATGGAAGCAGCAGTAGAAGCAGCAGTAGTAGCAGTAATGGAAGCAGCAGTAGAAGCAGCAGTAGTAGCAGTAGTAGTATAGTTAGTAGTAGTAGTAGTAGTAGTATAGTAGTAGTAGTAGTAGTAGTAGTAGTAGTAGGTGCATCAGTAGTGGCTGCAGCAGTAGTATCAGAAGTACTAGCAATAGAAGTAGCAGCAGCAGCAATGGAAGAAACAATAGCAGCAGCAATAGCAGCATCAATAGTAGCAGCAATAGCAGCAGCAATAGTAGCAGCAATAGCAGCAGCAATAGTAGCAGCAATAGTAGCAGTAGTAGTAGCAGCAGCAGCAGTAGCAGCAATAATAGTAGCAACAGCAATAGTAGTAGGAGCAGCAATAGTAGTAGCAGCAATAGCAGCAGCAATGGTAGCAGAAATAGCAGCAGCAATAGCAGCGGCAATAGCAGCAACAGTAGTAGCAGCAATAGTAGCAGCAGCAGTAGCAGCAGCAGTAGCAGCAATAGCAGCAGTACTAGTAGCAGCAACAATAGTAGCAGCAAAAGCAGCAGCAATAGTAGCAGCAATGGTAGCAGCAATAGTAGCAACAGCAATAGTAGCAGCAATAGTAGCAGCAACAATAGTAGCAGCAATTGTAGAAGCAATGGTAGCAGCAATAGTAGCAGCAATGGTAGCAGCAATAGTAGCAGCAATAGCAGCAGCAGTAGCAGCAATAGTAGCAGCAATAGCAGCAGCAATAGTAGCAGCAACAGTAGCAGCAATAGTAGCAGCAATAGTGGCAACAGCAATAGTAGCAGCAATAGTAGCAACAGCAATAGTAGCAACAGCAATAGTAGAATCCCGATCCATCATCCTGTAAACAGATACATACATGTCTGCCTCGGAAGCCCTCTCCCTCTCCCTACCCCGCTCGGGCTCTGAAGATGCTATACATCATCTCCCAACCAGACCACAGCCCCCCTCAGGGTACAGTCACAGAGGACCAGGCAAC
>CM060324.1:57537141-57542141 GCA_030674155.1 Stramonita haemastoma
TTAGTGTGTGTGTGTGTTTGTGTGTGTGTGTGTGTGAGAGAGAGAGAGGGTGTGTGTTGTGTGTGTGTGTTTGTGTGTGTGTGTGTTTGTGTTTGTGTGTGTGTGTGTGTTTGTGTGTTTGAGAGAGAGAGAGAGAGAGAGAGTGTGTGTGTGTTGTGTGGTGTGTGTGTGTGTGTGTGTGTGTGGGTGTGGTGTGTGTGTGTGTGGTGTGTGTGTGTTTGTGTTGTGTGTGTTGTGTGTGTTGTATGTGTTTGTGTTGTGTGTGTGTGGTGTGTGTGTGTATGTGAGAGAGAGAGAGAGAGAGATGGTGTGTGTGTGGTGTGTGTGTGTTTGTGTGACGACAAAGAAGAAAAAAGAAAGAAAGAAAGAAAGAAAGAAAGAAAGAAAGAAAGAGGAAGAAGAATGCAAAGAAGAAAAATGCAAAGAAGAAGAATGCAAAGAAGAAGGAGAACAACGACAACAACAACAACAAACAACAACAACACCAAACAACAACACCAAACAACAAACAACAAACAACAACACCAAGCAACAACAACAAGACCTTGAACACCCGCAGCCATAGCACAACACCTTTGCCGACACTGAAGGCAAAATCTCTCTCATAGCAGTCAAGAAGAAATCTTTACACAGCAGGAAAATTTCACAGACCAATGGCGCCAGCGGGGATTGAACCCGGGTCTGTCACCACCAGGACAGAAGGATGGCCGAGCGGGGATTTGCTGCAAACTTTAACCACCACAGCAGCCAGCTAGTGGAACATCCCAGAGTCTTTTTTTCGGAGGCGTGTGCTGGAAATGTGTGCGAACGCACGCAAAATATCTTGCGCACACGTTAAATCCTGTTCCGCTTTTCGTAAGAGTAGGCCAGGCCATCGTGCGCCGGTGGAAACAGATGACAAGATTTGCAAAACTGCATACACACGGGGACAGGGTGTAACAAAAAAAAGCATATGTTTGCTTATTCCATTATCCTCGATATAAAATAATACATAAATAATAAATAAATAAATAAATAAAAAACGTTGACAGCAGAACAACAGAGCTGCTGCCTGAGGAACAGTCACTGCTGCATGAACCACCCCCTCCCCCCTACCCCCCCCCCCCCCAAAAAAAAAAAAAAAACACCGCCCTTTGTACAGTCAAAGATTACTTGGTTCCCATCACATCTGATTGAAACACCACCCCTTGTACCGTCAAGACCGTTTTTAATTTCCATCAAACCTGATTAAAACACCACCCCTATGTGTAGCTGGCTCATATCACATAAAACCTGTTTAAAATACTGCCCTCTGTACTGTTAAGATTGTTTTGTTGTCCAGTTGTCATTAAACAACACAGATGACTAGGCGCCATTTTAGTTCACGTCAGCCACGCACGGGTGTGCGCATGCGCAGCGATGAAGAGTTAGTTCCTTCTAAGACGCACCCCCCCCCTCCCACCCCCTGGTACCCGCCCCCAGAAAACTGTCTCACGCTACTCTGGGATCCATTGAGTTAATTATAGGCAGACCACTCCGGGGTGTTGAAAAAGTCCACTCATTACTTTGGCTGGTGGTGGAGTCGGAGGCAGATGTGGGGAGGGGAGGGTTCTGTTAAAACTTTTTGTTTTTTGAGCTCAGATTTGCTTCTGTTAAACTTCTCTTGACATGCAAAAAAGTTTACTGCAAGTCTTTTAGCGTTGGACTACATACATAGATCGGTTTACAAGCCATTCATTTTGTTGTTGAAATCGTCTTTCATGTCCCAGGGGGAGATTTTAGGGATAGTCCTACTTTTTTTTTTTTTAACCATGGCAAATTATTGTCTGCCAATCTCTATCTTACTAACCGTAGAAGAAAAAAAACTAACATAGAAAGAACCCAGTGGCTTAATTTCTTGTCCTGAACTGCTTACACAGAAAACACATCCAGGGCCGGTTAAAGGGAGGTAGTTATCAGGGAAGGGAGGCAAGTGCACACCTCAGGGGAGGTAAAGAACAGTGACGAGCTTTCTGTGGAAAAAGTGACTGCATCTACCCAACCAATGCTTGGTTCCGTTCAAAGTCTGACATGACGCTGTGTCTACAAGGATCTGTCCAGAAAAGTAGGATGCATGTTCAGAGAGAAGAAAGAAAGTACAGTGGATTAAAAACACTAGTCGGTCATGAGCAGTCTTAATTAAGGAGAAACACAAGTTCTGTTGTTGTTGTTGTTGTTGTTGTTGTTGTTGTTGTTCTTCTTCTTCTTCTTCTTCTTCTTCTTCTTCTTCTTCTTCTTCTTTCTTCTTCTTCTTCTTCTCTTCTTCTTCTTCTTCTTCTTCTTCTTCTTCTTCTTCTCTTCTTCTTCTTCTTCTTCGCAATTCTTCTTCTTCGCAATTCTTCTTCTTCGCATTCTTCTTTGCATTCTTCTTCTTCTTCGGAATTCTTCTTCTTCTTCGCAATTCTTCTTCTTCTTCGCAATTCTTCTTCTTCTTCGCAATTCTTCTTCTTCTTCGCAATTTCTTTGCATTTCTTTCTTCTTCTTTTCTTCTTCTTCTTCTTCTTCTTCTTCTTCTTCTTCTTCTTCTTCTTCTTCTTCTTCTTCTTCTTCTTCTTCTTCTTCGCAATTCTTCTTCTTCGCAATTCTTTGCATTCTTCTTCTTCTTCTTCTTCTTCTTCTTCTTCTTCTTCTTCTTCTTCTTCTTCTTCTTCTTCTTCTTCTTCTTCTTCTTCTTCTTCGCAAATCTTCTTCTTCTTCTTCTTCGCAATTCTTCGCAATTCTTCTTCTTCTTCTTCTTTGCAATTCTTCTTCTTCGCAAATTCTTCTTCTTTTTCGCCATTCTTCTTCTTCTTCTTCTTCTTCTTCTTCTTCTTCTTCTTCTTCTTCTTCTTCTTCTTCTTCTTCTTCTTCGGTTCTTTTACGTGTGCTAAATAAACACACGTGCTCTTTATACTGTGATGGGTGCGTGCTGATGTTCAGAACCTGTGTTGTGATATATATAATATATATATATATATATATATATATATATATATATATATATATATATATATATATATGTGTGGTGTGTGTGTGTGTGTGTGTGTGTGTGTGTGTGTGTGTGTGTGTGTGTGTGTGTGTGTGTGTGTATCTTCGATATTTTTTTTACATATTTACTGTTTTTATATATTCTTATTTATTCATTTCATACCACTTTATGCCACAGCAGATTTCTCTGCGTAAAATTCAGGCTGCCCGCCCAGGGGAGAGCGCGTCGCCACAAGTGCAGCGCTTACCCATTACTTTTTTTTTTCTTTTTCCTGTCTGCAACTGTATTTGTTTCCTTATGAGAGGGGCTTTTTTTGTCTACAAATTTTTTCAAGGGACAACTCCCATGTTGCCGTGGGTTCTGTTACGTGCGCTAAAAAAAATCATGTGTGACACACTGAACCTCGGTCTATCGTCTCGTCCAAAAAGACTAGCCCCCAGACCACCAGTCACGGTCTTGTGGATGGGGGGAACGTTTTTGAGCTCAAAACGGATCAAACCATCACACACTTTGAACCCGGACTTTTCGCTTTGTTGTTGTTGTTGTTGTTGTTTGTTGTTGTTGTTGTTGTTGTTGTTGTTGTTGTTGTTGTTGTTGTTCCCAGCTTAACACTCTGGGGGGGTCACCCGGAATGTGTACTCTGACTCACTAATCCCAACCTGGGAATCACTGTGAGATTGAAATTGCACACTACTGAATGAGAAGTTTTCCTGTATGACTATTTTCAAGTACCTCGCCATATAGGCAGCCATACTCCGACTTCAGAGGATTTTTTCTCTCTCTTTTAAAGGAGAGTGCAGGTTGTTCTGTTAAAGAGCTTGTTAAGAGCTGAAGGCAATCATCTCAACATACACAACATTTTACAACATCACAACATTTGAGTGTTGGCCTTGGCAATGAGCTGACATCAATAACTGACACAGCTTTTGCCTGAGCCAAATTTTTCGCTTTCTAGGCAGGTGGGTTACCTCTAGACCATCTGTCTGCTCTTACATGTCTGTCTCATTTTATTTTCTCTTATGTCCAGCTTCCTTCCACCCCTAACCCCATCCATCCATCACTGGTATGAAGACTATCAAAAGTCTCTGTAGTGTGTGTGTGTGTTGTGTGTGGTGTGTGTGTGTGTGTGTGTGTGTGTGTGTGTGTGTTGTGTGTGTGTGTGTGTGTGTGTGTGTGTGTGTTTGTTTGTGTGTGTGTGTTGTTGTGTGTGTGTGTTTTGTGTGTGTGTGTGTTGTGTTGTGTGTGTTTGTGTGTGTATTTTATTTATTTATTTATTTATTAATTTATTTATTATAGATATAAAATAAAATGATAACAACACACAAATAAATAAATTTTGTTTATTTTTATATAATCAAGGATAATGGATTAAGTACTTATGTGTATATGTGTGGGGGGGATGGGGAGGGTATGTGTGTGTCTGTATGTGTGTGTGCCTGCATGTGTGTGTGTGCGTGCATGTGTGTGTGCGTGCATGTGTGTGTACGTGTGTGTGTGTGTGTGTGTGTGTGTGTGTGTGTGTGTGTGTGTGTGTGTGTGTGTGTGTGTGTGTGTGTGGTGTGTGATTCAGACCCGGGGGAGGCAGTTTGTGGGGAGGGGGAGTTCCAGTGCCCCTACACCTCCCTGTGTCTGCCACGTCATCGGCTGGTGTGACCTTCACCCTGACTGCCACTGCGGCGAAGATGAGATGCCCGGCACTTGTGGTAAGCGTGTTTGTCAATGTGCTCGTTCGTCGGTCAGTGTGTCTGTGTATTGTGTGTGTGTGTGTGTTTTTAATCTATTTATTAATTTCTTTCTCTATTTTATTATTTCACTCTTTTATATGGAGGATAATGGAATAAGCATTTATGTTGCGATTTTTAACATCTAGTTCCTGTGTGCATGCGATTTTGCAAATTTGGTCATCCTTTTCCACTAACACAAATGTGACGCTCCACCACATAATGAGACGGAGTGCACATGAGGTCAATTTTTAGTTATTGACATGTTATTAATGTGCAATAAAGTGGCTATC
>CM060324.1:57557141-57559641 GCA_030674155.1 Stramonita haemastoma
CACAGGTGTGTCTCTAAATAGAAACACGACGCTGCGATTGCGCGCTCCGTTCACATGGGAGATAATCTAATTACCACCCCATCACATCTGGAATAAGCACTCTTGTGCTTTTTTACATCCGATCCCCGTGTGTATGCAGTTTTGTAAATTCCATGTGTTCCCACCGGCACATGATGGCCTACTCTTACGAAAAGCGGAACAGAGTTTAACGTGTGGGCAAGATGTTCTGCGTGCGTTCGCACACGGGGCCTCGGTTTAAAGTCTCATCCGAAGAACTTTTAGGGAGAGTGGAGTCAGCACTGATGTTAACTCCAGGAGAAAAATCTCCTCGACCGGACTGGACTCGAACCCGGGTCGTCAAATTGCGAGCGCAATGTTCTGACCACTAGGCTATCAGTCCCCACCCCCACCCCCACCCCCCAATGAGCGCGTGATAATGATTGTTCTTGAAGCACAATTACAACCTTGCCTTCTTTAGGGCAATGATTACACTCATTCTCAAGCGACACTAACACAGGACTGGTGTGACGTGTTCACTTTTTTTTTCAGAATAATAAAGCAGCTGCCACACTGATAAATAAATATCACATTTTGAGAATTAATGACGCTTCTTAGCATTAAAAAGAATTGATCGGTGTTGTCAATGAAACGTTCTCTTGCTGATAAAACACAGTGGAAAATAGCTTAGTAGAAGTGGGTGAGGGTTTTCTTTTCTTATCCAACTCCGGACATGTTTCAAGCCATTTAATTAATGTCACACATGCTAAAGATCTTTTCTGTCTACACACTGATTTATTGATTTATTGATTGATTGATTGATTGATTGATTTATTCTTTTATTCTTTTATATCGAGGATAACAGAATAAGCACTTATGTGCTTTTTTTACATCCAGTCCCCGTGTGTATGCAGTTGTGTAAATATTGTTATCTGTTCCCGCCGGAGCACAATGGCCTACTCTTACGAAAAGCGGAACAGGAATTTACGTGTGCGCAAGATGTTCTTGTATGTGCTGCCGTTATGTGCCTGACAAGTCGGGCCCCGCGTATTTGACATTAGCATGGCTTGTTTACATCAAGAATTGGTGTTTGTGGCTGAACAGTAACAGTCTGTGTAATAGTATTTTTTCAAACGATTTACCTTTCAATGACATTTGTTCATAAGACAAATCTGAGTACTCAACTACAATGATAATGACGAAGAAAAGAAGAAGAAATGCTTTAAACTCAGTCACACACACACACACACACACACACACACACACACACACACACACACACACACACACACAGATACAGACTCAACACATGCGCTTTCTCTAGGGGACAGATAGCCTAGTGGTCAGAACACTGCGCTGGCAATTTGATGACCCGGGTTCGAGTCCGGTCGAGGAGATTTTTCTCCTGGAGTTAACATCAGTGCTGACTCCACTCTCCCCAAAAGTCCTTCGGATGAGACTTTAGACTTTAAACCGAGGCCCCGTGTGCGAACACACTTAGAACATCTTGCGCACATGTTAAATCCTGTTCCGCTTTTCGTAACAGTAGGCCATCGTGTGCCGGTGGGAACAGATGACATGTTTACAAAACTGCATACATACAGGGACTGGACGTAAAAAAGCACATAAGTGCTTTCTTATTCCATTATCCTCGATATAAAAGAATAAATCAAATAGATCAGTCAAATCAAATCTCACTGTTCTGTGATAATTATGCTGTAAGCAAATAAACAACAGCACCCTGCTGGAATCCTCGTGTGAGCAGAGCACCTTCCCACCCACAGCCGGGCCAACTTCAGCGACTGTGATTTCAACACGGGGCACTGCTATTGGTACAACGTGAGGTCACATGACTCTCATCACCTGCTGTGGGCACATGCCGAAGCTTTCATTGGTGTGCCGGACCAGACCCTGCCCAACGTCAACCAATCAGGTTGGACAATGACCACTCACTTCCTGTTTCAGCCTTCTGGCTCCTCCTCCAATCAGATTTCAGAACTAGCTTTTGTTGATTCTTTTATTTCTTAAGTTTAAATTAAGCTGTCATTTTAGTAAGTGACATTACACATGCTGCCAAAATAGTATTTACATGTGGCTTAGAAATATTACTGTAATACCTCTAATGACTGTTTACCTTCACCTTTCACCTTTCACCTGTAGTATAATGGACTGTTGGAGCACCACTGAAGATTTTGCAACCAGCTTCCTCCACTCATTCAGTCGGATTCAGGGGGTGGTCTCTGCCTTAAATGTTCCTCTCCAGTGTTGATGTCATAAGAAAAATTAAAATGTTTATGTTAAATGTCCCCTCTTGTCCCGATATGTTTTTTGGTTGTTCAAGACAGAAAGATATGTTGTTCTAATGGCTTTTCTAATTATAATGTAAATGCATTAAAAGGGGAAAAGTGTTCTCATAACCTATGCGGTCAGGGGAGTGTGAGATGTCAGAAACCCCAGCTTCTCCAGGGGCCAGCATACTGAGGGTGGTTTTCATCTCCTCTCC
>CM060324.1:57567141-57569641 GCA_030674155.1 Stramonita haemastoma
TACTTGTTGCTGTTACAAGCATACCTGTGGTGACACAGGTGAGACTTATTGGTGTTATAACATACCTGTGGTGATACAGGTAACACTTGTTGGTGTTACACTATACTTGTGATACAGGTAAGACCTGTTGGTGTTACAGCATACCTGTGGTGATACAGGTAAGAATACTTGTTGGTGTTACAGCATACCTGTGATGATACAGGTAAGACTTGTTGGTGTTACAGCATACCTGTGTTGATACAGGTAAGACTTGTTGGTGTTACAAGCATACCTGTGCTGATACAGGTAAGAAGACTTGTTGCTGTTACAAGCATACCTGTGTTGTGATACAGGTAAGAATACTTATTGATGTTACAAGCATACCTGTGGTGACACAGGTGAGACTTGTTGGTGTTACAAGCATACCTGTGGTGATACAGGTAAGAATACTTGTTGCTGTTACAGCATACCTGTGGTGATACAGGTGAGACTTGTTGCTGTTACAGCATACCTGTGGTGATACAGGTAAGATCTGTTGGTGTTACAGCATACCTGTGCTGATACAGGTAAGAATACTTGTTGGTGTTACAGCATACCTGTGGTGACACAGGTGAGACTTGGTGTTACAAGCATACCTGTGGTGATACAGGTAAGAATACTTGTTGCTGTTACAGCATACCTGTGGTGATACAGGTAAGAAGACTTGTTGCTGTTACAGCATACCTGTGGTGACACAGGTGAGACTTGTTGGTGTTACAAGCATACCTGTGGTGATACAGGTAAGAATACTTGTTGCTGTTACAGCATACCTGTGGTGATACAGGTAAGATCTGTTGGTGTTACAGCATACCTGTGGTGACACAGGTGAGACTTGTTGGTGTTACAAGCATACCTGTGGTGATACAGGTAAGAATACTTGTTGCTGTTACAGCATACCTGTGGTGATACAGGTAAGAATACTTGTTGCTGTTACAGCATACCTGTGGTGATACAGGTAAGAATACTTGTTGCTGTTACAGCATACCTGTGGTGATACAGGTAAGAATACTTGTTGCTGTTACAGCATACCTGTGGTGATACAGGTAAGAATACTTGTTGCTGTTACAAGCATACCTGTGACAAAGCAGGTCAGACTTGTTGCCTGCTTGAAGATACAAGTCAGACCTGTTACCTGTGAAAATACAGGTCATCCTTTCTGCCTGTGAGAATACAAGTCAGACTTGTTGCCTGTGATAATACAGGTCAGACTTGTTACCTGCTTGTGATAAAATAGGTCAGACTTGCTACCTGTGATAAAATAGGTCAGCCTGGTTACCTGTGGTAACATAGGTAATTCTTACTGCCTTGTGAAGATATACAAGTCAGACTTGTTACCTATAATAATATAAGTCAGACTTGTTGCCTGCCTGCCTGCGATAACGAGGTCAGACTTGTTACCTGCTTGTGATAATACAGGTCAAGACTTGTTACCTGTGATAATATGCAGGTAAAACTTGGGCCATCATCATCATCGTTGTCGTCGTCGTCGTCATCATCATCATCATCATCATCGTCATCCTCTGGCCACTACCATGATCAGTATCCTTATCCTAAGTGGTAGACATACTGCACAGGAAAATACAGAACAAAGAAAAAAAAAGGTTTTTTCTTGAACAACTTTGAAACCTAACATGGTTTTTTGAATGATTTTTTTTTTCTTTAACTGAGAAAGTGTAGTGATTTTCGTGTTGTGTGTGTGTGTGTGTGTGTGTGGTGTGTGTGTGTGTGTGTGTGTGTGTGTGTTGTGTCTGTGTCTGTGTCTGTGTGTGTGTGTCTGTGTATGTGTGATGTGTGTGTGTGTATGTGTGTGTGTGTGCATGTGTGTGTCTGTGTATGTGTGTGTGTACGAGTGTGTGTATATACGTGTATAACGTGTGTGTGTGTGATGTACGTGTGTGAACGTGTGTATGTATGTGTGTGAACATGTGTATGTGCGTATGTGTGTATGTACGTGTGTGAACGTGTGTATGTAGGTGTGAACATGTGTGTGTATGTATGTGGTGAACATGTGTGGTGAACATGTGTGTGTGTGTGTGTGTGTATGTACGTGTGTGAACGTGTGTATGTATGTGTGTGAACATGTGTGTGTATGTGTGCGTGAACATGTGTGTGTATGTACGTGTGTGAACGTGTGTATGTACATGTGTGAACGTATGTATGTACGTGTGTGAACGTGTGTATATACGTGTGTGAACGTGTGTATGTACGTGTGTGAACATGTGTGTGTATGTATGTATGTACGTGTGTGAACATGTGTGTATGTATGTGTGTGAACATGTGTGTGTGTATGTGTGTGAACATGTGTATGTATGTATGTACGTGTGTGAACATGTGTATGTATGTGTGTGAACATGTGTGTGTGTGTATGTGTGTGAACGTATGTACGTGTGTGAACATGTGTGTGCGCAGGGTGCAGGCGTACGGCGGTCGTGGGGGGAAAGGGAGGAAGGGCGGGGCGTCAGAGCTGAACTACGGCAGTGAA
>CM060324.1:57586254-57591254 GCA_030674155.1 Stramonita haemastoma
TGATGATGATGATGATGATGATGATGATGGTGGTGGTTGTGGTTGTGGTGGTGGTAATGATGATTGTGATGATGATGATTATGATGATGCTGGTTGTGATGATAATGATGATGATGATGATGACGACAACAACGACGACGACGATGATGATGATGATGATAACAGGACAAGATTTACGCGGCGCTAACGACAGAAAACTGGCAGAACACCCCCCCCCCCCCACACACACACACACACACAGCAACCAGAAGACTGCAATATCTCCTCTGGAACAGTACACCGCATACTTTAGGCACTCAGTCTATGACCATCTCTGATGCTGACCTCCATAACCCATCATCACACTTGCCCCTGGCTGTTGGCTCCACGTTACAATGCTTCACCTGACCTGTCCTGCTGTCCACGACGATAATGACAGAAACTGCGACTGCGACTGCGCACGCTGGTCTGACGGCCATGACACATAGCAGATCTTCCTCCTTGATACAAGAGCACCTCAGGGGAGGGGCCCGTAACTCTACCTTGACCAGATAGATGTGTGTGTGTGTGTGTGTGTGTGTGTGTGTGTGTGACTAGGGAGACACATCGCCTATGAGAAGAGATCAGTGTCGCCGCGTCTGTTCGTTGCCTGGTCCTCTGTGACTGTACCCTGAGGGGGCTGTGGTCTGGTTGAGAGTTGATGTACAGCATCTTCACGGCCCGAGCGGGGTAGGGAGAGGGAGAGGGCTTCAGAGGCAGACATGTATGTATCTGTTTACAGGATGATGGATCGGGATTCTACTATTGCTGTTGCTACTATTGCTGTTGCTACTATTGCTGCTACTATTGCTGTTGCCACTATTGCTGCTACTATTGCTGCTACTGTTGCTGCTACTATTGCTACTATTATTGCTGCTACTATTGCTGATACTATTGCTGCTACTACTCCTGCTACTATTGCTGTTGCTACTATTGCTTCTACTATTGCTGCTACTATTGTTGCTGCTACTATTGCTGCTACTACTGCTGCTACTATTGCTGCTACTATTGTTGCTGCTACTATTGCTGCTACTATTGCTGCTACTATTGCTGCTACTATTGCTGCTACTACTGTTGCTACTACTGTTGCTGCTATTGCCGCTGCTATTGCTGCTGCTATTTCTGCTACTATTGCTGCTACTATTGTTGCTGCTACTAGTACTGCTGCTATTGCTGCTACTGCTGCTGCTACTGCTGCTGCTACTATTGCTGCTACTACTGTTACTACTACTGTTGCTGCTATTGCCGCTGCTATTGCTGCTACCATTGCTGCTGCTATTGCTGCTACTACTATTGCTGCTTCTACTACTATTGCTGTTGCTACTATTATTGCTGCTACTGCTGCTGCTGCTACTATTGCTGCTACTACTGTTGCTGCTATTGCTGCTGCTATTGCTGCTGCTATTGCTGCTGCTATTGCTGCTGCTATTGCTGCTACTACCATTGCTGCTGCTACTACTATTGCTAGTACTTCTGATACTACTGCTGCAGCCACTACCGATGTACCTACTACTACTACTACTGCCACTACTGCTGCTTCTACTGCTGCTTCCATTACTGCTACTACTACTGCTGCTGTACTACTGCTGCAGCCACTACTGCTGCACTTTCTACCACTAGTACTGCTACTACTGCTGCTGCTACTATTGCTGCTACTACTGCTGCTACTGATGCTGCTAAAATTGCTGCTACTACTGTTGCTACTACTGTTGCTGCTATTGCTGCTGCTATTGCTGCTACCATTGCTGCTACTACCATTGCTGCTGCTACTACTATTGCTAGTACTTCTGATACTACTGCTGCAGTCACTACTGATGTACCTACTACTACTACTGCTACTACTGCTGCTTCTATTGCTGCTTCCATTACTGCTGCTACTGCTGCTTCTACTGCTGCTTCCATTACTGCTACTACTACTGCTGTACGACTGCTGCAGCCACTACTGCTGCACTTTTTACTACTAGTACTGCTACTACTGCTGCTGCTACTATTGCTGCTACTACTGCTGCTACTACTGCTGCTACATACTGCTGCTGCTGCTGCTGCTGCTGCTGCTGCTGCTGCTGGTGCTACTACTACTACTACTACTACAACTACTCCTCCTCCTTCTCCTCCTCCTCCTACTATTACTACTACTACTACTACTAACTACTACTACTACTACTACTACTACTACTACTACTACTACTACTACTACTGCTGCTGCTGCTGCTGCTGCTACTACTACTACTGCCACTACTTCTGCCACTACTATTGCTGCTGCTGATGATGATAATGCTGCTACTGTTCTACTACTACTACTACTACTACTACTACTACTACTACTACTACTACTACTACTACTACTACTACACAACTCCTCCTCCTCCTCCTACTCCTCCTCCTCCTCCTACTCCTCCTCCTCCTCCTACTACTCCTCCTCCTACTACTTCTACCCCTACTCCTACTACTACTACTACTACTCCTCCTCCTCCTCCTCCTCCTCCTCCTACTACTACTACTACTACTACAACTCCTCCTCCTCCTCCTACTCCTCCTCCTACTCCTCCTCCTCCTCCTACTACTCCTCCTCCTACTACTTCTACCCCTACTCCTCCTCCTCCTCCTACTCCTCCTCCTCCTCCTACTACTCCTCCTCCTACTACTTCTACTCCTACTCCTACTCCTACTACTACTACTCCTCCTCCTCCTCCTCCTACTACTACTACTACTGCTCCTACTACTACTACTACTCCTACTCCTACTACTACTCCTACTACTCCTCCTACTCCTCCTATTCCTCCTCCTCCTCCTCCTCCTCCTCCTCCTCCTCCTCCTCTACTACTACTACTACTACTACTACTACTACCTACTACTACTACTACTACTATACTACTACTCCTCCTACTACTCCTGCTACTACTACTTCTACTCCTACTACTACTACTACTGCTACTGCTACTGCTACTACTACTACTACTACTACTACTACTCCTCCTCCTACTGCTCCTCCTACTACTACTACTTCTAATCCTACTACCACTATTACTGCTACGCTACTACTACTACAACTATTACTACTCCTACTACTACTACTGATCCTACTACTGCTACTACTCCTACTCCTACTACTCCTACTCCTCCTCCTCCTACTCCTCCTCCTCCTACTACTCCTACTACTCCTCCTACTACTCCTACTACTCCTACTCCTCCTCCTCCTCCTCCTACTACTACTACTCCTACTACTCCTACTCCTACTCCTCCTACTACTCCTACTACTACTCCTACTACTCTCCTCCTACTACTACTACCCCTACTACTACTACTACTACTGCTGCTACTGCTGCTGCTGCTGCTGCTGCTGCTGCTGCTGCTGCTGTTGCTGCTGCTGCTGCTGCTGCTGCTGCTGCTGCTGCTGCTGATGATGATGATGATAATGCAGATAATGCTGAGGCTTCGAGATCCTGTCAGGCTGGAGATTCCTGCCCCTTCTGAAGGTCACGAAGGTCATTTCTGCTGACCTCTGCCTCCCTGGCTTGTTTCCACCAAGCTGCGGACCCGAGTTCTCCGTCTCCTACCTCAATGCCTCGGGGACGGGATAGCCTAGTGGTCAGAACATTGCGCTCGCAATTTGACGACCCGGGTTCGATTCCCGGTCGAGGAGATTTTTCTCCTGGAGTTAACATCAGTGCTGACTCCACTCTCCCCCAAAGTCTTTCGGATGAGACTTTAAACCGAGGCCCCCGTGTGTGAACGCACGCAGAACATCTTGCGCACACGTTAAATCCTGTTCCGCTTTTCGTAAGAGTAGGCCATCGTGTGCCGTTGGGAACTGATGACATTGACAAAACTGCACACACACGGGGACTGCATGTAAAAAAAGCACATGAGTGCTTATCCCATTATCCTCGATATAAAAGAATAAAATACAATAAAATAAATAAATAAAATGCCCTTTTCTCTCTGGCAAAACATCCCATCACTTTTTCTTTTTCTTTTTTCTTTTTTTTTTTTTTGGGGGGGGGGGGGGGGGGGCTATTTTCTCCAGCAAGCGGACAGTGTCCTCAGATTCTCATATATATATATCACACACTGTACTGTGCTCCATGTGGTGATGAAATGATGTGGATGGAGATGACAGACATCTTGATGTGGCGGTTATTCTTGTTAACGCACGAGAGCGCACACTGTACTACTGCCTGATAGGCTAGCTGTCTGTTTTGTGCTGATTGCTTTTGCTTGTGGGCTGGCTCTCTCAGCTCAAGTGATCTTCTGACCGATGATCAGATGGGATCAGCAGTAGGCCCCTACCGTGATGGGTTTATATTATGTGTATATCTACGATGGATGCACTCTCCATGAAGGCGTTTCTTCTTTCCCTGCATACCCTGGAGAAAACTCTGTCACTACAGCCCTGGGCAAGATGGAGGATGAAGGAATCGCCATGCATACTCTCTCTATCTCTCTCTCTCCCGGCATTGCCTGCGTCTGATTGGTCAGTGAGATGACATGGGCGACGTTCATTGGTTAGAAGTGGGATGGCGGATTATCATGGAGGAAGTAACGGGTATCTAGGTGTCATTCCACTCTGGCGTGAGGAGGTTCGTGTGTATGTTGTGTGTGTGTGTGTTGTGTTGTGTGTGTGTGTGTTGTGTGTGTGTGTGTGTGTGTGTGTGTAAGTGTGTGTGTGTGTAAGTGTGTGTGTGTGTGTGTAATGTGTGTTGTGTGTGTGTGTGTGTGTGTGTGTGTGTGTGTGTGTGTGTGTGTGTGTGTGTGTGTGTGTGTGTGTAATGCAGTTGTTCATGCACACAAATTCAGACACACTACGTACTCTCGTGTTACCATACTCCCCTCTGTACCATCCGATCTCTCTCTCTTCTTCATCTCTCTCTCTCCTCTCCTCTTCCTCTCTCTTCTCTACTCTCCTCTCTCTTCTCTCTCTCTCTCTCTCTCTCCCCTCTCCTCCTCTCCTCATCTCTCCTTCTCTTCGTCTCTCTCATTCC
>CM060324.1:57601254-57608754 GCA_030674155.1 Stramonita haemastoma
TATTGGGACAAGAAAGCAGTAAAGATA
This sequence comes from Stramonita haemastoma, assembly GCA_030674155.1. Classification (NCBI taxonomy): domain Eukaryota; kingdom Metazoa; phylum Mollusca; class Gastropoda; order Neogastropoda; family Muricidae; genus Stramonita; species Stramonita haemastoma. The sequence continues at coordinate 57,601,282 of CM060324.1, forward strand.
GGAATAAAAAGAAAGAAAAGGAAAGAAAGAAAAAAAGAAAAGAAAGAAAAGAATAGAAAAGAAAGAAAAGAAAAGAAAAAAAGGAAGAAAGAAAGAGTGAAAGAAAGAAAGAAAATAAGAAAGAAAAGAAAACAAAGAAAGATAGAAAAGAAAGAAAGAAAAAAGAAAGAAAGACAGAAAAAAGAAAGAAAAGAAAGTATAAAGAAAGAAAGAAAGAAAACTCAAAAGAAAAGAAATCACGAATAGGAAGAAAGAGGACGAAAACTTCAAAGAAAAAATACTAAAATATTAAAAAAAAACAAGTCTCCTGAAGTTGTACAGCCAGCCAGCCCAGCCAGCCAGCCCGCCAGCCATTTTAAAATTATTTAAAAAAAATAAATTTTATTCTTTTATATCGAGGATAATGGAATAAGCACTCATGTGCTTTTTTTTTCATCTAGTCCCCACCGGCACACGATGGCCTGCTCTTACGAAAAGGGGAACAGGATTTAATGTGTGCGCAAGATGTTCTGCGTGCGTTCGCACACGTACACGGGGCCTCGGTTTACAGTCTAATCCGAAAGACTTCTGGGGAGAGTGGAGTCAGCACTGATGTTAACTCCAGGGGAAAAATCCCCTCGTTCGGGAAGCGAACTCGGGTCGTCAAATTGCCAGCGCAATGTTCTGACCACTAGGCTATCCCGTCCCCCCAGCAAGCAAGCAAGCCAGTCAGTCAGTCAGTCACCACTCATGATGAAAGCAGAAAATAGACAAGAAAGAGGTGACAGGAAGAAAAAAAAAGGAACAAGGCAGAAACACAGAGAGGGATAGAACAGAAGGAATTCCTGGGACAGAACAACAGCATCAGCAGCAGCACTCTTTGATCATCCTTTCTTAACGGAGAAGAATGCAAAAGGTGTCGTTACGGCTTCCGAGCTCGCTTTCCCCATTGCCCCCTCCACCCCCTCCCTCCCTCCCTTCCTCCCCCCTAAACCCCTTCCCCCGCCCCCCCCCCCCCCCTCTTCTACCCTCCCTATTGTGATGACGTTTCATTTTCGTGGCAACCTGCTGTCGTCTGCCCAGAGAGAGAGACAGACAGACAGACAGACAGACAGACAGACAGCCGACAGACAGACAGAGACACAGAGAGAGAGACAGACAGAAGAGAGACAGACAGACAGACAGACACAGACAGACAGACCAGACAGACAAGACAGAGACACAGAGAGACACAGACAGACAGACAGACAGACAGAGGGTCCTGATTTTCATCACTCCTGACCCCCACCAGTTCAGACATCATGCCTGTCTGTGTATGGGTATGCCTGCCTGTCTGCCTTCCTGCCTGCCTGCTGCTGCTTGCCTGCCATGGAAATATCTGCAAGACTGAAAGAGATAGGCAGAAAGAAACAGGGAATTTGAAGAAGAAGAATTGCGAAGAATTTCCAAGAAAAGAAGAAGAAAAAAGAAGAAGAATTTCGAAGAAGAAGAAGAAGAAGAAGAAGATCTATTCTTTTGATCTATTCTTTTATATCGAGGATAATGGGATAAGCACTCTTGTGCTTTTTTACATCCAGTCCACGTGTGTATGCAGTTTTGTAAATGTCATCTGTTCCCACCGGCACACGATGGCCTACTCTTACGGAAAGCAGAACAGGATGTTGCAAGCATCGTGTGTCGCCACGCCTCAGTTTAAAGTCTCATCCGAAGGACTTTTGGGGTGAGTGGAGTCAGCACTGATGTTAACTCCAGGAGAAAAATCTGCCTCGACCGGACTCGAACCCGGGTCTTCAAATTGCCAGTGCAATGTTTTGACCACTAGGCTGAAGAAGAAGAACAAGAACAAGAATGCAAAAACGTAAGTGAGAAAGGAGTAAAAAAACGAAAGAAAGAAAGAAAGATAAGATAGATAGACAGGCAGACAGGTAGACAGACAGATATAGATAGATAGATAGATAGATAGATAGATAGATAGACAGAAGATAGATAGATAGATAGACAGACAGACAGACAGAAGACAGACAGATAGATAGATAGATAGATAGAAAGATAGATAGATAGATAGATAGATAGATAGATAGATAGATAGATAGATAGATAGATAGATAGATAGATAGATAGATAGATAGACAGACAGACAGACAACCAAAGAAATAAAGAAATAAACAAACAAATTAATAAAAATAGAAAAAAAGAACAGAAACCCTCACAAACCTGGACACAAAAAACCACAGAAATAAAGAAAAAAACAACACGAAAAGAATTAAAAAAAAAAAAAAAAAAAAATAAAAATAATAAAAAGACAGAAAAAGGAGGGATGAAGAACAACTGCCCACCCCATAATGCCCTGCTCTGCATAATATCAGTGTCTCCCGATCTATCATCGGAAGCACAAGACACCAGGATGATGGGCTGATAACGGAGAAACAGCACAGATAAAACATCCCCATAATTACCATATCTTCTTCCACCAACGCTCAGAAAGCAACAACGATTGTTTTTCTGTCATATGAGCCAAAAACACGATGCGTTTCGCTGCTGTTAAGCACCAGACCAGTCAGGCCCAGCGCATTTCGACTTCAGCATGGGAGAATATTGTTCTCTTTCAAGTCTTTTTTTGTTGTTGTTGTTTGAAAAAAAGGCAGGTGAATGGACCAAGAGGGCAGAAAATAGACAAAGAATGGGGTGACATGAAAGAAAAAAGAATAAGGTAGAAACAAAGAGAGGATAGAAAAGAGGGAATTCCTAGCAGAAGATTACCAGAAGGTGGGGATGCTGTTTATACTGACACCACCCCCATCGGTTTCCCCCCTACGGTGCAAATCTTACCATATTGTCTGTGCTGACTCACAGGAACTGGAGTCTCCAGGGCGGTTCGGGCAGTATATAGCAACGTTCTGGCAGCTCCTGCGACAGCACTGGAACTATTCGTATCGGCGATTGCCTTTTCCAATGGACCATTCCAGCGACATGGAAAGAGGAGGGGGGGGGGGTCTGCTGCATGGGTAACAGCTTGTATTGCTTACTTACTTACTTACTTACTTACTTACTTACTTACTTACTTACTTACTTACTTACTTACTTACTTACTTACTTACTTACCCAGGCTTTGCGCTCTAGAACCTAGAGCACAACTTCATAAAAGTCTTCCGAGACTGAGGGATACCCTAAAATATCTGTGCTGACTTCACGTTTTTGCATTAACAGGACACTCTGTACTGACAGTTTTAGCCACCGTGTTTCAGATATGTTAAATCTAGAGGAGCCCATTATTGTCTTGATGTCCAGAGTGCATGCTGGACTGTGGGTTAGAGTCATCCATACCTCCTGCCATAGTTAGCTGTAATGGTGGACTCTTTCTGTGAATGATGATGGGCTTTGAAAGTGTCGTCAGTTGGTGTGTGTGTGTGTGTGTGTGTGTGTGTGTGTGTGTGTGTGTGTGTGTGTGTGTGTGTGTGTGTGTGTGTGTGTGTGTGTGTTTCTTTTAGTTATTTTATATTATTTATTCTTTTATATCGAGGATAATGGAATAAGCATTCACGTGCTTTTTTTTTTACATCCAGTCCCCGCGTGTATGCAGTTTTGTAAATGTCATCTGTTTCCACCGGCACACGATGGTGTGTGTGTGTGTGTGTGTGTGTGTGTGTGTGTGTGTGTGTGTGTGTGTGTGTGTGTGTGTGTGTGTGTGTGTGTGTGTGTGCTCTCACACACGAGATCTTAATTGACTGTCTCACCCGAGAGGTTTCAGTGTGCCAGCATTTATTGCCCTGGAGCACATTGCCTTCGAATATCTGTCTGTGCGTTTGTCAGTCTGTCAACACTGTCTGTCTGTCCGTCTGTCTGTCTCTCTCTATTTGCCTGTCAAATCGCCATTCCTCTTTTCTCTCCCTGTCTGTCTGTCTGTCTGTCTGTCTGTCCTGTCTGTCAATTCGTCATTCTCTCTTTTCTCCCTGTCTGTCTGTCTGTCTGTCTGTCTGTCTGTCTGTCTGTCCTGTCTGTCCTGTCTATCAATCGTCATTCCTCTTTTTCTCCCTTGTCTGTCTGTCTGTCTGTCTGTCTGTCAATTCGACATTCCTCTTTTTCTGCCTGTCTGTCAATTCTCATTCCTCTTTTTCTGTCTGTCTGTCTGTCTGTCTGTCTTCTCTGTCTGCCCTGTCTGTCTGTCTGTCTGTCTGTCAATCTGTCATTCCTTTTTTCCTGTTGTCTGTCTGTCGTCAATCGTCATTCCTCTTTTCTGTGTCTGTCTGTCTTTGTCAATCGTCATTCCACTTTTTCTTCTGTCTGTCTTCTGTCAATGTCTTCTCTGTCTTTGTCTGTCGTCAATTCGTCATTCCTCTTTTTCTGTCTGTCTGTCTGTCTGTCTGTCATTCTGTCTTCTCTTCTGTCTGTCTGTCTGTCTGTCAATTGTCATTCTCTTTTTCTCTCTGTCATGTCTGTCTGTCTGTCTGTCAATCTGTCATTCCTCTTTTTCTGTCTGTCTGTCTTCTGTCATTCGTCTTCCTCTTTTCTGTCTGTCTGTCTTCAATTCGTCATTCCTCTTTTTTCTTCTTCCTGTCTGTCTCTGTCTGTCCTTGTCTGTCTGTCTGTCTTCTGTCAATTCGTCATTCTCTTTTTTCTGTCTGTCTGTCTGTCATTCGTCTTCCTCTTTTTCTCTCCCTATAGTCTGCGCTGTCTGTCTGTCTGTCTCTGTCTCTGTCTGTCTGTCAATTCGTCATTCCTCTTTTTTTTACCCTGTCTGTCTGTCTGTCTGTATGTCAATCCGACATCTTCTTTTTCTCCCTATCGTCTGTCTGTCTGTCTGTCTGTCGTCTGTAATTCGTGATTCCTTTTTTCTCCATGCCCCTCTCTACACACACTCTTTCCCTCCTCGCCAGTCATAAAATTAACATCGCCATTTCCTTTCATTAATTCCTTTTCAATAACACCCACACCCCCACCCCCCTTCTTGCTGATGTATATATGATATTTCTATTTCTATCAGCCACAATGGCTTTTAGATTCAAAGCACCCGATTTTTGTACGCAATGAAATTTAATACACCACGTATTGTTCATTATTACTGCTTTTCCTGCTGCATTAACTAAAATTAGCTACGCTATTTTCGGAAAAATCTGCATTGGGTGCATACTACGATGCAGTTTTGGGCTGTGTGAACACTTAATGACTGCCCAGCTTTTAATCACCAGATGTCGTCATCGGAGTTGACTGACCAAAGCAAAAAAAGTGACCGTTGTCGTGAGAGCTTTTTGCAGGGTACGGGTTGCTAATGTTTTTTTTTTTTTGATATATGACGATGATGTATTCTTTTATATCGAGGATAATGGAATAGGCACTCGCGTGCTTTTTTACATCCAGTCCCCGTGTGTATGCAGTTGTGTAAATGTCATCTGTTCCCACCGGCACACAATGGCCTACTCTTACGAAAAGTGGAACAGGATTTAACGTGTGCGCGGGATGTTCTGCGCGCGTTCGCACACGGGGCCTCGGTTTAAAGTCTCATCCGAAGGACTTTTGGGGAGAGTGGAGTCAGTACTGATGTTAACTCCAGGAGAAAAATCTCCTCGACCGGACTCGAACCCGGGTCTTCAAATTGCCAGCGCAATGTTCTGACCACTAGGCTATCCGTCCCCTCCGGCTGCGGTCACTTCAGACAGACAGCTGTGACTTTTCCCGGTCAGTCCGGACAACTGTGCTGTGAAGACCACACCCTAATTATGGACATAGCATTTTCTGAAGTATGGTTCTAGACAGGAGGGCAACTTTGTGGTTGTCTTGGGTTCTTTAATTAAGTGTGTAAATACAGGCTGTGCGTACGTAGAAACTCCATTTACCCTCTCACACAAAACACTAGTACCAAGATCCTTATTCAAAAAAAATATATATACCACTTTATGTCACAGCAGATTTCTCTGCCTGAAATTCTGGATGCTCTCCACGAGGAGAGCGTGTCGCCACAAGTGCAGCGGCTACCAATTATTTTGTTTTCTTTTTCCTGTCCGCCAACAATATTTGTTTCCCTATCAGAGTGTCTTTTTTTTCTACAGAATTTTGCCAGGGACACCTCCCTTGTTGCCGTGGGTTCTTTTACGTGCGCTAAATAATGATGTGTAACACACGGGACCTCGGTTTATCGTCTCATCCGAAAGACTAGCACCCAGACAACTACTCATGGTCTAATGGATGGGGGAAAAGTTTTGGTCCCAAACGGGATTCGAACCACCGCACACTCCGACCCGGACTTTTCGCTTTCTAGACAGGCGCGTTACCTCTAGACCGCCGATCCCACAGTGTTCCCCTTGGGAATATCAGTGGTCTGTCAGTATAAATAGCATCCTCACCTTCTGGAAATTCTGTGCTAGAAATTCCCTCTTTTCTATCCCTCTCTTTGTTTCTGCCTTGTTCCTTTTCTTTCTGTCACCTCTTTCTTGTCTATTTTCTGCCTCCTTGGTCCATTCTCTTGCATAGTTTTCCCAAGGAAGACTTTAAAGATAATTCCGGAGTGCAAAGTCTGGGTAAGTAAGTATAGAACGCAAGCTGTTACCCATGCAGCAGACCCCCCCCCCCCCCCCCCCCCCCCCCCCATCCACGTTGGTGGAATGGTCCATTGGAAAGGCAATCGCCGACACGAATGATTCCAATGCCGTCGCAGGAGCCACCAGAAGGTTGCTATATACAGCCCTGAACTGCCCTGGGGACTCCAACGCCCCGATTTTTCCCCAGGGATGGTGTCTAAACACGCCACCTGTGTGCATGCTGGTTTCTATAATTTTGCCAACCGCTCCTGCCGGCACACGATGGCCTGCTCTTCCGAAAGCAATTTACAGCACAGAAATACCAGCGACGCTGTTTTTTTAAAAATATTTTGTTGTCATCCACTCCTACTGGTACATAATGGCCTGCTCTTCCGAAAAGCGGAACGGGTTTTTAATTAACGTGTGCTTAAGATATTCTGAGTGCGTAAGCTACAAGGGTCTCTCGCTGGACACTTGCCAGATACCAGTTATTTGGAAGACTTCCAATGTTATACCTCTTCCAAAGAAACCCAATCCTACTCGGCCTAATGATTTCAGACCTGTAGCTCTCACATCACCGGTGATGAAAACATTAGAAAAGATCATAAAATCTCTCATTCTTTCTGTCACAGAGAAAAACCTTGACCCATTACAATTTGCGTACAGATCTAGAAGGGGTGTCGAAGATGCCAAACTATTCATTTTGAACAAGCTGTACAATCACTTGGAAACACCTGATTCTCATGCCAGAATATTGTTTGCTGACTTTAGCTCAGCTTTCAATACAATGCAGCCTCATATTCTGGTTAACAAAATACTTTCAAAATTTGATGTAGACAATCAACTTATACGTTGGCTGATTGAATTTTTAACTGACAGGCCACAGCGTGTTTTTGCCAACAAAATACCTTCATCAGTTAGATATACCTACACTGGTTCCCCACAGGGCTGCGTCCTCTAGCCACTTCTTTACATTCTATAC
>CM060324.1:57613754-57618754 GCA_030674155.1 Stramonita haemastoma
GACTTAAGCTTCTCTAGAAGGCCAGCATATTGAGGGCGATGCCCATCTCCTCTCCCTCGCTGCTTTACCTTCCCTGACCCTACAGAGGGCAGGTACCCTACAGAGGCTGGGGGAACTGGGGGAACTGTACTGAAACCAAGGCGCGCAAACGGTCACCCATCCAACACTGGTAACCACACTCGATACTGCTGAACCTTGGCTAGGGGGAAAGCGAGTGCACTGACCACTGAGCTATCCCGTCCCCCTGTATGACTACAGTCATGCTGATAATCGTTGATGCTGCTCTGAATGTCACACTGATTCATCAGCACACTCTGTCAATCTTGGCACCCCCCCAATTTCTTATCCCAACATGACCACATCCAGCAGACATAGAAAGGTGACCGTGTGGTCTGCAGAGTCACCCTACAGTGAACACGATTCCCACAGCCCTCCAGTTCAAATCCTTCCAGAGTAACTGTAAGTCGAGGACGAGTGTAAAAGCCTCCCATGGGTGGTACTACTCTTGTGACGATGCGCTCTCCCCAGGGAGAGCAGCCGGAATTTCATGTAGAAAAATCTGCCGTGACTTTAAGTGATGTAATCTTTTTAAATAACATTTTGTGCACACGTTAAAACTCCCATCAGTCTTTTGTAGTCCAGCCATTTACATAATGCGGTTCACATCCTTCGGATGAGACTTTAAACCGAGGCCCCGTGTGCGAACACACGCAGAACATCTTGCGCACACGTTAAATCCTGTTCCGCTTTTCGTAAGAGTAGGCCATCGTGTGCCGGTGGGAACAGATGACAATATTTACAAAAACTGCATACACACGGGGACCGGATGAAAAAAAGCACATGATTGCTTATTATGTTATCCTTAATATAAAAGAATAAACACAAAAGGATAAATATATAAAAGAATAAATAAATAAATAAATAAACACAGTAGCATTCCACAGGAAATCTCCCTACCGACAAGAGGCAATGCAGAGGGGAAGGAATCGATGGATCAGACGATAAACAAAACCAAACAAAAAAGAGTTACTTTGAACATACACACACATGCACGCACGCAAGCGCGCGCACGCACGCACGCACGCACGCACACACACACACACGCACACACACGGGTACACACACACGCACACATGTACACACGTACACACGTACACACACACACACACACACACACACACACACACACACACACACACACACACACACACACACACACACGGGGGGAGGGGGGCGGGATAGCCTTGTGGTCATAACATTTAATTTGACGACCCGGGTTCGATTCCCGTTCGAGGAGATTTTTCTGCTGAAGTTAACAGCAGTGCTGACTCCACTCTCCCACAAAATCCTTTGGATGAGACTATAAACCGATGACTCGTGTGTGAACGCACGCAGAACACCTTGTGCACACGTTAAATCCTGTTCCGCTTTTCGTAAGAGTAGGCTATTGTGTGCCGGTGGGAACATATGATATTTACAAAACTGCATACTTACAGGGACTGGATGTAAAAAAGCACAAGAGCGCTTATTCCATTATCCTCGATATAAAAGAATGAAATAAATAAACACACACACACACGCACGCACGCATACACGCACACATACACGCACACACACACATGTGCATGTGTGTTTTAAGTAGTATGATTGTATGTATGTGTACACACACACACACACACACACACACACACACGTCATCAAGATGGCGGACAAAGCCTGGAGTTAGTTTTTAACTGCCAGAGCTTTATGCAGATTACACAAAAATGACGAGGACGAGAAGCATGGGAGGCAGCTCTAAAGCCACACAAGCAGCGTCTGTGAAGCCAGCTGGAAGGAGCAGGTCTACCATCTACTGTATGAAAGAGGAAATCAGGTTGACTAAGGACACCGACAATGCTGTTGGAAACACAAGCCAAACATACGGTGGGCCTAATCTAGATCTACCGCAAACAAGAAACAATTTTAAGATCTCAATGTACCAATGTAGAGCTACAAAGAGGGCTGACAGTGGCAGAACTGGCTAGGAAAATCGACGAGTTTGGCAGAGTTATTTCGACTTTGTGTGCACGGATCACATCGCTTGAAACGACCGTTCGAGAGCAGAAGATGCAGATACGAGCTCAAACCGAAGCGACGTCTCTCTCTGAACAGGTTAGTGTCGATTCGTGCACACAAACACACACGGAAGATATGACTTATTCTTATGCTGACGCAGTTAAACAAAAATCTTGCTGCCAGCAAAAACCCTATGAGCCAACAAATGTGCATGTGGAAAAAAAGAAATCTATAAGATCCAAAAAAGAATCTGAGGAAAGAAAGAAAAAGAAGAACGCCATGGCCATGAAAAATACCGATATTGACGTTGCCAAAGTAATTGACGTAAAGCTCTCTCCTGCTCACCCAGAATCTTCACAGCCCCCAAACAAACAGGATCTGCCTGTATGTGTGATTATTCATGACTCTGTGATGGTTGGTGTAGACAGGAACCGACTTGGCCGATCATACGGAATCAAGGCCTTCACCAACAAATGTCGCAACATAAATAACATCGAAGACGCTGTGCACGCAACCTGTTCCAGACTGAGCCAGCCCCCAGATGCCATCCTGATTCATTGTGGAATCAATGATCTGAGGACAAAAGATGCACCAAGTGCCAGTAAATCCATTTTATCCAGCATCAAAAACATCACTCGAAAATACCCAAAGACGAGGATGATTGTTAGCAAAGTGGCGCCTACTGCAGATGATCAGCTAGAAGTAAAACGAAACCTATTCAATGCTTTGATCTCTGCAGATCTATACGAGAACTCTCATACATCCCTCGTGTCCCACAACAACTTGAAAACAAGTGTGGACTTTCTAAGGAAAGATAAACTCCACCCCACTCGAAAAGGAGCCTCTATCCTCGCAGCAAACATTGGAAGGCACCTTCGTAACTTGTTTTGGGAACTACCACGAAGACCCATCAGAAGACCCATCAGACGACAACAACCGACCAGACAACACAACGACATGTACTGCCTGCCCAGAGACAGCCACCCTCTTTCTACCACAGTGGACACCAGGCAGGAAACAGTAACCCATGGCGGAACCGTTACGAACTGTTGTATGACTGCTCTGAATATCCAGCAGTTCAACATCTTCAGTCATTAAGTATCATCTTTGTGTATGTAAACTGCATAAGCTCTGTCCATCAAGATATTGGCTCGCCAGTGTTACAGAGCAGCGCCGTTACATTTGAAGACGTACATTTTAACCTTATTATTTCAGGAACCTCCCCCACCCCCACCCAGTGTGAATGTGTTTTAGTTTATATCCTATTACTATAATAATCACCCCTTTCATTTCTAGAGACCTGGTCTCTTTTTCGTAAGTTAATAATCTCCACTCCCCCGTTTTCCTTCTATTTGTTGTGTTACACAGAAATGTCACCTACACCTTCTTCTATTAAGCTCATGCAATGGAACTCTAGATCTATCTCATCTAACTTGCCTTACCTAGTTCAGCATCTTGCTGATAACAATTATCAAGTTCTGATATTACAATCACTTAATGTAAACAAAGATAAGTTGCCAATATTAGCAGGGTATTACTATCCACCTGTATGTCAGCAAACAGATCGCTACCAAAATCAATGTGGCAATTTACATACAAATAGGAATAGATTATAATTTAGTTCCCTCTCCAGCTCCCTCTCATGTACCAGATCTATATACATGTGCAGTGAGAGTTAGATTCAATAAACATCTAATTTTGCGTGTTGTATCGGTCTACCTGCCTAAAGGCCCAAATGAGATTAACACAGAGTGGATTCACAATCTTCCAGCAACTAATGACAAATGGCTAATCGCTGGGGATTTCAATGCCCACTCACCCTTTTGGGACAAAGGCTGCACCCTAGTTAGTAATAATTCGTTTTGTAGAAAATATTGTTGACTCATCATTATATCTACTCAATGATGGTAGCATAACACGTGTCCCTGACATTTCTACTCCACAGGGCTTCAGCCATTGATCTTACTTTAATATCTCCTGCATTAGTGCCAGAGTGCGAATGGAGCACATATGAAGAATCTCTGGGTAGTGACCACATCCCTATCATCATTAGTTTTGGTTTTAAATTAGAACAACGTGAAAAGCAGACTGACAAGATTCCTAAATTCAACTACAAACAAGCAAACTGGAATATTTTTGAAAGTTTTTTGTCCAGAGTTAATTTGAGTAACATAGAAAATAAAGAGATAAATGAACTCTACTCATTGTTCACATGCACAGTTCTAAGAGCTGCAGATCTATCCATCCCCTCTGTTAGATCAGACCGATCAAACAAGCACACTGGAAATGTTTGGTGGACTGCAGCTTGTGAAGAGGCAGTTAATAACAAAAAAATGAAATATAAAATGTATGTACGTCGAAAATCTCCAATAAGTCACAAAAAACTTTTAGAAGCAAAGAAAAATAGCGCCAAAGTTATAGCTGAATCTAAAAGACAGTACTGGTCTTCTTTTTGTAATCAAGAAATCTCAGACCACAAACATGAGCAGACAATCTGGAAAAAACTAAATGAAATGAAAAACGGAGTTAACTTACCCTCTTATCCAATAAAACTGGATGAGGAAGAGTTCCCTAACAACTTTAAAAAGGCAGAAGCATTTGTAGAAACGTTTTCCTGAGTCTATGAATATAAAAGGTTTATCTCCAAACTTACGTTTTCACAGACGGAGGAAGAAACTAAGGACAAGTACAGGGATCCAGAATCTGATAATAATCATTATATTAATGCTCCTTTAACTATAAATGAAATACGGGACGCTTTATCTTCTCTGCCCAATAAAAAGTCATCGGTTGGACTTGATGGTATCTCAAATGATATGTTAAAACATCTACCAGAAAAATGGATTGCTTTCTTACTCAACATTTTTAAAAAATGTTGGATCACAGGTGAAGTGCCTCATATTTGGAAGCAATCAATTGTTGTACCAATACTAAAGCAAGGAAAA
>CM060324.1:57626254-57628754 GCA_030674155.1 Stramonita haemastoma
AGCCACCCTCTCTCTCTCTCTCTCTCACTGTCTGTTACCTTCACTGAAGTCACAAACACGATCCTAACCACGTTCTTATAAATCCAATCGAGAAAGCACAGTTGGGTTGTTGTTTTTTTGCCCCCTCCCCCCAAGCTAAATATCACCACAATAATCCCATCACTTCTCATCCAGCAAAACCACATGGGCTCTGGTTTTTACTGTATCAACCTGCAGTACCAATATTACGGGACTTTTGGGTTAATTGTGTGAAAAAAACAAAACAAAAAACACCACACAGAGCACTGATTGGTTGCAAGCTGCCTGTGTCAGCCAATGGCTGTACGTGTGGCTGCCACACCAAATCCTTTGGCACCTACATCCCCCCCCCCCCCCCCAGCGCTGTCACCTTCTCAATTCTCCCCCCCCCCCTCCTCCATCCTTCCTAGCCTCACGCCTACGTTCCTACTTCCCCCTGTCCTCTCCCCTTCCCCTCTCATCCCAGTCTATCTGTTCGTCTGTCTGTCTGTCAGTCTGTCTAAGCTGTTGCAGCGTGTGTGGCAGGTTGCGAATGACACAGACAGACAGACAGACACTGTCTACCCTGTGTGAGCTGTCGTGTGGCAGAGAAGAGGGGTAGGGGGGTAGGGGGTGGGGAGGTAGCGTGGAGTGTGGGGTATGGAGAAAATGAATAATGGCGAAGAGAGAAGACGATAGGGTGTGAGAGAGAGAGAGAGAGATATCAGGGAGAAATAATCAACAGTTTGCAGAGAGGCTTTTTGGCTTTTATTTCGTGTGTCGTGTGTGTGTGTGTGTGTGTGTGTGTGTGTGTGTGTGTGTGTGTGTGTGTGTGTGTGTGTGTGTTGTGTGTGAGAGAGAGAGGAGAGAGAGAGAGAGAGAAGAGAGAGAGAGAGAGAGAGAGAGAGAGAGAGACAGACAGACAGACAGACAGACAGACAGACAGACAGACAGACAGACAGACAGACAGACAGAAAGAGCGAAAGAGACAGAGACAGAGAAATCAAATTAATTTAAATGAAATCAAATCAAAACTTTATTTCCAGATCGTACACTGAGTAAGCAATAAATTTGCTTTTTTTTCATCAAGTCATCTATCCAACCAAAAAACCCCAAAGAAACAAAAGAATCCCAACAACGCCCCAATCCTCCCCCCCAACCCCCCCCCCCCCCCCCCCCCCCCCCACCAAAAATCCACTTAAACAAAAAAACAGACACACTGAGAGAGAGAGAGAGAGAGAGAGAGAGAGAGAGAGAGAGAGAGAGAGAGAGAGAGAGAGAGAGAGAGAGAGACAGACAGACAGACAGACAGACAGACAGACAGACAGACAGACAGACAGGAGAGCAAGCAAGGTTTGCCTCCCTTTGTGGACTGGGCAACCCTCAAGCGTTGAAAGCATCGTTGTCCAAACTTGTCTGGGAGAAAGGAAAATGAGAAGAAAGGCACTAGGGGGAAAAAGACAGTATATAGACTAGCACATTGTTTAAATGATGAAAAAGGGATTTTCTACAGAATTTTTTAGGGGTAAATAAAAATTCAATTACTGAAAGGAGTTTCAGCAGCCCCAAGGTGTTCATAGAACAGATTAGTGGGTGGGTGGACCCTGTGGATGGACCCTGTGGGTGGGTGGACCCTGTGAGTGGACCCTGTAGACCCTGTGGGTGGACCCTATGAGTGGACCCTGTAGACCCTGTGGGTGGACCCTGTGGATGGACCCTGTGGGTGGGTGAACCTTGTGTGTGGACCCTGTCGTCGGAGCCAAGATTTAGATAAAAAGCAACAACAACAAAACCTCTAGATAATGCTATCTTTCAATAGCAAGACTGCAGGAAGAATGTTTCCCTTTGGTTTGACCTGACTCGAGTTTCGGCTTCTGGATGAGCAGAGGTCCCAAGGGTGATTGAAGGTTCACCCTCAAAGGAGCTACACAATGAGACACTTTTCCCCATCTAGAAGTGTCAGTCGCATTCACAAGACACTTTTCACCATCTGGAAGTGTCAGTCGCATTCACAAGACACTTTTCACCATCTGGAAGTGTCAGTCGCATTCACAAGACACTTTTCACCATTTAGAAATGTCAGTGGCATTCACAAGACTGTTTATATTCCTGTAACCTATTCATGTTGCAATCGAAAGATGGTGAGAAAGAAAAAAAGAGAAAAAAACAAAACAAACTCAAAACATATGTTGCGCACCCCCCCCCCCCCCCCCCCCCCTAAATACATATTACATTCATGGGTTCCTGGGCTTTGGGTGATTTGAATAATTATCTTTAATGTGTTTGATGTTTTGTTTTAAATAATTTTGTTTAAATAATAATGTTTTGAATAATTATCTTTAATGTGTTTGATGTTTTGTTTTAAAAGAACTTCTATCTTCCAAACAATCTGATTCCGTTCATTCCAATTCACCCCATTTCCATACAAGATGATTATCAACCAAAATACGGACTTTATCTTTCGGATCTCTGTGTTTCTCTGTCTGTGTGTTTCTCTGTCTGT
>CM060324.1:57633754-57638754 GCA_030674155.1 Stramonita haemastoma
AATCCAGCAAAGAAAAAACCCGAAGAAAAAACCCAAAACAAAGAAAAAACCCAAAGAAAAAACCCAACCAAAGAAAAATAACAAAGAAAAACCCCAAAACAAAGCAAAAAAACCCAAACAAAGAAAAAACCCAAACAAAGCCCAACTAACCCAAACAAAGAAAAAAAAACCCAAACAAAGAAAAAACTCAATGCAGGAACAAACAGAAAAAAAAGAATGAAGCAAAAAAATTGCAGTGTTTTTGAAAGGGGACGCTACTCTGGGGAACTGTTAGAAAAGGGGGTTGAAATATTGTCTCGGGAAATGAATCTCTCTCCCATCCGGTAAACGAACGCAGAGGAGAGAAATGGGGAATCTCTCTCTGTCTCTCTCTGTGTCTCTCTCTCTCACTTACTCACTGTCTCTCAATCTCTCTGTCTCTCTCTTTAAGGAGAGGGAGAGGGGGGGGGGGGGGTGCTTTTCCCTAATCAGGGCAAGGGCAGGAAGAAAAAAAGTATGTGCATGCTTACTCTGTTACCCTTGGAAAATTAAAAAAAAAAGATTATTCATTCATTCATTCTCTCTCACTCACTCACACTCTCTGTCTTTCTCACTCACTCACACTCTCTGTCTGTCTCCCTCTCAGTCTGTCTGTCTCTACCGCTCTCTTTCTCTGTCTGTCTCTTTCTCGCTCTCTAACTCCCTCTCTCTTTCTCTCTCTGTCTCTCTATCTCTGTCTCTCTATCTCTCCCTCTCTATCTGTCTGTCTCTCTCTGTCTGTCAGTCTCTCTTTCTCTCTCTGCCGGTCCGTCTGTCTGTGTCTCTCTTTCTCTCTGTCTCTGTCTTTCTATCTTTCCCTATTTCTCTCTCTGTCTCTTTCTCTCTGTCTGTCTGTCTGTCTGTCCGTCTCTCTTTCTCTCTCTGTCCGTCCGTCTGGCTATATCTCTCTTTCTTTCTCTCAGTCTCTGTCTGTCTCACTCTCTGTCTGTCTCTCTATCTTTCCCTATTTCTATGTCTGTCTGTCTCTCTCCCCCTCTGTCTGTCTTTCTCTCTCTATCTCTCTGTGAACAGGCCCAAGGTCTGCTGTCTGTCTGACCACCAAAGAACGCCCTGACAGGAAAACCTTCAGCCGCTCAATTACCCGCCTACCCCCCTCCCTCCTCCTATTCTACTAATCTCCGCACACACACACACACACACACACACACACACACACACACAACGCACGCATGCGCACACATACACACACAAACACACTCATTTGCGCGCACACGAACGCGCGCACGCGGACGAGCACACACGCACATACACACACACTCATTAAAAACAATTTTGCTCGCACACACTCACTCACACACTCATTTGCTCGCGCGCGCGCAGCACACACACACACACACACACACACACACACTCACACACACACACACACACACACACACACACTGTGCACAGTATACCAGACCTCTGGAGCCCCCCCTTAAACCTTCAGGGATGTGAGTTTAAACCTACCTCCGGCTGGCGGCGCGGGGTTTTCTCTGCAGGAATTAGCACCAGTACTGACTGTACTGACTGACTCCAGTCCAGTCCCAGTTTGCCTAGTCCTAGCTACGACACGTGAGGAACCATGATTTTATTAGGTCGTGAGATTTTTTATTTATTTATTTATTTTCTTATTTATTTATTGTTATTATTATTTTTTTTTTACTATTCTTTTATATCGAGGATAATGGGATAAGCACTCTTGGGCTTTTTTTTCATCCAGTCCCCGTGTGTATGCAGGTTTTGTAAATATTGTCATCTGTTCCCACCGGCACATAATGGCCTACTCTTACAAAAACCGGAACAGGATTTAACGTGTGCGCAAGATGTTTTGCATGCGTTCGCACATGGGGTCTCGGTTTACAGTCTCATCCGGGAAGACTTTTGGGGAGAGTGGAGTCAGCACTGATGTTAACTCCAGGGGAAAAATTCCCTCCAACGGGAATCGAACTCGGGTCGTCAAATTGCCAGCGCAA
The DNA here is from genome assembly GCA_030674155.1 of Stramonita haemastoma. NCBI lineage: Eukaryota > Metazoa > Mollusca > Gastropoda > Neogastropoda > Muricidae > Stramonita > Stramonita haemastoma. Next base: position 57,635,749 of record CM060324.1, read on the forward strand.
TGTTCTGACCACTAGGCTATCCTGCCCCGTGAGACAACAGACCAGTCATGGCCAGTGGTGTGGTTGATACCAATCTTCCCTACATGTATTTTATTTTATTTCTTTTATCATTCAAGAGGATTTTTCCTCTGGAGTTAACATCAGTGCTGACTCCACTCCTCCCTAAAGTCTTTCGCATGAGACTTTAAACCGAGGTACCGTGTGCGAATGCACGCAAAACATCTTGCGCACTCGTAAAAACCTGTTCCGATTTTCGGAAGAGTAGGCCATTGTAGGCTAGGGGGAACGTATGACAACATTTACAAAACGGTATATACACACTGGGGACTGAATGTAAAAAAAAAGCACATGAGTGCTTATTCTATTATCCGAGAGATAAAAGAATATATATAAAATATAAACTGATAACTATACGCTTTCTGCCTACATAATATCATTCTGTAAGGAAGGGGAGTTTTTACCTCTAATTAGGCCCAGGAGATGGCAACTAAAATACAGTTGCATGCAGGAAAAACAAACAAAAAAAAAAGGGTAGGCGCTGCACTTGTGGCGACGTGCTCCCTCGGCCCGGGGAGAGAGAGCGAGCAGCCCGAATTTCACACATGCAGAGAAACCAAAATACAAAAGACTACTCCCTCCTTTCATCCACCAGATGTTGCGGAGATTCGGCCCAGTGATATTGCACGCCTACACACACACAGGGCATTTGAAGTGAAAAGGCGAAATCTGTTTCATCACCATCTAAATTCAAAGCAAAACAGCTGTCTAGTGGCTTCACAAACAGCAGCATCATATTACTACAACTACACTATTGGTTACTTGTCACCAGCCAGCTGTCTCTTGTCACACTATTACCACCAGCTGTAGTAATAGTAGCAGCTGCTGTTACTGCTGCTACTGCCCCCACATGGTAGCTAAAACGCAATATGTACACCCCAAGGTCTGAACACTTAACTCTGTTTTACTGTGCGGGGGCATGCTGTTTTTTTAGTACTGTATGTCATCACGAGATAAGAGAATTCTCTGTCTGTAGGCTTCAGAATAATTGTCAACGTTTACTTTATAGTCACTGAAAACGAACAGGCGTTACTCCATAAAAAAGTATTATTGTTGTTTCGCTATCATCTCATTCACAACTTCAAATGGTCTACTTTAGAACCTGTCAAGTTTAGACCATAAAGAAACTACTTTTTTTTTTTAGTGGGCAATAAAAAGGTCACTGACTTCAAACACCCACAGACGCCTGCTCTAGGTGAGTGGTAAAGACTTGTTCAATTCCATGCTTCCATGGATGAAATTGTGGGTTCGAATATTGGTGGCGTCTGGTGTCTTAAGGGTGGGGATTTTATGATCTCTCAGGTCAGCTTTAAGTGCACACCTGCCAGTGCCTCAATTCCCTTCGTCTATATATCTATCTCTCTCTCTCTCTCTCTCTCTCTCTCTCTCTCTCTCTCTCTCTCTCTCTCTCTATATATATATATATATATATATATATATATCCAACTGGGATTAGCCTATCAGCTGGGTACGAACTTTATGATCTCCCTTGCATCCTTTCTTATAAAGGATCCCCGAACATAAGGCACAAAGATTCACTAGGTGCGTATTATTTTCTATATTCAGTTTTTTTACAACATTTTTTCCGAACATATTTTCTTTCTCTTTCTATTTTCATCTTTTACTGGCATCAGTGGTAGGCCACAGGAATATTTACCTCTTCTTAGGGCTGCAATGGACACTTCTGAATTCTAAAAAGTGTCTTGCCCTTACCACAGAGGGTGAGTACTATTGCCGTCACTGCCAAGACCTCTGAAGAGTGCGCAACCGGGAACCGAAACTCAAGTCAGGTCAGGTCTAAAGTTTTATCCTTACTTAATAATTCCCAAATACTGTCTTTGAAGACTTCTATCTTAGTAGTTTTTATTTTTTATTTTTTGAATCTTTGAATAACGTCAATTCATTGAGGAGAATGAAGTTGAAAATGATTACCTGCACTTGTTTTCTCCATTATATATATATATATATATATATATATATACATACACACGCATGCGCAGAGGATAAAAAATTCATGTTAAAGATCCCGTAATTCATGTCAGCGTTGAGCGAGTAAAAGTTACAGAAACAAGAACATACCGAGCATATATCCCCAAAGTGGTAATTCGAAAACCTTCACAGTGTGCAAGATAACGGTCACATCCGCAAAACCTCACTAACGCGTTAACATCACTGGGCTTTACTCTAGCTGAGGAATGCAAAACTGTTTTAAAAGAGACAGCTACAGATGACATGTTCCTACGTGAACATGACTGGATTGGATTGGATCCCAACCCCGAAACCACGTCAATATGAAATTCTATCTCACCTTGGAAACAAAAAGGAGACATTTTAGACTCACATGTTGATCTAAAACTGAATGAAAACTTTATTTTAAAGCCATTACATTTTTTTCGTGATGTAAGCAAAACTAAAACGTCAAAAGATAGATACGTCATGACCAGAGCTAAACTCCACCTAGCATGTTCTATTTTTGTTGTTGTTCTTCAAAACAACTTCGTTCGAGTCATTGGCTCAGTGGAACAAAGCAAAAACTTAGCCAAGCATAAACAACAAAACAAAAGCAAACGAAAACAAAACGCGGGTTTGTTTGGAGTTTTTAACAACACAGATTGGAAGTTGTGTTTCTGTGGGGAGAGTGACAGAATACGGACTTGACTATTGAGGTCAGTCATCCTGTTGGTGGCTAACACTGTAAGGTGGTAGGTAGGTAGGTATGGCTGGCTGGGTGGTGACTGACCCCAGCATCGTCATCAGTCAGCGTGTCATGACCTGATCCTGACTCTCCTCACACCTGGATGTCTGCAGCAACTCAGGAAATGAATGACCATCTTCTATTCATGACCTAAAGAGGTAACTCTGTCTGTCTCTGTCTGTCTGTCTGTCTGTCTGTCTCTCTTCTCTCTCTCTCTCTCTCTCTCTCTCTCTCTCTCTCTCTCTCTCTCTCTC
>CM060324.1:57651254-57661254 GCA_030674155.1 Stramonita haemastoma
TCTCCATCCATCGCTCCCCTTCCTCCCCTCCCCCCCCTGCCCCCTCCCCACCTTCCCTGCTGTCCATACTTTCAACACACATTTTTTACAAACCAGCTCTTGCACCATCTGCACTTGCTGAGCAGATAGAGAAAGTTTCCCAGCATAAACTTGCCGCAAAGTTCATTGTAGAGCCATTGAAAACAAGTGGCAAGCATCTCTCTCTGTGTGTAAAAGGACATTTCTTTGGCCTGTGTCTTTCAATCTTTTTAGGGGTGGGGGGGTGGGGGTGGGGGTGGGGGCGTCCAGTCCGAGCTTGTCCATGTGTGTGTGTGTGTGTGTGTGTGTGTGTGTGTGTGTGTGTGTGTGTGTGTGTGTGTGTGTGTGTGTGTGTGAATGTATGTGTGTGTATGTGTGTGTGTGTGTGTGTGTGTGTGTGTGTGTGTGTGTGTGTGAGTGTGTGTGTGTGAGAGAGAGAGAGAGTGAGTGTGTATGTGTGTGTGTGTGTGTGTGTGGTGCGTGGTGTGTGTGTGTGTGTGTGTGTGTGTGTGTGTGTGTGTGTGTGTGTGTGTGTGTGTGTGTGTGGTGCGCGCGCCACATTTTGAAAATTGATTATAGATTCTAATGAAACTGCTACAAAATAATAATGATTTGTTACTGGTTCAAACATGGTTGGCATTATTAATTTTGCGCTTGATAGATGGCAGCTTTGTAACTCGCAGTTCACCTGTTCATAGCTTAACGACCAGTTTTAAAGGATACTGGAGACGTTTGAATGGGTGTTAATTAACACAGTTGGTGTTATTATCTTCCTGAGTGTTAATGATATGATGCGACAGATTGACCATGCTTTGTGACGCTCCACCACGAAATGAGTTGCTTAGCACATTACCCAATTTTGCGCTAGGAGCCATTAAAGGCAGGTGGGGGACAAGTTGTCAATTTTGAGATTTTGATCAATTATTAAACTATATCCGTTATTCTACCTTATAATGAAATATTAAGGCATAATTTGTTTTGATTCTTTTTGCTTTTAAATGTGTTTTGAATATACCCAAGCCCTCATTCTGACAACCTGTTACGAAAATACACTTGCCCGTTTCTCATTTTGTCACATCCTGCAGTCTGTTATTTCAATTTGTGATAACTTTGCACAGAATGGTCCGATTTTCAATCTGTTTTTAGTATTGAATAGCCTTTTTATTGCAGATTAATAATTTGTCAGTAACTAAATATTGACCTCTGGTGCAATGCGACTCATTTTGTGGTGGAGCGTTACAATTATTATCAGTCAGTGGAGCTATAGCGCTGTCCACTCCAGGGGTAAAACTGTCCCTTGCATAACTAACACCTGCCCTGCCGTACTTCCGTGTTGGAATTCCCCTGAGCTGCCCATAAAGCCACAGGGCAGTCTGTCTGGCTTAATTAATTAAGGGCATTTAATGGAGGAGGTTTTGATAATGTTTTTTTGTTATGGTTTGGGGTTGGGATTTTTGTAAGGGGGGTGGGTGGGTGGGGGGGAAGTGAGGGCGGAGGGGGTTCGCTGCCTCATGGGGACGGGATAGCCTAGTGGTCAGAACATTGTGCTCGCAATTTGACAACCCGGGTTCGATTCCCCTTCGAGGAGATTTTTCTCCTGGAGTTAACATCAGTGCTGACTCCACTCTCCCCTTAAATCCTTCCGATGAGACTTTAAACCGAGGCCCCGTGTGTGAACGCACGCAGAACATCTTGCGCAAACGTTAAATCCTGTTGGGCTTTTCGTAAGAGTAGGCCACCATGTGCCGGTGGAAACAGATGACATTTACACAACTGCATACACACGGGGACTGGATGTAAAAAAGCACAAGATCGCTCATCCCATTATCCTCGATATAAAAGAATAAAATAACATAAAAAATAAAATAAAAATAAAAATATACTTCTGTGGCGTTTCTGGCCTGCTGTTTCCACGTTGCTCATTCCATTCTCTCTGCTCCAGCAGCTGTATCCAGGCTCGTGATGTGGCATCCTCAGGGTCATGGGTCCGCAGGAAGCATGCTAATGGGAGCTGCAGTGGAGCCACCGGCCAGAGGGACCCTGCACTGTGACTCATGGTGTGACTGATGAGAGCGATGGTCCTACAAAGGCAAAACTCTGTGCTGTTTCCATTCCCAGTGTAGTCCTGTCCTGCTAGGCACAGTGCAAGGAAGGAGGAGGGAGAAAGAGAAGGAGACAGAGGGGGAGAGGGGAGGAGGAGGCAGACAACATCTCAATTTGGACAGACCTGAGGCTGAGTGGTGAAGGAAGGAAGCACTGCTACAGATGGAGAGGGCTGGTTTTTGTCACGAAGACACGGAGTCACTAAATTCTGGTGCATAGATGGAGCAACGCTTGGATTCCTGAATCACCAGCAATCTTTGATAACTGTCCAGGGATGTTTGTCTAGTCCAGGCGATTTTCCTGATTAATTTTGAGGCGATTTACAGCAGCTGTGACTTCGCTCAAGAAATGGCATTAGTTCTATTCATATTCGTGTCATCTTCCTAGTCGATGTTGCACTTCTGTGACATTCTTCCTAGTCGATGTTTCACTTCTGTGACACACATTCTTCCTAGTCAATGTTGCACTTCTGTGACATTCTTCCTAGTCGATGTTGCACTTCTGTGACATTCTTGCTAGTCGATGTTGCACTTCTGTGACATTCTTGCTAGTCGATGTTGCACTTCTGTGACATTCTTGCTAGGCGATGTTGCACTTCTGTGACATGAGTTACCATCTCTGCATGCTGCTGCTGATGCTGTGAGATGCTGCTTGGTAGCTTGAAGATTTCGCTTTCTGTATGCGTTTGAAACAGTTCCTTTCACTCACCTTCATGCTTTAGCCTCTGTCAGTTTAGAGAATCAGTGGAGAACAACCCTCCTTTGATGGAGATTTGCAGTTTATTCTTTTATATCGAAGATAATGCGGAAAAAAACCTCTTGTGCTTTTTTTAAAATTTTTTTTTACATCCAATCCCTATGTGTATACCGTTTTGTCAATGTCATCTGTTCCTACTGGCACACGATAGCCTACTCTTAATTACGAAAAGCCGAACAGGATTTAACGTGTGCGCAAGATGTTCTGCGTGCGTTCGCACACGGGGCCTCGGTTTAAAATCTCATCCGAAGGAGTTTAGGGGAGAGTGGAGTCAGCACTGATGTTAACTCCAGGAGAAAAATCTCCTCGAACGGGGAATCGAACCTGGGTCGTCAAATTGCCAGCGCAATGTTCTGACCACTAGGCTACCCCGTCCCCAGAGCAGTGCAGTCAGGCCAGGTGCTGATGACCAGAGCACTGAAGCCAGTGTTGGCAGTGAGGAGGATGGACACACGTGGAGAGATTCTTCACAGAAGGAAAGGATCAGCACATAACTATTATATATCCAGAGATCATGGGTTCGAATCCGAGTCAGAACTCATCACATACATGAAGGGGCAGCAGAGAGACATCCAGAGTCATGAACTGGATGTGGGCCGGCCTCCCTAGAGTGTAAGGAAGATTTAAAGGCCCGAAACACTTGTTTTGAAGGGGGCTTCTCCTCTGAGGACTCTCTGCTGCCATGCTCTACGCGAGTTTCTTACCACTAGTGACTTGCAGACATTCCTCTCGCTGCTGAGTTTGCCAGCGAACTTGTGTCAGTTCCCTAGCCCTTCAGGGCAGGCCTGCTGCCTTTAGTGAACATCTCTTTAGCTCTGTAAAACCGTAGTTTGTATGCTGATTGAATGCTGATCTAGATGTAGCAACACACACACACTCATGCACGCATGCACGCACACACACACACACACACACACACACACACACACACACACACACACACACACATTCACACACACACACGCACGCACACACGCACGCGCACACGTACGCACACACGCACGCGCACACACATACACACACACATACTCTCTCTCTCGTGTGTGTGTGTGTGTGTGTGTGTGTGTGTGTGTGTGTGTGTGTGTGTGTGTGTGTGCGCGCGTGTGTGCGCGCATGCGCGCGTAAGTGGAAGGGTGAGAGATGGGGGTGGGGTGGGGAGAGCAAGAAGGACCCCCCCAAAAAAAAGCGGAATATTACAATATTCGGTACAGATATTACGAGGAAATGATGACTCGTTTTGAAGAGACAGACATAAGCCACAAAGTGTGAGTAGTACAAAGAAAAGGGAAGGCGAGTTTCCGGATATAGGGGGACCAAAGAGAGAGAGAGAGACTGAACAAAGGCCATACTACACACTACACAGCCCATCATCACCTCTCAATTCCGGTTAAAAAGCCTTAACCCATGACGTTTCCAAAGTTTGACGTCACTAGCCCCCCCCCCCCCCCCCCCCTAACTCCCTCGTAGACAGATGTTGGCTTAAAGTAAGGCGGATAGGTGTACAGGGTGAGATTTTCCACGCGTGTGTGGTGTGGGTGACGTCTGTCCCCATTGCATATGCTCTCTCTATAGAGGATGCAAGCCTTGGTTTTCCTGTTTTCCCTTCGGCAGTTTCCATGGAAACACTTTCCCCCTTAAGGGAAAAAAAATATGAATATGATTATCTTTAAAATCTACTTTATAGATCTATAAGCGCTTGGTTGGTTTTCGAAACTAGGGTTAGTTCACAACAGCAAATGGATAGATAAATATATATATATATATATATATATATATATATATATATATATATATATATATTTCAAATGGATAAAAGTAAGCACGAAACATGTATCCAACAAATACTGAGACCTTGCACACAAAATGCTCGTTCACGCAGGTGCTTTACACACACACACACACACACACACACACACACACACACACACACACACACACACACATACACACATACACGCGCGCGCACGCGTGCACACACACACACATACACACACACGCGCACGCACACACATACACACACACACTCACGCACGCACGTACGCACGCACACTGCTCAAGAGGACTTCCCCCAGAATTAACATCAGTGCCGACTCCACCTCCCCAAAAAGTCCTTCGGACGAGACCTAAACCGAGGTCCTGTGTGTGGACGCTCATCACTGATGTTCTATCTTGCGCACACATTAAAACCTGTTTCACTTTTTAGAAAAGTAGGCCATTGTGCCCCGGTGAAAACAGATAACGAAATTTACAAAACTGCATACACACAGGGACTGGATGTAAAAAAAAAAACCCAATGGGATGCAATTCCAGTATCCTGGAAATAAAAGAATAAAAAAATGATTATAAATAAACACACACACACACACACACACACACACACACACACACACACACGCGCGCGCGCGCGCGCGCACACACACACACACAGGCACGCACACTCACACTCTCCATCTCTCCCACTGCATAGATTATTATTATTTTTTTTTTTTAATCTTTTATTTCGAGGTTATTGGAAACAGCACTTATGTAACTTTTTACGGCTAGTCCCCGGTGTGCAGGAGGTTTAGTAAACTTTGTCATCAGCACCGACACAAATGGCCTACTCTTCCGAAAGGTGGACCAGGATTTAACGTGTGTGTAAGATCAATTCGAATGAAATCAAATACTTGGATATATGTGTGTTTGTGTTTGTTTGTGTGTGTGTGTGTGTGTGTGTGTGTGTGTGTGTGTGTGTGTGTGTGTGGTGCGCGTGCGTGCGTGCGTGCGTGCGTATGCGTGTATGTGCGTACGTGCGTGGGTGTGATTGCGTGTGTGCGAGTGTTTGTGTGTGTGTGTATGTATGTGTGTGTTTGTGTTTGTGTGTGTGTTTGTGTGTGTGTCCGTGTGTGTGTGCGTGCGTGCGTATGTGTGAACGTGCGTACGTGCGTGGGTGTGTGCGTGGGTGTGAGTACGTGCGTACGTGCGTGGGTGTGAGTGAGTATGCGTCTATGTGTGTGTGTGTGCGCGCGCGCGTGTGTTTGTGTGTGTGTGTGTATGTTTGTGTGTATATGTGTTTGTGTGTCCCCGTCCCATACTCATAAGTGTGTGTGCGTGCGTGTGTATGCGTGCGCACTTGCGCGTGCGTGTGTGTGTATGTATGCATGTGTGTGTGTAGGTTACGTGGGCAAAGGGATGCTGGCAGCGGCAGCCATGGGTTCAGTGTTCGCTTCTCCCCCGCCCTTTGTGATGCTGGCGGCTATTCGCGCAGTCACCAAACACAATCCTGGTGCGTGAGGCCTCAATGCAATGTTACAGCCAAACTTAGTGTGGTGGTTACCAACACGTTTTTGTTTTGTTGTGGTTTTTGCGTGTTTGTTTTTGAATCGTTTGGTTTGTTTTGTTTTTTGTTTTGTTTTGTTTTTTGTTTTGTTTTGTTTTTGTTTCTTTGTTTGGTTGTTTGTTTCAATCTTTCTTTATGTGTGTGTGTGTGTGTGTGTGTGTGTGTGTGTGTGTGTGTGTGTGTGTGGTGTGCGTGTGTGTGTGTGTGTGTATGCGTGCGTGCATGTTTGTGTATGTGTGTGATTGTGTATGTGTGTGTGTGTGTGTGTGTATGTGTGTATGTATGTATGTATGTATGTATGTATGTATGTATGTATGTATGTATGTATGTATGTATGTATGTATGTATGTATGTGTGTGCGCGTGCTATGTGTGTATGTCTGTGCGTACATGCGTGCATGAGCGCATGCGCACACGAGCGAGCGCGCGCGCGCCAGCGGGCGTGTGTATGTGTGCTTTGTGTGTATGTCAAGTCGTCGAATCAAAATGATCTTTATTCAGGGTAAAAGATTAAGTTGACACAACTTTTTTTCATCCTACCCTAATTTTTTTTTTTTTTTAATCAAGAAAATTGACATTGACAGAATGTGTGTGTGCATGCATGCATGCATGCATGCATGCATGTGTGCGCGCACGTGTGTATATATATGTGTGTGTGTATATCCAGCGGGATGCCTACTACTGATCCCCAACTACACAGGGGACAGGCTGAACTTCGGGCCTGCAGCCGAACAGGCGTGCAGCGAGGGCATGAGGGTGAGGACGGTGACCGTGGGGGAGGACTGCGCGCTGACCACCTCAGACAAGTCCGCTGGACGGCGGGGACTGACCGGCACTCCCATCTGCATCAAGGTAGAGAGCTAGCGAGCTGGCTGTGTCCGTCCAGCTAGGTCACCATGTGTTTGTTCCCACCACCAGGTCATATATATAGCCCTGATCGGGCCTCTGTGGTCTGTCACTCCTACCGTGGCAGGGCCTCTGAGATCTGTGGTTACATCCCTGATAGGGCCTCTGTGATCTGTAGTCACAACCCTGACAGGGCCTTTGTGGTCAGTCCCAACCGATATCCACGGTCACAACCCTGATAGGGCTTCTGTGGTCAGTCACAACCCTGATAGGGCCTCTTTGTGGTCAGTCACAACCCTGATAGGGCCTCTGTGCTCTGTGCTCAGTCACAACCCTGGTAGGGCCTCTGTGATCTGGGTTACAGCCCTGACAGGGCCTCTGTGATCTGGGGTTACAGCCCTGACAGGGCCCCTGAGATCTGTGGTTACTGTCCTGACAGGGCCTCTGTGATCTGTGGTCACAACCCTGTTAGGGCCTCTGTGATCTGGGGTCAGTTACAACACTTATAGGGCCTCCATGGTCACAACCCTGACAGGGCTCTGTGATCTGGGGTCAGTTACAACACTTATAGGGCCTCCATGGTCACAACCCTGACAGGGCTCTGTGATCTGGGGTCAGTTACAACACTTATAGGGCCTCCATGGTCACAACCCTGACAGGGTTCTGTGATCTGGGGTCAGTTACAACACTTATAGGGCCTCCATGGTCACAACCCTGACAGGGCCTCTGTGATCTGGGGTCAGTTACAACACTTATAGGGCCTCCATGGTCACAACCCTGACAGGGCTCTGTGATCTGGGGTCAGTTACAACACTTATAGGGCCTCCATGGTCACAACCCTGACAGGGCCTCTGTGATCTGGGGTCAGTTACAACACTTATAGGGCCTCCATGGTCACAACCCTGACAGGGTTCTGTGATCTGGGGTCAGTTACAACACTTATAGGGCCTCCATGGTCACAACCCTGACAGGGCCTCTGTGATCTGTGGTCAGTTACAACACTTATAGGGCCTCCATGGTCACAACCCTGACAGGGTTCTGTGATCTGGGGTCAGTTACAACACTTATAGGGCCTCCATGGTCACAACCCTGACAGGGCCTCTGTGATCTGTGGTTACAGCCCTGATAGGACTTAATGTGGTGGAGGCGTGAGAAAAAGGAAAGAGGTGCAGAGAGGGAGGTGTAAGAGACAGGAAAGAGGTGCAGAGAGAGAGGTGTGAGAGAAAGGAAGAGGTGCAGAGAGGGAGGTGTGATAGAAAGGAAGAGGTGCAGAGAGGGAGGTGTGAGAGAAAGGAAGAGGTGCAGAGAGTGAGGTGAGAGAAAGGAGTGAGGTGCAGAGAGGGAGGTGTGATAGAAAGGAAGAGGTGCAGAGAGGGGAGGTGTGATAGAAAGGAAGAGGTGCAGAGAGTGAGGTGAGAGAAAGGAGTGAGGTGCAGAGAGGGAGGTGTGATAGAAAGGAAGAGGTGCAGAGAAGGGAGGTGTGATAGAAAGGAAGAGGTGCAGAGAAGGGAGGTGTGAGAGAAAGGAAGAGGTGCAGAGAAGGGAGGTGTGAGAGAAAGGAAGAGGTGCAAAGAAGGGAGGTGTAAGAGAAAGGAAGAGGTGCAGAGAAGGGAGGTATGAGAGAAAGGAAAGAGGTGCAGAGAGGGAGGTGTGAGAGAAAGGAAGAGGTGCAGAGAAGGAGGTGTGAGAGAAAGGAAAGTGGTGCAGAGTTGGGGGTGAATGAGAGAGGAGACAGGTGCAGAGAGGGAGGTGTGCTGGAAAGGAAGGAGGTGCAGAGAGGGAGTTGTGCTGGAAAGGAAGGAGGTGCAGAGAGGGAGTTGAATGAGAAAGGAGAGATGTGCAGAGAGGGAGGTGTGAGAGAAAGGAAGGAGGTGCAGAGAAGACAGTGTGAGAGAAAAGAAGGAGGTGCAGAGAAGACAGTGTGAGAGAAAGGAAAGAGGTGCAGAGAGGGAGGTGTGAAAGCAAGGAAGGAGGCGCAAAGAAGGAAGTATGGCTGTGTGGTGTTGCAGATTGCTGGAGATTGCCGGAGATTGTTGTTGTGGTGTTGCAGATTGCAGGAGCCATGGCAGAGGAAGGCCGCAGTCTGCAGGAGATTGTGCAGGTCGTCAGCAAAGCCCTGGAGAACATGGGTAGGTCACTGCCTATGTAGGACAGTGGGTATATAGGTCAGTGGGCATGTAGGTCATTGTATATGTAGGCCAGTGGGTATGTAGGTCACTGGGCATGTAGGTCATTGTGTATGTAGGCCAGTGGGTATGTAGGTCACTGCATATGTAGGTCAGTAGGCATGTAGGTCACTGTGTATGTAGGACAGTGGGTATGTAGGTCAGTGCATATATAGATCGATGAGGATGTAGGTCACTGTCTATAGAAGTCAGTGTGCATGTAGGTTGCTTTCTATAGAGGTCAGTTTGTATGTAGGTCAGTGTGTATGCAAGTCAGTGTGTATGTAGGTCTGTGTATAGATCAGTGTATGTATGTAGGTCAGTGTGTATGTAGGTCAGTGCCTATAGATCAGTCAAAATGTATGTTATTGGATAGTTGACAATACGGGTAGGCCAGTATATAATACGGGTAGGTCAGTATATAATATGGTTAGATCAGTATACATGGGTGTAACCTGTTCTGTACTCTATGTTTTTAAATAGTGAACCAAACAGCTGTATTGTATAATTATTTGACCATGTCTGTTGGCTTTGTACTATGTGCCATACACAGTGAACCAAAGTGTACTCAGCACAGACTGCACACTTAAGATGTGCTACACACCAGAAAAAAAATGTCTGGAAAATGTATTTATTTGAAACAAATGGTGTAATTCAAAATGCATAATCATACGTTGTCCTCCCTAGCCACCGTAGGAGTGGCCCCCCCCCCCCCCTCCCCCCACCCTCCACGTTTCCAGCTTTCTGCTAAATTCTGGTCTTGAATATTTCTGTGTTGGCACTACATGTTTCGC
>CM060324.1:57666254-57671254 GCA_030674155.1 Stramonita haemastoma
GCGAAGGAGACAGTGGCCGCCATGTTGGATCACATGACCTCGGCAGAAAACGTCAACCGTCTCTCTCTGCAGAAAGGTGTAGTGTAGCTGTCTTCTGATTTTCAGCACGTCTGTCTGTCAGTCTGTCTTTAAACCGAGGCCCCGTGTGCGAACGCACGCAGAACACCTTGCGCACACGTTAAATCCTGTTCCGCTTTTCGCAAGAGTAGGCCATCGTGTACCGGTGGGAACAGATGACATTTACAAAACTGCATACACACGGGGACTGGATGAAAAAAAGCACAGGAATGCTTATTCCATTATCCTCGATATAAAAGAATAAATAAATCAAAATCTGGCTGTCTCCCTGTCTGTCTGTCTGTCTGTCTGTGTTTTTGTCTGTCTGGCTGCCTGTCTGTCTTTCTGTATGTTTGTCTGTCTTTCTGTCTCTCTGTCTGTCTCTGTTTCTGTCCATGTGTATAATTATGTGTAAAACACGGGACCTCGGTTTATCGTCTCATCCGAAAGACTAGCACCCAGACCACCACTCATAGTTTAATAAATGGGGGAAAAGTTTTGAACCCAAACGGGATTCGAACGACTGCACACTACGACCCGGACTTTTTGCTTTCTAGACAAGCGCGTTACCTCTAGACCACCAATCCACTATAGTTTTATGCATATATATGTACAAGCTTACGCGTGAGTTTTCACACGAAAGTGGTTGTATGCGCGTGCAGGAGACCGTGTGGCGGTGTTCATCAATGATCTGGGAGGCATCAGTCACATGGAGCTCAACATTGTCGCCAAGGAAGCCATTGACTATCTAGGTAAGTCCTATACACTTAAAGCCAGGGAAGCAATCACCCGTGTAGGTCAGTTCTTAAGGTTAAAAAAAAGCCAGGAATCTGCAAAACCTTTCATCTTTTCATATCATCTGTTTTCAGAATCCAGGAATTTCCAAGACCTTTCACCTTTCCATGTTATATGTTTTCAGAATCTAGGAAACTCCAAGACCTTTCACCTTTCCATATCACCTGTTTTCAGAATCCAGGGGCATCAGGGTGATTCGTGCCCTCTGCGCACCCTTTGTGACGTCACTGGAGATGGCCGGAACTCACATCACAGTCCTTCGGCTTGACGATGACATCACACGCTGCTTAGGTATTGCCGTTAATTAATGCTGCTGCTATCAAGTAGTGACAGAACCTCACAGCAAGTCTTTATTCATTCTTTTTTTAAATTTTATTCATTATTTTGTCTCGATGATAATGGAAAAAGCACTCATGTGCTTTTTTTTTTTTTTACATCCATTCCCCATGTGTATGCAGTTTTGTAAATGTCATCTGTTCCCACCAGCACACAATGGCCTGCTCTTACGAAAAGCGGAACAGGATTTAACGTGTGCGCAAGGTGTTCTGCGTGCGTTTGCACAACGGGGCCTCGTCTCATCCGAAGGACTTTACGGGGGAGAGTGGAGTCAGCACTGATCTTAACTCCAGGGGAAATATCCCCTCGAACCGGAATCGAACCCGTCAAATTGCGAGCGCAATGTTCTGACCACTAAGCTATCCCGTCCTTAATATGCAGTATGCTATTAGCGTTCCTGATTTTAGAACTGACAGTCTAAAATCAGTTGTCCAGTCGTTTGCTTTTTAACTACCAATGTATAACTCTGACATGTATTACGTTTCAATCGTGTCCCACGAAAGGAAGAAATGGAATGACAAAGAAAACGTCACTAGGAATTCTATGTTAAAAAAAGAAAACAAACCTGAAAGCTAAATGGTGTGTTTGTTGCCAGAATTTTTAAGTTTGAAACTCAGTTAGAACAAGGATGAAAATTAAAGATAAAATGTTTCCAATGGTGTAGATTTGAATATCAGTTTGTTACTTTGTTGTACAGTGCATGTGTGAAGACAGTTCTATAGAGGAACAGGCCAGGGTGAGGTTGCCAGGGTGATGTAGAAATAGGACAGTAAGATTCACACACACACACACACACAACCACACACACACACACACACACACACACACACACACACACACACACACACACACACACACACACACTCGCACGCACGCACGCACGCACGCACACTCGCACGCACACACACACACACACACACACACACACACTCGCACGCACGCACGCACGCACGCACGCACGCACACACACACACACACACACACACACACACACACACACACACACACACACCACACACACACACAAATGATGGAGGGTGGACAGAATCGGAAGCAGCAGGCGTGTGGTAACAGAATCTCAAAATAATATACTTTCCTTTGTTCCAGCACTGGTTGATATCATGACAGTATCCAGCTATTGCTGAAACAAGGCCTGGCTTCATTCTTCCGTTTAACTACTTTTCACGTGACCTTTCGTAGCCTGTTGCAATAATGGCTCTTGCTTTTACATTATTCTACCTCAGAAGACATCTAGGACATATTGAAGTGGCTTTTGCCTTTGAATCATTCTACCACAGGAGATATTTTTTGACATATAGTGACTCTTGCGAACGCATTATTTTACCAGAGAAGCTATTTTTGACATACAGTGGTTTTTGCTTTTGAATTGTTTTAACTCAGAAGATATTTTGGACATATTAAAGTGGTTCTTGCCATTGAATTATTCTAACACAGAAGATATGTTTGACATATAGTGGCTCTTGCCTTTAATTATCATTCCAATACAGAAGATACTTTTGGCATGGTATAGTGGTTCTTGCCTTGAAGTTATTCTAACACAGAAAATAATCATGACATATTATAGTGGCTCTTGCCATAGCGTTATTCTAATACAGAAGACATTATTTGGACATAGTTCTAGTGGTTTGGGGCCTTTTGTTGAACTGTTCAAACCCTAACCTGATTTTTGACCTGTTCGTGACCTGTGAGGGTCAAGGTCCTGACTGGTCACTGTCCACAGATGCCCCCACACAGGCCCCCCAGTGGCCGCGCGTTCTCTTGCCGGTGGGCGTGGCTGACCGCTGTAGCCCCGCCCCCTTACAGCTGGACTATGCCCACACTGACCCCACCAAAGACAGGGCTAGAGGAGAGACTCTGACTTCAGGTAATGATGATGATGATGATGATGATGATGATGATGATGATGATGATGATGATGATGATGATGATGATGATGATAATAATAATAATAATAATAACAAATAATAATAACAAATAAGAATGATGATAATAATAATAACAACAACAACAACAACAATAATAATAATAATAATAATAATAATAATAATAATAATAATAATAATAATAATAATACATGGAATTCATATAGCGCTTTATCTTGCAAAAAACAAATCAAAGCGCTTGCATTTGACCTATACAAGACACAAGCAATCAACAACAATAATTTTAACAAATTCGAATGTGCACACACGCAAACACGCACACACACGCACACACACACACACACACACACACACACACACACACACACACACACACACACACACACACACACACACACACACACACACACACACACAAGCATCAGACATCTGTCAATCATCTCATCGATCAATATCAACATTAACTGCTGTACCCCCCTCCCCCCTTTACAGCTGGGATATTCATGTATACAACCAACAGCTCTTTTTCTTTTCAAGACATGGCAGATTGGATTTTTTCTTTTTTCTTTTTCGTTCCTTGCCTAGAGATGAGATGCTTCCGGAGACTTCTTGGCATCTCCTGCAATGACCACATAAGCAACAAAGATGCGCATAACAGAATCCAGCAAACCATTGGTCCCTACGAAAACCTTCTATCAATCGTAAAGAAGCCTAAACTTAAATGGTACGGGCATGTCACAAGATCAAAAGGACTTGCAAAAACAATACTGCAAGACACTGTCCAAGGAGGAAGAAAAAGAGGCAGACCAAGGTAGAGATGAGAGGACAACATCAGCGAAAGGACAGGCCTAGAACTCAACAAAACCCTGAGAAAGGCAGAACAGAGACAGGGATGGAGGGAACTGGTTGTCAAGTCTTCAGGGGTGCTCCCGCGGTCGCCAGACTAAGGGATAGATAGATAGATAGATAGATAGATAGATAGATAGATAGATAGATAGATAGATAGATAGATAGATAGATAGATACACAGAGACTCAGATTTAGACACAGATTCAGACACACACACAGACACAGACTCAGACACACACACAGACTCAGACACACACAGAGACTCAGACTCAGACACACACAGAGACTCAGACTCAGACACACACAGAGACTCAGACTCAGACACACACAGAGACTCAGACTCAGACACACACACAGACACACTCAGACACACACACAGACACACTCAGACACAGAGACAGTCTCAGACACGCACACAGACTCAGACACATATACAGACTCAGACACAGACTACACACACACACACACACACACACACACACACACACACACACACACACACACACACACACACACACACACACACACACACACATAGAGACATATATATATATGTGTGTGCGCGCATGCGTCGTGTGTGCATACTCGTGCTTGCGCGCGTGCATGCTTGTGCGTGTGTGTGTATGTATGTGTGTGTGTGTGAACAGAGGAGGGGCAGAGGCTTCAGGCGATGCTGAGGGAGGCGTGTGAGGCCCTGGTGAGGGATGAGGGCCCCATCAATGCCATGGACAGTCAGGCTGGGGATGGAGACTGCGGCTCCACTCTCGCCCGGGGAGCAGGCAGTAAGTAAGGCACACAGAATAGGCACACACTGACACTGACACTGACACTGACACAGATTCAGATACACACAGAGGCTCAGACACAGACTCAGACACACACAGAGACAGAGACAGACAGACAGACAGACAGACAGACAGACAGACAGACAGACAGACAGACACACACACACACACACACACACACACACACACACACACATGCAGAGGGATTGAACGCGGGGATTTTCTGCTTTGATTTTTGTTGGGTTTTTTGTGTTGCTTTGTTTTATTTTTTGCG
>CM060324.1:57678754-57684009 GCA_030674155.1 Stramonita haemastoma
CTGTGATGGTGAAGACACAGTGACAGTGATGGTGAAGACACACTGACTGTGATGGTGATGACACACTGACTGTGACGGTGACGACACAGTGACTGTGACGGTAATGACACAGTGACAGTGATGGTGATGACACAGTGACTGTGATGGTGATGACACACTGACTGTGACGGTGACGACACAGTGATGGTGATGACACTGACAGTGATGGTGATGACACAGTGAGTCCCGTGACGTGACGGTGATGACACAGTAGTGACAGACTGTGATGGTGATGACACAGTGACAGATGGTGATGACACACTGACTGTGATGGTGATGACACGAGTAGTGATCACAGTGATGGTGGTGATGACACACTGACTGTGATGGTGATGACAACAGTGACTGTGATGGTGATGACACAGTGACTGTGATGGTGATGACACAGTGACTGTGATGGTGATGACACACTGACTGTGATGGTGATGACACAGTGACTGTGATGGTGATGACACAGTGACTGTGATGGTGATGACACAGTGACTGTGATGGTGATGACACAGTGACTATGATGGTGATGACACACTGACATGTGATGGTGATGACACAGTGACTGTGATGGTGATGACACAGTGACTATGATGGTGATGACACACTGACTGTGATGGTGATGACACAGTGACTGTGAGGTGAGGATGGACGACCAGTGACTGTGATGGTGATGGACACAGTGACTGTGTGACTTGGTGATGACACACTGACTGTGATGGTGATGACACACTGACTGTGATGGTGATGACACAGTGACTGTGATGGTGATGGGCACAGTGATGGGTGATGACACACTGACTGTGATGGTGATGACACACTGACTGTGATGGTGATGACACACTGACTGTGATGGTGATGACACAGTGACTGTGATGGTGATGACACAGTGACTGTGATGGTGATGACATACACTGACTGTGATGGTGATGACACACTGACTGTGATGGTGATGACACAGTGACTGTGATGGTGATGACACACTGACTGTGATGGTGACTGACACAGTGACTGTGAGGTGGTGATGACATGAATGATGGTGATGACACAGTGTGTGTGATGGTGTATGAACTGACATGTATGTGTGATGATGAATAGTGACTGTGATGGTGGTGACACTACTGAGCTGGATCGTGCGCTGCCACAGTCCCCGTGACCAGTTGGGATGAAAACGCTCAGACTGTGTCAGACTGACATGTCTGTCCACATGCTGTCTGTCTGTCTGTGCACGGCTGTTGTCTGGTTGTCTGTGTTGTGGTGTCTGTTTGCTGTCTGTCTGTTGCTGTCTGTTGTTTGATGTGTTGTTGGTGTGTGTTTGTGTGTGTTGACTTTCCTGTTGGCTGGACGCCTGCTGGCTGCCTGAGTCCTGTTGGACGGCTGTTGCAGTCCCTTTTTACTCCCTTCACTAGGCCATGTTCAATTCTTTGAATCGGTATGTGCCACTGTCTGTCTGTCTTTCTTTCACCTGTCCGTTGGTATGCTGTTTGATAGTCTTGTCATGTTGGCCCTGCTGTCTTTCGGCTGGTTTACGTTGTGGCAGTCTGTTTGCTGGCTGGCGTTCGCACAGGCTGCTGCACGTCTGTCTGTCTCTGAAGATTTTTGCCTGGCTGGTGGGCTGCACTGATGTTCTGTTGGTCCTGGGCATGTCTGAACGTGTCTTTTTATTTTTCTATTAGTCTTTTATTTTTTTAATTCATTTTATATCGAGGATAATGGATAAGCACTACGTGTGCTTTTTTTTTATACTCGTCCCGTGTGTATGCAGTTTTGTAAATTTGTCATTGTTCCCACCGCACACAATGGCCTTACTCTTACGGAAATTAACGTGTGCGCAAGATGATCTGCGTGCGTTCGCACACGGTGCCTCGGTTTATAGTCTCATCCGAAAGATTTTTGGGGAGAGTGGAGTCAGCACTGATGTTAACTCCAGGGGGAAAATCCCCTCGAACGGGAATCGAACAATAAAATGAACGGAAATCATTTTATTTGTTTATTTTTTAAAATTTATTTTATTCATTTATATCGAGGATAATGGGATAAGCACACATGTGCTTTTTTCTCATCCAGTCCCCGTGTGTATGCAGTTTTGTAAATGTCATCTGTTCCCACCGGCACACGATGGCCTACTCTTACGAAAAGCGGAACAGGATTTAACGTGTGCGCAAGATTATCTGCGTGCGTTCGAAGCACACGGGACCTCGGTTTCTAGTCTCATCCGAAAAACTTTTGGGGGAGAGTGGAGTCAGCACTGATGTTAACTCCAGGGAGAGAAAAAAAATTCCCCTCCAACGGGAATCGAACTCGGGTCGTCAAATTGCGAGCGCAATGTTGTGACCACTAGGCTCTCCCGTCATTCTTTTCTTCTTCTTTCTTTATTCTTTTATATCGAGGATAATGGGATAAGCACTCATGTGCTTTTTTTACATCCAGTCCCCGTGTGTATGCAGTTGTGTAAATGTCATCTGTTCCCACCGGCACACGATGGCCTACTCTTACGAAAAGCGGAACAGGATTTAACGTATGTACGAGATGTTCTGCGTGCGTTCACGCACGGGGCCTCGGATTTACACTCTCACCCGAAAGACTTTTGGGGAGAGTGGAGTCAGCACTGATGTTAGTAAATTCCAAGGGGGAAAAAAAAAATCTCCTCCAACGGGAATCGAACCCGGGTCGTCAAATTGCCAGCGCAATGTTGTGACCACTAGGCTATCCCGTCTTCCAAGTGCCAGTGTGTGTGGTGTTTGCTCCCCAGGCAGCCCAGCAGGGAGCGGAGTGCACGCTGAACATGAAGGCCCGTGCCGGCAGAGCCAGCTATGTTCACGAGGACCTGCTGCAGCAGCCTGACCCTGGGGCCATGGGGGGTGGTGGCCTGGTTCTCTGCCGCCTGCCAGGCCTTCTGCTGGGACATGGACACTGCGCTGTAGTCATTATGTCTATACTGCACTATTGTCATTGTGCACTGCACTATAGTCTTTGTGTCTATACTGCACTATAGTCTTTGTGTCTATACTGCACTATAGTCTTTGTGTCTATACTGCACTATAGTCTTTGTGTCTATTCTGCGCTGTAGTGATTATGTGTCTACGCTGCACTACAGTGACTACCAGGCCTTCTGCTGGGACATGGACACTGCGCTGTAGTAGTGATTGTGTCTATACTGCGCTATTGTTACTATCTACACTGCACTATAGTGATTATGTGTCTACACTGCACTATTATCACTGAACACTGCACTACAGTGACTACCAGGCCTTCTGCTGGGACATGGACACTGCGCTGTAGTAGTGATTGTGTCTATACTGCGCAATTGTTACTATCTACACTGCACTATAGTGATTATGTGTCTACACTGCACTATTATCACTGAACACTGCACTACAGTGACTGCCAGGCCTTCTGCTGGGACATGGACACTGCGCTGTAATCCTTGTGTCATCACTGCACTATTGTTACTGTACACTGCACTATAGTCTTTGTGTCTACACTGCACTATAGTCTTTGTGTCTACACTGCACTATAGTGACTGCTAGGCCTTCTGCTGGGACATGGACACGGCGCTGTAGTGATGATGTGTCTACACTGCACTATAGTCTTTGTGTCTACACTGCACTATAGTGACTGCTAAGCCTTCTGTTGGGACATGGACACTGCGCTGTAGTAGTGCTTGTGTCTACACTGCACTGTACTAGGATGTGGAGCTCTATTTATCAGGCATGGTCTAAAGTACGAGATAGTGTCCACAGTGGATGAACCTCCGCTGTTCTTCCAAATACTGTTTAAGTTTTGAACCTAAGCAAAGGGCCACTTCATGCCGATGGAGTGTGGAAAAGGGCCTGGGCATAACCAAATCCCTGAGGAAAGTTTTGGTACCCGCCGTTACAAGCCACGAGAACCCAAACTGTGCATTCTGACATAACAGTCCATGTGTATGCTGTGTGACAAGGTCAATCTGGTCAGGAACTTTCAGTGGAATGGAATGACACTATTACTAAGAAACAGAAGGAGAACAGTGTGAAATGTGCAGAGGTGTACAACATGTTCAAGCAAACGAATCGTGTTCAAGTCCATCTTGAGGTAAAGTATTGCAGGGCGTGAGTATAAAGTGTAGTGCCGCAGAGAACAGGATATTTTGATAGTGTCTGCAATCATACGGTACCCTAGAGAAATTTGGACGTTCGGTGGACCTAAAGATAAAGGTATAGGTGAACCTCTAGGAGTCTATTACATTCTAAAAACGGGGGCCACAACCAGGTGTACAAATGGTACCACGATCTTACAGTGACTCACAAAAAGTGCATGACTTTCGATTAAATGTTGTTAAATTTTTGTCAGTAACTGACTACATATTAATTTCTTCTGTGTTTTAACATGCGGGTGCGTGGCCATGTTGAAAAGTTGGAGAGGGTGTGTTGTAAGGCTGTGGCCTTCTTCACCTTAGAAGTGCTAGTTATGCAAAGTGGAAGTGCTTTTTTTTTTACTACATGAATGAGTTACTGTGTCAGAAAAAAAGTGTAAAGAAAAAATGATTTTCTGTGCCCTCAATGCCAAAAGTTATAGATTTTATTAATATCTAAGAATGAACGAAAGTATGGTGCATGATATAATAAAATGCTGTCGAAGTCTTGTATCTTCCAGATTCACCTTCCCTTCTTCCTTTGCTGTAGCTCCCAAGGTTCACCAATAGTGAGATTTCGCCGATGTGCTGTTTGCAACCTCCCCCCCCCCCCCCCCCCACTCGTTAAGGTTGCTTCATTTCGACTTTGGGGATTGTGTCAAAACACAGCACCTGCGTGTGCACTTGTCTATTTTGTCATCTTTTCTTTCTGACACGAAATTACCTACTCTTCCAAATGACGGCACAGGTTTTCAAAAATGTGGGCAAGATGTTCTGTGTGCGCTCAACACACAGTGCTTCGGTTTCTAGGGCTCATCCGAAGGACTTTTAGGGGGAATGGGTCAGTACTGATGTAACTCCAGGGTAAAATTCCCTTAACAGGCGCCTCCGTGGTGGCTCGGGTTCCAGGCCGTCAAATGGGAAAGCGCAATATCCTAACCCACTACACCCCATCCCCCAATGTTCAGGATAAAAAAAATCAAGAACGGTTTATCTCATGCACACAGTGAGCACTGCACAAGAGGCATCACTTGCACATCAATCAGTCTCTCTAACAAGGATGCTGCTATGCGTGTCTTTGGGTTTTTTTTGTGTGTTTCTGTATTTGTAACGT
>CM060324.1:57691609-57699109 GCA_030674155.1 Stramonita haemastoma
TGTTTCTGTCAGTCTGTCTGTCTTTCCGTCCATGTGTCTGTGTGTCTGTCTGTCTGTCAGTCAGGCAGTAAGTCTGCCTGTCCATATGTCTGTCTGTATGTCTGTCCGTCTGTATTTCTGTCAGTCAGTCTGTCTGTCAGATGTCCGTCCATGTGTCTGTCTATCTATCTGTCTGTCTGTCTGTCCATGTGTCTGTCGTTCTTTGACATATGCGTCTTTCCTCTCTTGGCTTGACTGTTTTGATTGCTTGAATAGTCTCAGTAGTTTTCTTATTTTTTTTCTTTTTCTGTCACATTCTTCATCAAACCAGTCATTTCTGTTTTTCTTCTTCCCTACTGTCCTAACCATGCATGCTGCTGAACTACATAATGCTTGTGTGAATATTTTTATGGAATCATTGACATTAGAGTTCAGCGCTATCAAGGCATCTCTCATACCTTCCTTAAAATCTTGTGAATGTTGCTCTTCTTTATATTTGAATACATAATCTTCAGACCATATGATCCGTTCTTCACCAGTAGTTTTATCATCATGGGGTTCATTTCTAACTCTATTTTTACAAACATTCATCCATTTAAATTCTACTGGTAAATGCCAGGAATCAATTCTATCACTAACAAACAAATCACAGCACTTCGGTGAAAACAAACCTTCTGAAAGGATTACATAATCAATGACACTACAGCCATGTGGGGAGACATATGTATAGTCACCCTGAGAATCACTGTAGCAACATCCATTGACAATGATACAGTTTAATAAGAAACATAGGTTTAATAAAGATCTTCCAAAGCTGTTAGTGTATTTATTTAGATTTTCTTTAGATTTTTGTATGCTGTTGCACTTGTACATACTAGGGGCACTAGAGTACAACGAGAGTGAGAGTAGAGAGAGAGAGAGAGAGAGAGAGAGAGAGAGAGAGAGAGAGAGAGAGAGGAGAGAGAGAGAGAGAGAGGAGAGAGAGAGAGAGAGGAGAGAGAGAGAGAGTCGAGAGAGAAAGAGTACTCGCACACAAAATTATCACCTTAACATGTCATTACTTTAAGAATAATTCAACTGATAAAGATCATCCAATATTATCCTTGATTTAAAAAAAAAAGTATGTTTACAGGAAGGGTATGTAAGGCTTTGCTTGGCCTAGAATCTGTATTCTTGTGTATTAAAGATCAGTCATTCATTGAGTCATTCATTCATTCATTCATTCTCTCTCTCTCTCTCTCTCTCTCTCTCTCTCTCTCTCTCTCTCTCTCTCTCTCTCCTCTCTCTCTCTCTCTCTCTCTCTCTCTCTCTCTTTTGTGTTTTTGATACTTTGGTTTATTATTGTTGTTGTTTAATTAGATGGGGTTTTTTTTATCTTGATCTTATCCCTGATGAGGGTGGGGACTGGATGTAACAAAAACACATGAGTGTGTATTCAACTGCCTTCAACATCTGAAATTCCTGTCACCCTGCCAAAGTGTATAACCTCGATAAGTGTGTGTGTGTGTGTGCGCGCGCGCGCACGTGTGTGTGTGTGTGTGTGTGTGTGTGTGTGTGTGTGTGTGTGTGTGTGTGTGTGTACATTCGAATTTGCTCAAACTATTTATTGTCATTGGTTGCTTGTGTGCTGTGTGGGTCGAGTGCAAGTGCTTTGATTTGTTTTTGCAAGATAAAGCCCTATCTAAATTCCATGTAATATTGAAATAAAAGAATTTGACTTGACTGACTCTCTCTCTCTCTCCCTCTCCCCTCCCCCTCTCTCTCCCTCACACACACACACACACACACACACACACACACACACACACACACACACACACACACACACACACAGAGCACACACACAGAGCACACACACGGGTACGGGATAACCTAGACGTCAGAACATTGTGCTGGCAATTTTGACGACCCAGGTTCGATTCCTGTTGGAGGGGAATTTTCCTCTGGAGTTAACATCAGTGTTGACTCCACTCTCCCCAAAAGTCCTTGGATAAGACTATAAACCGAGGCCCCGTGTGCGAACGCACACAGAACATCTTATGCAAACGTTAAATCATGTTCCGCTTTTCGTATGAGTAGGCCAATGTGTGCCGGTGGGAACAGATGACAAGATTTACAACACTGCATGCGCACGAGGACTGGACGTAAAAAAGCACATAAGTGCTTATTTCATTATCCCCGATATAAAAGATTATTTTAAAAAATCAAAACACAAGATTTACAAAACTGCGCACACACGGGGATTGGACGTAAAAAAGCACATGAGTACTTATTCCATTATCCTCGATATAACAGAATAAAAAAAAAATCAAAACACACACACACACACACACACACACACACACACACACACCACACACACACACACACACACACACACACACACACACACACTGATCTACAATGCCAATGATCAAAATATATACAAACATCAGAAACAGGAATGAAGGAAATAAGACAATATTTACATTTTGCCCATTAACTGAACAACTGACTTCACCTTCACCTCACCTTCACCTGTCCCGTAGTCCCGTGGACCCGTGGGGGCACCACTGAAGATTTGGCAACAGCTTCCTCCACTCCCCACTGACGACTGCTCACATAAAAATATTTAGAGTTCATAGGTTGTGGGTTTTCCAGTTTATTTATAGAAATCTCCGAAAGTATGGATATTGCCGGAAACACAATAAAAAATAAAATGAAATTAAAAAAAGAATAAACATTAGAAAAACAACATTTTAGGATCATTACGGTAAAATAGAACACAATGCAGCACAATAGGAATTTTCTATATCTTACATGCTTCTCAGCCTGAAATCAGATATATATTTCCCAAGTTCACTTACCTCATAGACAGGCACAGTGGCCTGTTGGATAAGACGAACAGACTTTGTGGTCTGTATGTCCCCGTGTGTCATGGGTTCGAATTTCAGTGGGAGTTTTACTATGTACCTTGTAGTTGACAAAACTATGCCCTTTAATTTAAAAAGAAAAAAGAAAAAAAAAGATATATATATAAGTACATGGAGGGTGGAGGAAAGTTATGGGGGAGTATGATGGGGGCAGGTATGATGAGGGCCTGCTCCAGAAAGACCATCTCCCTGGGCAGCCTGTCTTAAGCTGGGCCCCGCTGGGGGTTATCCTGAAAAAATCAACTCCAGGCCTTCTTTCCTGGTGACCTGCAAAAGGTGAATGATGCTCCTCAGTCAGAGAAGTGAGCAAACTGAAGATGGGCATCATATGATACCCTTCAGGAGAATGTAGAGAGGGAAGGGGAATGTAGAGAGAGGAGAAAGGAGGAGGAGAATAAAGCGAGAGGAGAAAGGAGGAGGGCAGTCAAGTGAAGAGATTGGAGGAGGGCAGTCAAGTGAAGAGATTGGAGGAGGGCAGTCAAGTGAAGAGATTGGAGGAGGGCAGTCAAGTGAAGAGGTTGGAGGAGGGCAGTCAAGTGAAGAGATTGGAGGAGGGCAGTCAAGTGAAGAGATTGGAGGAGGGCAGTCAAGTGAAGAGATTGGAGGAGGGCAGTCAAGTGAAGAGAAAGGAGGAGGGCAGTGTAGAGAGGAGAAGATATTATATTATTATTTATTTTTATTTTATTCTTTTATGTGTGTATCAGTGCATATGTGAGTGTCACATCATCCCTTTCTCTTTCTCTCTTCTTCTTTCTTTCTCTGTATGTGTTTTTTCTTTAAGGCTTCAGGAAGTGAATGAATTTGACTCACCGGGTGTGCCTGATTTTGATTGATTCTGCTGCTTCATTTCATCCCAGCAAGAGTACCCTAGATAAACTGAGCTTTCAATAACTATCAGATGTGTACTGATTCTTCGTTGGGAACTATGTTCTGATTATGCCGACTGAAGTGACTTGCCACAGTGATTATTTGAACTAACTCTGATGCTGTTTTCCTGTACCTGCACTGTTTTATTTTATACTCATTGTAAAGTTCTGACCTTCAAGGAGAGACTATCACTTTACTCAGCCGTGGGGACTATACAGTGGTCGTAAACTCGGTTTAATCCTGGTAAAATGCAGGAAAGCATACATGATTTTGCATGCTTATGGGCTGCAAATGCTTAATTTAGCATTATGTGCAGTATACTTTCATTGCTTTTTGCTTTATCTTGCGTTTAATAGTGATTATATTGTCAAATTCGTAATCAGCATGTCGAAAGCTTTCCAACGATATGCCACAAGACCATATTACAAACTGTTTAAAAAATATGGTAAAATCCAAATTTTATGACGTCATAAAATCTTTTAAAAAAGTGACCTTCCGACACTTAGATTCCCCTACTTTTTGAATATGTTAATAGCTAGCTACTTTTCTATCCAATCATCGCAAAAGCATTACTATTACAATTAATTCTTTTCTCGGCACTTTTTTTTTCAAATATTGACTAGACTACTGGTGATTTTTTATTTTTCAGTCTTTTGATTGTTTTTGTAATTTCCTCCGTTGTAATTTCTTTATCTAGGAGTGGATTATCAGTTATTTTCAATTCATCGAACATTATTTGTATTTGCTTTTTGCGGTCTGGATCTATTTGCGGTTCTTTTCCAACAAGTGTTTTTAAGTGTTCAGTCCACTTACTGCTACTAATGTGATTTTGATGTTTCAATCCATCATCTTCACTTTCTTTTAATTTTTGTAAAGTTTTCCACAATATACTCGGATCTTCTTCAATGGCATCATGTAACTGCGATACTAACTTATTTTTGTAGAATTTCTTTTTATTTTTTATCAAAGTATTATACTGTTTTCTTTTTGAAAAGTATTTTTGTCGAAGTTCGATTTTATATGGGGTTCTGTTAATTGCATTTAGTAAAGATTTTACTTCTTTTCTCGTACTTGCACATTCTAAGTAAAACCATCTTTTATTGCGTTTAATTCTTCTTAAAGGTTTTGACTTTCTGGTCTTCAAGCTTAATTTCGCCGCTTTGATAAAGATATCAGATAGTTGCTTGGAACATTCATTCACTACATTTGTTGAATCATACTGCCTTGTATTTTGATTTATTTGTTCTAATACAGCATGTGTTTTAGTTTTTATTTGTGTTATATGTAACTGCATTGATGGTAGTAAAAGAGCCTTTTGAAATTGTTCCTTGGAATTTTTATCCCATACAAAACGTATTTGTTCTGGTGAATCTTTAGTAATACAATCTGCCTGTGTATCTCTTATTATTTTGACGGACTTCTGACTTATGTCTACGCTTGGTATATTTATATCTAAATCAAGTGGACAATGATCAGAATAATCCATTAAATCTTTAACTTTCATATGTTTTACCTGTTTCATAAATGATTTTGAACAAATAAAATAATCCACAATACTACACCCTTGGGGCTGAAAGCAAGTAAACCTACCTTGTAAATCTGTGTGTGTGTGTGTGTGTGTCTGTGTGTGTGCGCGCGCGCGCCTGTGTAAGTCAGTCATTTACTTCCAGTGTGTGTGTGTGAGTCAGAGAGAGAGAGAGAGAGAGAGAGAGAGAGAGAGAGAGAGAGAAGAGAGAGAGAGAGAGAGAGAGAGACTATAGAGAGAGAGAGGGGGGGGGGGAACTATCCATGAAAAAGGGAAGGCCAGTGGCCTGCTGACTGTTGTATTTAATATAACCATTGCTCTCTGACCCCACGTGGAACAGCCAGTGAAAGCCTTATATTAGAGCTGCTAGTCCATCCCTATCATGAAACTTGACACCCATTGTTGGTACACATGGTCTTTCAACAGAAAAAGTTGTCTTGTTAGGCCTACCTAGGCTTGAATTGCCTTGTGACATAAAGCAGAGAAAGGGAGTAATTACTAACCGGCATGGAAGAGTTAGTTCCCTTGGCCTGCTTTCGTAGATTTCTTTTTTCTCCTATTTTTTCTTCTTCTCTTTTTTTACTTTTATAAAAATTCCACGATTTTACAGTCAGTACCATATCTGATCTCACCATGCCAATCTCTCTCTCTTTCTCTTTATCCTTCTTTTTTTCTTTGGTAACAGTAAAATTCAAGGACTTTTCAAGCACCTGGAGGCATATGCCTGATTTTCAAGAACTTTCAAGGCCTTGAAAAGGGAGGTCCAAAATTCAAGGACTTTCAAGGACTTTCAAGGACCGTACGAACCCTGACACACACACAAACACACACAAACACACACACATACACACACTCACACTAACACACACAACACACAACACCTAACACTAACACACACACACATCAACACACACACAAACACACACATACACACACACACATACACACACACAAACACTCACACACAAACAAACACACACAAACACACACACACACACACACACACACACACCTGGCCATCGCAGAACTTCTTGCGCACCTGTAAACTCCTGTTCCGCTTTTCGTAAGAGTAGGCCATCGCGTGCCGGTGGGAACAGGTGACATTCACAAAACTGCATACACATGGGGACTGGATGTAAAAAAGCACAAGAGTGCTTATTCCATTCTCCTCGATGTAAAAGAATAAAAAAAAAAATTTTAATCCTTCCATCGTCCTCAAAGACCTTTGTTTGCTTTCTTCAGAGAAGAGCAGACCAGGAACCACAACTGCTGTTAATGGCTGGAGGAGGAGGAGGGCTGGATTATCTGTCCTTTGATCGCAATTCCACGGGTGAGAATACAATACTTATGATCTAGTCGTCTTGATTTCCTTCGTCTTGATTGCTTTCATCGTTTATCCATTCGTGTGTGTGTGTGTGTGTAGCTTTCTTCAATTTAACGTCTCTTCACTCATAGTGATATTAGACGAGAAACAAAAGTAGAATAAAATGAATTGTGTCACTTGTGTGCGTGAGTGTGTATTGTGCGAGTGTGTGAGTATGTATGTCAGTGTACGTGCCTACATGTGGATATGAGCAAGTATGTGTGAGCGTGCGTGTGCGAACTCGTGTGTGTGTGTGTGTGTGTGTGTGTGTGTGTGTGTGTGTGTGAATGCGTGCAACTATACATGTAGGTTTGGGTTTGGTAACTAAGGTGGGTGTGTGTATGTATTTATCCCGTTGAGTGACTGAGAGAATTAAAAGTAAAATGAATAGAGTAACCTCACCTACATGTGTCTATCCCTTATCAATCTTAAACCCAGTTTCAGACCCATATAATCTATTTCTTGAAGAAAAACGGAAAGGGGGGGGGGGGGGGGGTTATATTCCTGAACAAATTAAACTCCTAACAAGAACATTTACAAAAATTCGCCAACAGGGCTTTTAACTAAACTTTTAACTATTTCAAACATAATCACATTATCATCCAATACTTTTTCATATGACATTACTGAAAACTTATCTATGAGAGTACTATGAAAATAGGGTTGAAGTAGTTTACAGTTAAAAATTATATGTCTAGGTGATAAATCAGAGCCACATATACATCTTATTTCTTTACAAAATTTAGTTCTAAAAGCGTCCAATCGAAATCTATATATCAGGCTTCTTGACAGTCTGTTATGGCAATGGCGCACTCTGTCACATCTCAATGACTCTGCTCTTGAAGAATTCTTTC
>CM060324.1:57704109-57709109 GCA_030674155.1 Stramonita haemastoma
AAACTGACAGATGCCTAAACAACTGCCATAACCACTATAAACTATATATATATATATATATATATATATATATATATATATAATATAATATATATATATATATATATATATATATATATATATATATATGTGTGTGTGTGTGTGTGTGTGTGTGTGTGTGTGTGTGTGTGTGTGTGTGTGTGTGTGTGTGTTGTGTGTGTGTGTGTGTGTGTGTGTGTGTGTGTGTGTGTGTGTGTGTGTGTGTGTGTGTGTGTGTGTGTGACCCTCCACCACACAAGGAGTCGCATTGCACCAGAGGTCAGTTTTTAGTTATTGACAAGTAGGAAGGACGGTGGCAGAATGGTTAAGACGTTCGCCTGCCAATATGTAAATCGTGAGTTTCTGGGTTCGAACCCAGCCTCGCCCTTTCTTCCCAGTTTGACGAAAAAATCGAACTGAATGTCAAAGTCATTCGGATG
Source organism: Stramonita haemastoma (assembly GCA_030674155.1). NCBI lineage: Eukaryota > Metazoa > Mollusca > Gastropoda > Neogastropoda > Muricidae > Stramonita > Stramonita haemastoma. The sequence goes on from CM060324.1 coordinate 57,704,568, forward strand.
AGACTCGAAACCGAGGCCCCGTGTGCGAATGCACGCAGAACATCTTGCGCACACGTTAAAACCCCGTTCCACCTTTCGGAAGAGTAGGCCATCGTGTGCCGGTAGGAGCGGATGACAAAATTATAACATACCAGCATGCACACAGGTGTCGTGTTTAGACACCATCCCTGAAGAAAAATCGGGGAGTTGGAGTTGGGGATCTTTGCGCCTGGTGGCAGCATGATCTGTGGCTCTGTAGGTCAAATGCAAGCGCTTTGATTTGTCTTTACAAGAGATAGCGCTATACAAATTCCATGTATTAATTATTAATTAATTAATCTGCAATAAAAAGGCTACTTAATACAAAAAACAGATTGAAAATCGGACATTTCTGTTCAAAGTTATTACAAATTGAAATGACAGACTGCGGGATGTGACAAACTGAGAAACGGGCAAGTTTATTTTCGTAACAGGTAGTCCGAATGAGGGCTTGGGTATTTTCAAAACACATTTAAAGGCAAAAGGATTTTTTTTTTTAAATCATGCCTTGATATTTCATTACAAGGTAGAATAATGGATATAGTTTAGTAATCGATCAAAATCTCAAAATTGACAACTTGTCCGCCACCTGCCTTTAATGGCTCCTAGCACAAAATTGGGTAATGTGCTAAGCGACTCATTTCGTGGTGCAGCGTCACACATGTATATATATATATATATATATATATATATATATATATATAATATATATACACATATATATATATATATATGTATATATATAGATGTAGATATAGATGTAGATATAGATAGATAGATAGATAGATAGATAGATAGATAGATAGATAGATAGATAGATAGATAGATAGATAGATAGACAGATAGATAGATAGACAGACAGACAGACAGACAGACAGACAGACAGACAGACAGACAGACAGACAGACAGACAGATAGATAGATAGATAGATAGATAGATAGATAGATAGATAGATAGATAGATAGATAGATAGATAGATAGATAGATAGAATGACAAGGATTCACTCACTTCACTGCCTACACCCTGTACTCGCCGAGCAATCATTTGGGGCACTGCTAGGAAATGTCAGGAAGTGCCTCACAGCCAGATGAGAAGTGATGGGCACTGCTAGGAAGTGTCAGGAAGTGTCTCATGACCAAGCTTGAACCTGGACAATCTATCCTTCACCAGGTGGAAGACTACATGCTGGGAATGTTCGTGCCTTCTATATCACTAGCTCCTGACTTCATTCAGTGAGAAGCGCAAACTGAAGTGGTACGAGCAAGTCACATGAACATCTGGACTGGCCAAGACTGTCCTACAGGGAACAGTACAAGGAAGGGAGAGGAAGAGGCAGACAGAGGAAACGATGGGAAGACAACATCAGAGAATGGACTAACTAACCTTGAGTGGAAAGACTTGATACGAAAAGCTAAAAACCGCGAGGAGTGGAGGAAGCTGGTTGCAAAATCTTCAGTGGTGCTCCAACGGTCTACAAGACTACGGTGAAGGTGAAGGTTAAGTTCCTCTAACTGCTCCCCTACAAAAGAGAGATAACTATTTTGTGAAGAAAGCACAAGCTGTTGTTATGTGCCCTTTGCATACAACATCTCGGTATACTTGTCTTATCGAAAGGGGCTTTCAATGGCAAAAGATGTCCAGAAAAGGGCTAACAGTGTCAGCAGGAGTGGACAGACACTATTCCGTCAGAGCTGGTGGATGCAGGCCGGAGGAGAGGCCATAAGTAGTTGTGAATCAGAATCAGAATGAATCAGAATCAGAATGAATCAGAATCAGAATGAATCAGAATCAGAATGAATCAGAATCAGAATGAATCAGAATCAGAATGAATCAGAATCAGAATGAATCAGAATCAGAATGAATCAGATTCAGAATGAATCAGAATCAGAATGAATCAGAATCAGGATGAATCAGAATCAGAATGAATCAGAATCAGAATGAATCAGAATCAGAATGAATCAGAATCAGAAAACGTATTTGCCATTAAGTAAGTTGTGCTTAGTTACCATCTGCAGTTGGGTTTGGCAAGACAGACGAGTTGCCAATACCTTTGGACACAGTCCCTCATTATCCATTCTCAGAACATCTTGCCGCTCACGTTAAATCCTGTTCTGCTTTTCGTAAGAGTAGGCCATCGTGTGCTGGTGGGAACAGATGACATTTATAAAACTGCATACACACGGGGATTGGATGTAAAAAAAAATTTAAAAGCACAAGTTGCTTATTCCATTATCCTCGATATAAAAGAATAAAAATCAATCGATCAATCAATCAATCAATCAATCAATCTCCTGAAGAGAGGAAAGCTTACAAAACTACCGTACCATCAAGCCTGATCAGTCATCCAAGCAAAGTGATGCTAAGAATCCTCCTGAACAGACAAAAGCCTCAAGCTGAGGTGATCATCAAAGAAGAACAAGCAGGCTTCACAGCAGGACGGAGCTAGCACAATAGAGCCAACTTTCAACCTTAGAATACTTTGGTGATAGTGGTGTTAACGACGACGATAAAGAAGCGTGATGATAAAGCGAAATGATGATAGGTGGTGATAGTAACGACGATGTTGATGGTGGTAGTGGTCATTGTGATAGTGATGATAAAGAGGAGGAGGAGGAGGAGGAGGAGGAGGAGGAGGAGGAGGAGGAGGAGGAGGAGGAGGGTGACTATTCGCAGTGCGATCATGTATGAAAATAGAAACTTGACTGATACCAACAGAATTGCGCTGGCAATTTGAAGACCCGAGTTCGAGTCCGGTCGAGGAGATTTTTCTCTCGGAGTTAACATCAGTGCTGACTCTACTCTCCCCATAAGTCCTTCGGATGAGACTTTAAACCGAGGCCCCGTGTGCGAACGCACGCAGAACATCTTGCGCACACGTTAAATCCAGTTCCGCTTTTCGTAAGAGTAGGCCATCGTGTGCCGGTGGGAACAGATGACATTTACAAAACTGCATACACACGGGGACTGGATGTAAAAAAAAAAAAAAAGCACAAGAGTGCTTATCCCATTATCCTCGATATAAAAGAATAAATCAAATCAAATCAAATCAGAAAAGACCTCCACTTGTTGCGTGTTTAGCTGCCATTTTGCCTAGTTCTTTGCCACCTGCCACCCATTTCCCTTCATGTCACATCACTCGTGACCGATAGATATTTTGTTTCAGAAAAACTTCCACCAATGATTTTAAAAGTAATAAGATCTACATCATTTTTTTTTTCTGAATGCACTGACCGTAGTAGTAGTAGTAGGCACCCATCAGTCTCGGAAGACTATGGAGTTGCCGCTCTAGTGTTTAGAGCGCAAAGCCTGGGTAAGTAAGTATGGAGGGCAAACTGTTACCCATGCAGCAGACCCCCCCCCCCCCCCCCCCCCCCCCCCCCCCCTCTCCACGCCACTGGAATGATCCATTGGAAAGAATGCACTGACATAGTCCTTATGAACTCTGGTCTATAACTGCACATTGTTCTTGATCTCTTTTCTTTTGCGTTGCTGAAAGGTTTTTGCTCGAAAAGGGAAAAAACTCCAAAAACTGTTGAGAGCTAAGGGAGCCAACTGTGAAGTTGGCCTTACCATAGTGCAGTGGGTAACAGGAATGTCACAGAAGTTATAAATGTATGTTGCTATGATTTTGATAATTCATAGTTATTTTCAGTGAATGTTTTCAGTCTTACCTTAACATAGTGCAATGGGTAACAGAATATAACAGTAGAAGTGATTCACATATGTTGCTATGATTTTGATAAATATGTTTTCAGTGAAACCAAGCAAAATCTATAGCACCATGATTTTAAAAAAAAACAAACAAAGCATGCATTCATTGACGTGCTTACTCCCTCGCTTTCCTCAGAAATTAGCGAAGATGAGATGGAGTCCAGTGCAGGAATCATCATCGGTGTCGTCGCTGTTGTCATCGTCGTCGTCGTCATCTCCATCTCTTTGTGCTGTAAGTAATCATCATACAGTATGAGAACTGCTGTCTCTTTCTGTCTCTGTCTCTGTCTCTGTTCTCTCTCTCTCCTCTCTCTGTCTCTCTCTTCTCTCTCTCTGTCTGTCTGTCTCTGTCTTTTCTCTCTCTTCTGTCTGTCCTGTCTGTCTCTGTCTCTCTCTTTTCCACTCTCTCTCTGTCTCTGCTCTGTTTCTCTGTGTCTGTGTCTCTCTGTCTCTGTCTGTCTGTCGTCTCTCTGTCTCTGTCTGTCTGTCTTCTGTCTGTCTGTCTCGTCTGTCCGTCTCCGTCTGTCAGTCCCTCTCTCTCTCTCTCTCTCTCTCTCTCTCTCTCTCTCTCTCTCTCTCTCTCTCTCTCTCTCTCTCTCTCTCTCTCTCTCTCTCTTCATCTATCTATCTTATCTCTATCTTATATGTCAATATTGCTATTTGGGGTATGTTTTTACGACGAAGCTTTGTCATAGGCTGGGTACAGAACATTTGTGATGTAAAAGGGGAAAAAGCACTAATAAGTTTAATTCGAGCTTTTAAAAAAAAAACCCAACAAGGGTACATCTTATCAGGTTTATTTAAAAGTTTT
>CM060324.1:57719109-57756609 GCA_030674155.1 Stramonita haemastoma
GAGTCTAGTGGTCAGGGAGATGGGTAGCCTAGTGGTCAGAACATTGCGCTCGCAATTTGACGACCCGGGTTCGATTCCGGTCGAGGAGATTTTTTCTTCTGGAGTTAACATCAGTGCTGACTCCACTCTCCCCAAAAGTCCTTCGGATGAGACTTTAAACCGAGGCCCCGTGTGCGAACGCACGCAGAACATCTTGCGCACACGTTAAATCCTGTTCCACTTTTCGTAAGAGTAGGCCATCGTGTGCCGGTGGGAACAGATGACATTTACAAAACTGCATACACACGGGGACTGGATGTAAGAAAGCACAAGAGTGCTTATTCCATTATCCTCGATATAAAAGAATAAATCAAATCAAATCAAATCAAATCAAAGATGTTGTTGGGTGAGTGTTGGCTGCAAGGCGAAGGAAGGGAAGAGTGCTTTTTTTTATTATTTATTCATGATTCATTTTATTCTTTATATCGAGGATAATGCTGCAAAGTTGTGTGTGTGTGTGTGTGTGTGTGTGTGTGTGTGTGTGTGTGTGTGTGTGTGTGTGTGTGTGTGTGTGTGGTGTGTGTGTTGTTGTTGTTCTTCAGTTTAATGTCTATTCACATGAGTGATATTAGACAAGTGTGTGTGTGTGTGTGTGTGTGTGTGTGTGTGTGTGTGTGTGTGTGTGTGTGTGTGGTGTGTGTGTGTGTGTGTATCTGTGTGTGTGTGTGTGTGCGTGTGTGTGTGTGTGTATGTGTGTGTGTGTGTGTGTGCGTGTGTGTGTGTGTATGTGTGTGTGTGTGTGTGCGCGCGCGCGCGCGCGCGCGTGTGTGTGTGTGTGTGTGTGTGTGTGTGTGTGTGTGTGTGTGTGTGTGTGTGTGTGTGTGTGTGTGTGTGTGTGTGTGTGTAGTCAGGCCAGATCTGTCCGCATCTGGGAATCTCTTTCTTTCTTTTTTCTTTCTTTCTTTCTTTTCTTTCTTTTTTCTTTCTTTCTTTTTCTTTCTTTCTTTCTTTCTCTTTTTTCATTTTCTATCTATTTATTGATCGATTGATATTGCATCGATGTTCATGTTGTCAGATTGATTATGGATGTTGTTGTGATGTTGCATCGATGTCCGTGTTGTCAGATTGATATGGATGTTGTTGTGATATTGCATTGTTGTCCATGTTGTCAGATTGTTATGGATGTTGTGATATTGCATTGTTGTCCATGTTGTCAGATTGTTATGGGTGTTGTGATATTGCATCGTTGTCTGTGTTGTCAGATTGTTATGGATGTTGTGATATTGCATCAATGTTCATGTTATCAGATTGTTATGGATGTTGTGATATTGCATCGATGTCTATGTTGTCAGATTGTTATGGATGTTGTTGTTATAATGCATCGATGTCCATGTTGTCAGATTGTTATAGATGTTGTTGTGATATTGCATCTATGTCCATGTTTTTCAGATTGTTATGGATGTTGTTGTGTGATATTGCATCGATGTCTGTGTTGTCAAATTGTTGCGGATGTTGTTGTGATGAACTGTTTTAGACTATGTTGTTGTCAGGTTGTTATGAGTGTTGTTATAATATCATATTGTTTCTGTGTTGTCAGATTGCTATGGGAGTTGTAATATAGCCTTTTTGCTCATGCTGTTGTCAGATTGTTATGGGTGTTTTAATATTGTTTTGTTGTCCATGTTGGTATCAGATTGTTATCGCTATCATTGTAATTTTGAATTGTTCTCTGTGCTTTTGTCAGATTGTTATGAATGTAGTTATAATATTGTAGCGTTGCCCAAGATGTCATTTTGCTGTGGGGTTTTGTTATAATATTGTATTATTGTCCATATTATTGTCAAACAAGTGTTATGCTTGGTGTGGTAATACATTGTAATATTGTCCAGATTGTAAGATTGTTATGGGTGTTGTTGATATAATATTGTAATGTCGTCTATGTTGTCATCAGATTGGTACGGGTGTTGTTATAATGATGTATCCCTCTCCATGTTGCTGGACAGATTGTTATGAGGTTTCGTTGTAATATTGTTCATAGATTGTACTGGGTGTTCAAGTGATGTTGCATTGTTGTCACGTTGTCTCAGGTCATTTGGGGTGTTGTTGTGGGAGACTGTGACCTTGGGGTACACACCCTACCCGACCTTGACCAACTCAGAGGTCATCCATTTCATCTACATTGGGGGACGGCTGCCCTGTCCTGACGGCTGTCCCTCCAGCCTGTGAGTCAGTCAGTCGGTGAATGAGTGAGTGAGTGAATGAGTGAGGGAGGGAGGGAGTTAGTGGGTGAGTCAGTCAGTCAGTCAGTCAGTGAGGGAGTCGGTGAGTCAGTGAGTGAGTGAGTCAGTCAGTCAGTCAGTCAGTGAGGGAGTCGGTGAGTGAGTGAGTGAGTGAGTGAGTGAGTGAGTGAGTCGGTCAGTGAGTGAGTGAGTGAGTCAGTCAGTGAGTCAGTCAGTGAGTTTTATTTATTTTATTTATTTATTCTTTTATATCGAGGATAACAGAATAAGCAATCATGTGCTTTTTTTCATCCGGTCCCCGTGTGTATGCAGTTTTGTAAATATTGTCATCTGTTCCCACCGGCACACGATGGCCTACTCTTACGAAAAGTGGAACAGGATTTAACGTGTGCGCAAGATGTTCTAAGTGAGTGAGTGAGTGAGTGAGTGAGTGAGTGAGTGAGTGAGTAATTCAGTGAGTGTTATTTTATTTTGATTTGATTTATTTGATTTATTCTTTTATATCGAGGATAATGGGATAAGCACTCTGTGGCTTTTTTACATCCAGTCCCCGTGTGTATGCAGTTTTGTAAATGTCATCTGTTCCTACCGGCACACGATGGCCTACTCTTACGAAAAGCGGAACAGGATTTAACGTGTGCGCAAGATGTTCTGCGTGCGTTCGCACACGGGGCCTCGGTTTAAAGTCTCATCCGAAGGACTTTTGGGGAGAGTGGAGTCAGCACTGATGTTAACTCCAGGAGAAAACTCTCCTCGACCGGACTCGAACCCGGGTCTTCAAATTGCCAGCGCAATGTTCTGACCACTAGGCTATCCGAGTGATGATGATGTCACACAAGCTGGTGACATCACAGAGGTCATTAGCGTCACCTATCTCATCCACATCACCTAGGTCATCATCATCACGCTTCTCATTGACATCATCATTGAGTGAGCGAGTCAGTGAGTCAGTCAGTCTGTCAGTCAGTCAGTCAGTGATTTTTTTAAAAATTCTTTTATATCGAGAATAATGGGATAAGCACTCTTGTGCTTTTTTCATCCAGTCCCCGTTGTATGCAGTTTTGTAAATGTCATCTGTTCCCACCGTGAGTGACTCAGTGAGTGAGTCAGTGAGTCAGTGAGTGTGGTTTATTTTATTTATCTATCTATTCCTCTTATGTCAAGGATAACGGAATAAGCACTCATGTGCTTTTTTACGTCCAGTCCCCGTGTGTATGCAGTTTTGTAAATATTGTCATGTGTGTGTGTGTGTGTGTGTGTGTGTGTGTGTGTGTGTGTGTGTGTGTGTGTGTGTGTGTGTGTGTGTGTGTTGTCTGTGTACAGCTAACTGTGTGTGTGTGTGCCTAATGTCTGTGTACAGCTAACATACGCACAGTATGTGTGTGTTATCCGTGTGCAGCTAACTGTGTGTGTGTGTGTGTGTGTGTGTGTGTGTGTGTGTGTGTGTGTGTGTGTGTGTGTGTGTGTGTGTGTGTGTGTGTGCGTCTGTTGTCTGTGTACAGCTATGATCTAATGCTATTGTGCTGGAGGCAGAAGTGGGAGGAGCGGCCGTCCTTTGCCGACATTGAGCAGTCACTGAGTGACATCACACAGGTCAGTGACGTCACGCAGGTCAGGGACATTGCACATGTCATTGACATCACACAAACTTGCGACATCACGCAGGTCAGTGACGTCACACCGGTCAGTGACGTCACATATGTCATGACGTCATACAGGCTGGTGACATCACAGAGGTCATTAGCGTCACCTATCTCATCCACATCACCTAAGTCATTAACACCCCACTTCTCCATGACATCATATAGATCATTGATATCACATAATTATCTCCTCCTCCACATCACATGGGTCGTTTGACAGACATCACACATCTCATCATTTATCATCAACCAACCGTCATTATTAACATCACACAGGTCAGTGGCAGGGTCACAGGTCTGACCAATGTCAGTTATCTTATTAATTTATCTGCATTGATGCCAGAGCCACCATAGACAATGGTCACTCACCCTGTATGACCCGGCCCGGCATCATTATAGCATGATTATGCTGCACGGGACAGACATGTCATGTAGATGTGTGTACAACCAATGATATATATTATATTTATATATATAACCTGAGATAGTAGTAGTTATTTTTACGGAGAGAAAAGAGAGAGAGGGGAAGAGGAGAGAGAGAGATGAGAGAGAGAGAGAGAGAGAGAGGAGAGAGAGAGAGAGAGAGAGAGAGAGAGAGAGAGAGAGGAGAGAGAGAGGGGGGGGGGGGGGAGAGAGGAGAGGGAGGGAGGGAGAGGGGAGGAGGAGGAGAGAGAGAGAGAGAGAGAGAGAGAGAGAGAGAGAGAGAGAGAGAGAGAGAGAGAGAGAGAGAGAGAGAGAGGAGAGAGAGAGCAGCCAAGTAGACTGTTGTATATAATAATAGACAATGTAGATTATAACACAAAAACAGTCATTTGTTGTATAACCATCAGACAATGCTGATGACACTGACAGACACTGCTGATGACACTGACACGACACTGACAGACTGACAGACACTGCCGATGACACTAACAGACAGACTAACAGACGCTGATGACATGACACTGACAGACAGACTAACAGACGCTGCAGAAATGACATGACACTGACAGACAGCTACTGGTGATGACATGACACTGACAGACTAACAGACACTGCCGATGACACTAACAGACAGACTAACAGACGCTGATGACATGACACTGACAGACAGACTAACACACACTGCTGAAATGACACGACACTGACACACACACACACAACTGCATACACACGGGGACTGGATGAAAAAAAAGCATATGAATGCTTATTCCATTATCCTCAATATAAAAGAAAGAAAAAAAGAAAAAGAATCAAACACACACACACACACCACACACACACACACACACACACACACACACACACACACACACACACACACACACACACACACACACACTGCTAAAACACACTGCTTATTCCATTATCCTCAATATAAAAGAAAAAAAAAGAAAAAGAATAACACACACACACACACACACACACACACACACAACACACACACACACACACACACACACACACTGCTGCAGAAACGACACTGACACACTGACACAGACTAACACACACAGACACACAGACTTAACAAACAAACAAACACTGGCCGATGGTTTTTTTTGCACAGGACCGGGGGTGCATGTCCCGCCACCTGGCCCCCTGCGGCCTGACCTCCGTTACCTGCCCAGGGAGGGGGCCCTGCAGCTGCTGAACCCCCCTGTGCCCAGCCTCCCCCCCCACCCCCACCCCCACCCCTCCGCACCCATCTACCTGCTCTCCACCCTCCCCCCTTCTTGCAGCAGCACCAGTGGCGGTGTCACACAACCCCTCCTGGTGGAGACCCTTCCTCCCCCTCCTCCTCCTCCTCCACACACAGGGGTAGTAGAGGTGGGGATGGGGAGGGGGAGGGTGGGGGTGCCTCCACGCGCGGCGGTGACCAGCTCCTCCTAGCAGCAGCAGCATCCTACAGGCTGACCTCTCCGGACAGAGGGGGCAACCTCGAGCACCTGGAGTCCTGCTCCAGCCTGGAGCCTCTGCTGCCTCCAGACTCTGCCCGCTCCTGGAGCAGCAGGGCCAGCCCCTACCCCTACCCGGCCTGGGCAGGAGACGACAGCAGGACTGAGCCCCTCCTCTGGAATCAGGGTGGTGGGCAGCAACAAGCAGCAACAGCAGCAGCTGCAGCACACAACAACAAGAGCTGCAGCAAGCAGAAAAGAAGAAGAAGAAGAGCAGAAGCAGCGACAAGAAGAGCTGCGACAACAAGAAGAAGAGTGCAGCAACAGCAACAAGAAGAAGAGCTGCAGAAACAACAACAACAACAACAAGAGCTGCAGAAACAACAACAAGAAGAAGAGCAGCTGCAGAAACAAGAAGAAGAGCTGCAACAACAAGAAAAGCTGCAGATTCAACAACAAGAAGAGCTGCAACGACAACAAGAAGAGCTGCAGCAGCAGCAGCACACACAACAACAACAACAACAACAACCAACAACAACAACACAAAGAGCAGAAGGGCGTGAAGTATTGGGAATCAGGGACAGAGGGGAGAGGGGAGGGGTACCAGACCCCCCCTATCTGGTCAGTGCCGCCCTGCTATGTGATTGCCCTGAAAGAGGAGGGTGCCACGATGGAGCAAGAGGTGTGAACAATGCTGGCTGGTCTTCAGCCTGAGAAAATAATGTCGTTTTGTGTGACTGTTCCTATTCTACTTGCCCATCCCAGCGCTGGTTGGTGTCTGAAAGTTAACATCAATGCTGACTTCACTCTCCCCCCCCCCCCCCCCCCCCAAAAAAAAAAAGGCCTTTGGGATGTTGACTATAAACCGTGTTCCTGTGTGCGAAACGCACCCAGAACATCTTGTGCACACGTTAAAACCTGTTCTGTTTTTTTTTTGGGGGGAAGAGTAGGCGCCATTGTGTGCTGGTGGGAACGGGAGATGAAATTTACAACGCTGCGTACTCAAGGGGAGTGGATGTAAAAAGTAATAAAAGCACATGAGTGCTTATTCTGTTGTCCTCAAAATGAAAAGAATTGATAAATAGATAACCAAATGAATGAATGAATAATGAATGAATAATGAATGAATGAATGAATGAATGAATGAATGAATGAATGATGTTAACTATATATATATTATTATATAATATAATATATATATATTTTATATATATATATATATATATATATTATTATATATGAATAGATAAAAGTGAAGGGAGCCCATACACCTTGCTTCCTTCCTTCTTTCCTTCCTTCCTTCCTTCCTTCCTTCCTTTCTTCCTGCCTTCTTTCCTTCCTTCCATTCCTTTCCTTTCCTTCCTTCTTTCCTTCCTTCCTTCCTTCCTTCCTTCCTTCCTTCCATCCTTCCTTCCCTTTCTCCTGTTGTTGGGAAGTGGAGGACACTTGTCTTCAGACATGTTCTTGAAGGAGTCTTTACTGCTACTGCTGCTGCTACACCTCAGTCCCCTGCCGAATGCTAGTGTGCAGCATGCTCCCCTCACTGACCCCCTCACTGCCCCCTCACTGCCCCCCTCACTGCTCCCCTCACTGCTCCCCTCACTGACCCCCTCACTGACCCCCTCACTGCTCCCCTCACTGCTCCCCTCACTGCTCCCTCACTGACCCCCTCCACTGACCCCCTCACTGACCCCCTCACTGACCCCCTCACTGCCCCCTCATGTCAAGGACTGACACAAGAGCTGTTGCTGTGGCTTTCTGTCTCAGGGTCAGTGATGATGATATCAGGGTCAGTGATGATGATATCAGGTCAGTGATGATGATATCAGGGTCACTCAGTGATGATGATATGAGGGTCAGTGACGATGGTTATGAGGGTCATGTGATGGGTATGGGGGGTCAGTGATGATGATATCAGGGTCAGTGATGATGATATCAGGGTCAGTGATGATGATATCAGGGTCAGTGATGATGATATTAGGGTCAGTGATGATGATATTATGGTCAGTGATGATGATATGAGGGTCACTCAGTGATGATTATATGTAGGGTTAGTGATGATGATATGAGGGTCAGTGATGATGATATCAGGGTCAGTGATGATGATATCAGGGTCAGTGATGATGATATGAGGGTCAGTGTGATGAATGATATGAGGGTGAGTATGATGATGATATGAGGTCACTCAGTGAAGATGATATCAGGGTCAGTGATGATGATATGAGGGTCAGTGATGATGATATGAGAGTCAGTGATGATGATATGAGGGTCAGTGATGATGATATGAGGGTCAGTGATGATGATATGAGGGTCACTCAGTGATGATGGTATGAGGGTCACTCAGTGATGATGATATAGAGATCAGTGATGATGATATGAGGGTCAGTGATGATGATATGAGGGTCACTCAGTGATGATGATATGAGTGTCACTCAGTGATGATGATATGAGGGTCAGTGATGATGATATGAGGGTCACTCAGTGATGATGATATGAGGGTCAGTGATGATGATATGAGGGTCAGTGATGATGATATGAGGGTCACTCGGTGATGATGTATGAGGGTCACTCAGTGAAGATATGAGGGTCAGTGATGATGATATGAGGGTCAGTGATGATGATATGAGGGTCAGTGATGATGATATGAGGGTCACTCAGTTATGATGATATGAGGGTCACTCAGTTATGATGATATGAGGGTCAGTGATGATGATATGAGGGTCAGTGATGATGATATGAGGGTCAGTGATGATGATATGAGGGTCAGTGATGATGATATGAGGGTCACTCAGTGATGATGATATGAGGGTAATTTTGTTTCACTGCTGCAGTGTAGTCATTTTGTTTCACTGCTGCAGTGCAGTCATTTTCCAGGTGCTTCACAACCCAGCTTCATTGTTGCAGGACTGCAGTGGTGATGCTTGACTGTTGAGAGTGCTGCAGATAGCAGTCTGACCTCTGACCTCGCTTTGACCATGTCCCCTCGCTCTTCCTCTGTTCTCCCGATCGGTCTCCTGTTGTGCTGACCTCTGACCCTTCACTCGTCAGTCACCACGTGGCCTTGAGAGAATGACCGATATATCGTTAAAAGTGTAAGTTATGAAAAGGGGTCTGATCGAGCTATGAGGTCATAGGACTGATGCTTATCGGTTGTGATGTGAGGGTAAGTCGATGAGATATAGGGTCACCCCTGGATAGTGTACGCCAGTCTATGCAGGGTAACCCAACTGCTCAGTGTAGCGTTCACCCTTTTAGCACTGGGTGCACGCTGAGAATGCAGTAATAGTTGCCTGTTTCCCAAGTGCCAACGCCGATTAACCGTGAATGCTGGGATATCGATACCCGCAACCTTAGCTTTACGTAGTCTCTCGACGCCCTTAACCTAGTACATGTGGCGGGGTCCGCTATACGTAGTGCATGGTTATTCCAGATGATCATTATACATTGTTTTGCTGTAACAACGCCACCACCAGGGGGGGGGGGGGGGGGGGGTGGATGCTGTGGCTTTAGCATAGGGTTGTAAGTCTGAGTCAACAGCTTGCCCTCCCTCCATACTTACTCCATACCCAGGCTTTCTGAATCTTTCTGCTTTTTTCTATCTTTCTGCATTGTCTTTTGGTTGAACTGTTACTTAATGATACGAAGATGTAGTGAAAGTTTTTGATACGATCTTCTCTGTCCTTAATAAAGCTTCTAGGTGATCACAAGAGTTTCCTATTGTGGGTTTGCACCTGCTTGTTCCTCCTCAGTCACTCCTTCCTCACAGGGCTAGGCTTCAGGCTGTTCAGCTAGTATGGCCCTGACAGCCTGGCAGATCAGAGGGCGGGGTAGTGTTCAGCTCCTTGCCCCTGCTGATCACAGTTGAAATGTTATTTCCCGTTCTGCAGGCACTGGGTCAGGCTGGGCCTCCCAGTGTGGGTCTCTCTCCTCGTATTTCAGCAGTGGGGGGAGTTGTTCACAGCCGGTGATTTCCATGTTTGCACCAGGGACCGTCGCGGTCCTCACTGCTATGAGGGTTTACCTTTCTTCCCTGCTACATTTTTGGTCCAGCGGTATTATCATGATTTCTGCCTTCTGCGTTCATTTTCCTTAGGGTCAGGATTTAACTTCAGTGGTTTGTCTAAATCTGCCTTGCTACGTTCAACTTTTTCCCTTAGGAGGGTAATCTTTCATCACTAGGTAAATTATTCATGAAGTGGTGTCATCTGGAATCGGTATTTTGTTTTTCTGTGGCTTTGATTTTATTTTCTTCCTCGAAGTGCCGTTTTATCAGAGAATGTGCCGTGGTGATTTGAGCTGTCTTGGTGTACTGTTACCTCTCCAGGACCAGCTCATTCGATGTTCACCTGGTGGTCTCTGAAGCTATTTTGGTCTGTTGCAGGTTTGGTTTTTCTCGATACATTTTTTCACATTTTGTACTGTAGTTCTGTATCTGTTTGGTAGATGGTAAACATCAGACATTCCCTAGATCTTGTTGACTAATTCATCAGATTTTTCTTCTACTGTGCTGTCCTGTGTTGAACATTCATATGATAATAAATCATGGTGCCTGCTAGGTTTTTACAATGATGATTTTCAGTGTGTACTGTAGTATTGTGGTACTGTATATTGTCCTTCAGTTTGTGAAAAAGTCCACAATGTGTCTCTCTAGGTGTGTTTTCTATTTTTTCCCAGTGCCAGATCATCACACAAGGATTATGTAATGGTGTCATTATCTGTTGCAACATGTTTTTCCGTGTTTTCAAGCATTAGATCAGACTATATGTAATGGTGTCATTATTTGTTGTGAAATACTTTTCATTGTGTCACAGTATTTCCTTATGTATTACGTGTCTGTATCTCATGTGGAACATTTCCCATTTTTCCCCAGTACCAGATCAGACTGTGTCAAGTGGTGCCTGTTACTGTGTTAGTGTATTTCGGTTTTCAATCAAATATGGTTTTCTTTTCCGTCATGAACTCGGTGGGTTTGTGGGTTGTTGTTTTTTTTATATTATTATTACTGTTGTACTCGTTGGACCACATATTATAATAACACAAGATATCATGGATGATTCTTGACGGGACTTTTCTCACATTCGTATTTTCAAAATGTAATATATGTCTGTCTATCTATCTACCCCTTAGTCTGGCGACCGTGGAGGCACCCCTGAAGACTTGACAACCAGTTCCCTCCATTCCTCTCTCTGTTCTGCCTATAATATAATATATATAATATATATATATATATATATATATATAAAATATATATATATATATATATATATGTGTGTGTGTGTATATATATATATAACATATATACTATATGTATATATACAATATATATATACATATGTGTGTGTGCATACATTACATATATGTAATATATGTACACATGTATAGAATTACTTACTTGATTTGTGATCTTGAACAAGACCATGAAGGCAGCATGGGCACTGCCAACAGTGCTGGGGTCAAGTCAAGTCAAGTCAAGTCAAAAACACTTTCATCATCCCTGAAAGGCAATTACAAGGGGGTGTACAGAGCCGGACTGACACAAGGGTGAGTGAGGTCCAGAGGCAGCCCAGGCCCTGGTGGCGTCCTGGGGCAACACCCTGACAAGTGAAGCACCCTGCACTGGCCCATGGTTTAGCACACCTTTCCTGAGTTTGACCACCTGGGTTCGATTCCCGTTCAAGGGGATTTTCCCCTAGGGGTTAAACATCAGTGCTGACTCCACTCTCCCCTAGAGTCTTTCGATGAGACTGTAAACCGACGCCCCATGTGCGAACGCACTCAGAACACCTTGCGTACATGTTAAATCCTGGTCTGCTTTTCGTAAGAGTAGGCCATTGTGTGCCAGGGGATGACAATATTTACAAAACTGCATACATACGGGACTGGATTTTATTAAAAAAAGCACAGAGTGCTTATTCCAGTATCCTCGATATGAAAGAATATTTTTTTTTTAATGTAATAAAATAGGCACGCATGCTTCTCAAACACAAGCTTGACATGTAATGTATAGTCCAGTTCTACACAACCTGTTATGCATCATAAAGCATAACACAATTGAGAGAAGACTTCCACTCCACCAGCCTAGCTAACTACAGGTTCTTTCCTCAATCAACTTGTCAGTCATCCAGAAACACTCTAGCTGGTATTTGATGTCCATTCATCCATAAACTCGTCTTGTTGATAGTCCATATGCCCATCTATGACCAGTTCTGCTTGTAATGCCAGCTCTTGTTGTTAGTGTTGCAAAACTTGCTCAACAATATCACTACTGTATGCCTTTTTAAACTTGAAAATGCTTCAGAGATAAGAGGCTTTATGTCTGAAATGTGGTGATTTATCAGCCAAGAAAATGGTCAAACTTTTTGTCTTCACTGATAAAGATGGGATATACAGCTGTACGTAGGTGCCCTTGTCTATTCTGGCTAAGCTGGGGCGTACTCATGCCCATCTTTCCTATCAGTCTCAGGAAACCTAAAGGCCAGAAAACGACTGCTGTCAAACCACTTGCTTAACGAAGATGGGGTGGGCAAACAAACTGTTGCCACAGACACCAATCTGACCAAGCTGGGGCATAAATGTGCCCATAGGCCTTCAGCTCTCATGCCTGAATATCATGCATGGCAGAGATCACATAATTCATGTCAGCAGTCACTGGGTTATGGAAACACAAGCATACCCAGCATGCACCCTGTACCTGGAGAGGGATGGGCTCCGCCAGGTTCAACTTGCCAAAGAGACAAAGCCTGAAAATGTCAGTGCTGTGCAGTGCCCCAGCGACTCCTCAGGAAGGTCAGGAAAAGAGGAGCATGATGGCAATTGTAAAACCCATGGTGATAATTATTAAGATTGTGATGGCAATTGTAAAGATCATGATGGCAATGGTAAAACCCATGGTGATAATTATTAAGATTGTGATGGCAATTGTTAAGATCATGATGGCAATGGTAAAACCCATGGTGATAATTATTAAGATTGTGATGGCAATTGTAAAGATCATGATGGCAATGGTAAAACCCATGGTGATAATTATAAAGATTGTGATGGCAATTGTAAAAATCATGATGGCAATTGTAAAACCCATGGTGATAATTATAAAGATTGTGATAGCAGTTGTAAAGATCATGATGGCAATTGTAAAACCCATGGTGATAATTGTAAAGATTATTATGGAAATTGTAAAGATCATGATGGCAATTGTAAATCCCATGGTGATAATTGTAAAGATCATGATGGTAAAGATCATAATGGTAGTTGTTAAAGATCATGATAATTGTATAAAATGTTAAGATCATGATGGTAATTGTAAAGATCATGATGATAATTGAAAAGATTATGATGGTAAGTGTAAAGATCATGCCCGTAATGGTAAAGATCATGATGGTAATTCTAAATATCATAATGGCGATTGTAAAGATCATGATGGTAATTATAAAGAATGTGATCTGATGGTAATTGTAAAGATGATGATAATTGTAAAGATCATGATGGTGGTTGTAAAGATCATAATGGATTAAGGATGATGATTGTAAAGATTATGATGGTGATTCATATTGTAAAGATGATGGTAATTGTAAAGATCATGATGATAATTGTAAAGGTCATGATGGAAAGATGATTGTAAAGATGATTGTGATAACTGTAAAGATCATGATGGTAACTGTAAAGACCATAGTGATAACTGCCTGTAAAAACCATGACAACTGTAATGACCATGATGGCAACTGAAAAAAAATTCCTGATAATGGTTGTTTATAATGTTTAACAATAGTCTGTAAAAGACAGTGATGGTGTTTGTTCAGACCATGATAATTGCCTGTAAAGACAGTGATGGTGTTTGTTCAGACCATGATAATTGCCTGTAAAGACAGTGATGGTGATTGTAAATGTAATTGCCTGTAAAGACAGTGATGGTGATTGTAAAGACCATGATAATTGCCTGTAAAGACAGTGATGGTGATTGTAAAGACCATAATTGCCTGTAAAGACTGTGATGGTGATTGTAAACAATAATTGCCTGTAAAGACAGTGATGGTGATTGTAAAGACCATGATAATTGCCTGTAAAGATAGTGATGGTGATGATAAAAACCATGATAATCGCCTGTAAAAACATGGCGATAATGCCTCTAGAGACTGTTAATTGTAAAGACAATGCTGTTAACTGTACAGACTGTGACAGCGACTGTAATGACCATGACGTAGTATGAAGCCCATGATCATGGCAATTATCAATCATGTGGAAAATTACTGTTTACGATGTGCGTGTTGTAATGAAATTATCTGTGTGGACCATAACAGTGACTGTAAAGATGGAAATAACTGTTGAAGATTATGCATCTGTACAGGCATAACAGTAATTGTAAAGACCTTGGTTTAATTATCTATACATACAGCATACCTGCAAAGATCTTAACAACTGCACAGATCATGATAATATGACAGTCACTGTCAATGTTAACGGTGCAGTCTGCTTCTTTCTGAACAATGATGTCTTCTGATTCATTCGAATGCATAATGTGTTGTGATTTCTTCATCCAATAAAACACACCATGGCTCAAGGCAAGACCTCTCTCAACGGAATTCAACTCACAAGTCAGAATGTGTTTAACTCAACCTTTTTATTCCCATCTGTCCACATATCCACTCACACTGCACATTTTCTCCTCCTATCTGGATCAAAGGGAAACGAGCAATCATCTCACACTCGTTCTCTCTCATACACACACTATGCACTTGGAATAATTCTTAGTCAAAGTGTTTTTTTTTCTTCTTTTCGTTTTTTCTTGGGAAAAAAAAAAAAGAGGGCAGGGCGGGGACAAAACCCCAGGTTGCCAAGAAGAGAACCAAAATGCCGGAATTCAGCAGCAGAGTGAACAGAGTTCATACAGTATTGCAGTACACACTAACCCTGGACAGTCAATCCACAGGGCTGTTCAGAGCACTGCCCTCATCTTCAATGACACAGGAACTCTCTCACTCATCTTCAATGACACAACTCTCTCTCTCATCTTCAATGACACGGTCAGTCAGAAACTCTCTCTCTCATTTTCAATGACACAGGGACTCTCTCACTCATCTACAATGACACAGGAACTCTCTCACTCATCTTCAATGACACAGCAACTCTTTCACTCATCTTCAATGACACAGGAACTCTCTCACTCATCTTCAATGACACAGGAACTCTCTCACTCATCTTCAATGACACAGCAACTCTCTCACTCATCTTCAATGACACGGTCAGTCAGAAACTCTCTCACTCATCTTCAATGACACGGTCAATCAGGAACTACATCACTCATCTTCAATGACACAGGAATTCTCTCACTCATCTTCAATGACAGCCACTCAGAAACTCCCAACCACTCATCTTCACGGACCAAGTCACTGAGAAACTCCCATCACTCATTTTCTTCCCTGACCTGATCACTCAGAGACCCTCACTCTTTACA
The DNA here is from genome assembly GCA_030674155.1 of Stramonita haemastoma. NCBI lineage: Eukaryota > Metazoa > Mollusca > Gastropoda > Neogastropoda > Muricidae > Stramonita > Stramonita haemastoma. The sequence continues at coordinate 57,734,294 of CM060324.1, forward strand.
ACACCTGTCAAATAATCTTCAATTAACTCATTCACACCTGCCCTCGCTTCCTGAATCCCATCATTTAAAAGAATACAAAGAAGTTAAAACATCGTGATAGGCAAACAAACAGGACAGTATAAAAATGGCTTCTCTCTGTTCTTCTCAAAAAAATGTCCTGGAACAAAATAACGACAAGAAAAAAAGAACACAAAAAAATCAACCAGCAATGCTGCTTCCCAAAACAATTCCAGCAGCTTTTTTGGACGACTGAATTGTGGATTTGCTAAAAGACAAAGTGATAACTGTACGATCTTGTCTTCAATGATGGGTTTCATCACTGGCAACAGTAGACTGCAGCACCTTTGTACAAGATGGTGTGCTCAGAGACAAAGGCAAGCTCGACATCACTGTCTAGGTCCCTTACAAGTGAAGTATCTGTCACTCTCTGCCAATGACACACACAATGACCTATTCCTCCCCCTCAATGTCCATATATACTGACTCACAGCAACACACACCTCACAACGGACACACCTCACAGCACATGGCACACTTACAACATTGATTCCTGTGGGTGCTCTGACATTCTCTCTCTCTCTCTCTCTCTCTCTCTCTCTCTCTCTCTCTCTCTCTCTCTCAGACACCATCCTCCTCTTCAGCTTTGCTCCATCCAATACATCATCCATTCTTTCCGCTACATACCCTATATTATGTGGAGACGCTGCCACAGCACACAGTCATTCCTCCTTCAGTCACGCACGCACGCACACACACACATGTACACACACATACACACACAGGGCACACAGTCATTTCTCCTTCCGCCACGCACGCACGCATGCACACACACGCTGCATGCACAACACAACACAACACACACACACATTCAGCTAGCAAGCCATGGAGTTGTTATTTGACCAGTCCCTGTTTCTTGGCCTCTGTCTCATAAACGAGCAGCCTCCACATCTTGACCACAAAGACCTCAGCCTCTTCATCCAGCACCTGCACACAAGATTCAAGATTTAATTCGCCTTTGACCCCTCTTGGGGCATGGAGGATTTCAAACAAAATCAACTGTAACATATATAATTTGCATTGATAGAATATGTTCATACACAGAATTTCACAGAAATAAAAATCTAGTCAACCTTTTCATTAATGTCATGCAACTTTACTCTTAAGTATGAATTTGCTAAGTTTTAATAACATATTTTTATCAGAAGAGAACAAATTACAAAATGTGAACACGGATCTTGGATACAAATATTCATGAGGTAGGACATTCTTCCGAAGCTCAGAAAACTTTGGACATTCCATTATGAAGTGAAACTCATCTCCTATCGTTTTCATGTTACATTGTTTACAAAGACAATTTTCACGCAGAGGAGGGAGGCAGGCGCCTCAACATGCAGCCTCTCTCCACAAGGCCACCCTCTTCTCTATCATTTTCTACATCTCCGCTTCCATCACTTCTACAGTGCGTCTGTTTCCACCCCCCTCTCAGTATCTGTTTCCACCACTTCATTGTCTCAGTTTCCATGTCATTTCTGCTTCCACCAATTCCCTGTTAACTAGGCTTCCATCAGTGTGTGTGTGTGTGTGTGTGTGTGTGTGTGTGTGTGTGTGTGTGTGTGTGTGTGTGTGTGTGTGTGTGTGTGTGTGCGCATGTGTGTTTGTGTGGAGTTTGTGCGTACGTGTGTGTGTGTGTGAATGTGTGAGTGTGAATGTGTGTGTGTGTGTGTGTGTGTGTGTGTGTGTGTGTGTGTGTGTGTGTGTGTGTGTGAGTGTGTGTGTGAGTGTGTGTGTGTGTGTGCTTGAGTGTGTGTGTGCTTGAGTGTGTGTGTGTGTGTATGTGCATGAGAGTGAGTGAGTGTGTGTATATGTGTGTGTGTCAAAGTCAAAGTCAAAGTCAAAGTCAAATAATTTATTTGTTAGGCCATAAACCCATACAAATGGAGTTCACATTCACACAACAGTGTACATATAGTTACATGGTTCCACTCTCAAGTGAATCTTTCCTGATTTGAAATGCTTTGTAGATGAAATTGCAGAGTTTTGAAATAATGTCTTTGTTTCCACACGAGAGCAGTAGCACAAATTTGAACACTGAGGGTCTTCTGTAGTATTTGGGGGGAATAAGTTGTAAACGTAAATTAGAATACTTCGGACACACCAACAAAAAATGAAGTTCTGTTTCAGGAGTTTCTGCACAAAAAGGGCAGTAAGGATTGCTCACATTCACATTGTACACACCATAACTCAGAAAATGTGAGCGCAAAGGTAGCGTGCCAATCCTAAATCTTGTAAATATTTTACGCACGTTAAGACATTTCACAACACGGAAGTATGGACGTAAGGTCAAGGAACCAGCGTAAGTAGAGTACACTGCGTAAAATGCATGCGATTCAAGGGCAGAATGCCAGTCTTGTGTGCACGAGTCAATTAACCGCTGTTTAAACTGTGCAATGAACATCTTAACATCTCCTACGGACTGTGCTTCCCATACAATTCCATAACCAAACATATACAAAATATTCCGAACTTTGCATGCCCATGTTATATAATTTTGACTTTGTAAATTCAAAAGCATTGAGTACGCCTTTTTAGGGTATCTCGAGTCATCCATATTAACAATGCGCAACCAAAACTTTACACACTTAGCAAAAATATTTACCTTAAGAGGGAATCGTCCTAACTCTCCATACACTAGATGTCTTGGAGTTCTTTGACTGACACACATGTAGCGTTTCATGGCTGATAGATGTACCCTTTCAATGACTTCATGGTTATTTACTATACCCCATATTTCTGCACCATAAGTTAATATTGGCTGAATCTGACTATCGAACAATTTGAAAAATATTTCTGGTGAATGTTCTCCAATTGACCAAAGTAACCTTATTATAGCTGTCACCCCTTTTCGAGCACGATCAGACAAGTCCTTTAATGTGGACTGGAATGAAAGTCGTGTAGTGAGAATAATGCCTAGATATTTATACATATTTACTGCCTCTAACATACCATCCCCGTACCTCCATTTTTCGTTCTCAGCCAAGAAACCACCATTTCTAAAGACAACAACATTCGATTTCTCGAGGTTAACAACCAAATCTAAACGTTTAGCAGTGTCATATAATATGTTAATCTGTGTCTGGAGTCCAATAACGCTATCTGACAAAAGAACAACGTCGTCTGCAAATAGCAAAATAAGTACCTGGGTCAAATCAGGCGACAACTGAATACCATGCCTACCATTTTCGTTAATGTCTTTGGTCAGTTCATTGATTAATAAAGAAAACAAAACTGGAGAACATACTTCCCCCTGCTTCAGACCACGAGGGCATAAAAAAGCATCTGTCAGTTTAGCACCAGCTCGAATACGGACTTTCACAACATCATATATGCTTTTTAGTGCATTCAAAAATTTACCTCTTAATCCATTTGCATACAAAATTTTCCACAGTTTCTCCCTACTGACAGTGTCGAAAGCTTTCCGAAAGTCTATAAAAGCAGCATAAAGCTTCCTATGCCTTAATAACTGCTTCTCAACACAAGCCATGAGCGTAAAGACATGATCTGTGGTACAATACTTTTCCCTAAACCCTGCTTGTTCCTCGCCTAAAACCTCGTTCGTCTTAATCCACTTAGAAAGCCTTTTATTCAAAATAAAGCTATACAGTTTACTACATATGTTTAGCAAAGAAATGCCTCGATAGTTGTCTGGCTGATTCAGGTCACCCTTTTTATGTAGAGGCTGTAAGATGGCCATAGACCAGTCATCAGGAAACAAACCCTCCTCAAAAATATAGTTGAAAAACTTTAATAGGAACGGCAAAATTATGTCAATGCTATTTTTGTAAAACTCGCCAATTAGTCCGTCAGGACCTGCGGCTTTTTGAGTTTTCAAGGCTTTGACAGCACAGACAATTTCAGATTCTGATATTGGCTGTTCTAGCTCACCACTTTCAAACTGGATATTTACATTGTCATAGTAGGTTTCAAAGTTAGCATCGCTGGTACAACATGTAGGAGGTACTTCATTAAAAACATTTTGAAAGTGGTGGAACCATGTGTCCAAAGATATGGTGTTGTAGTTACTTTGCCTGGGCCTGACAGAGCGAACTGTGTCCCAAAATTGCTTGCTGTTATTTAAATGGCGTTTTAATGAATCGATCACATTCTCTCTGTGTGTCCTTTTCTTTGACTGTAGTAATCTCTTATATTCTCTCCTCTTTTGGAAATACTGCAATCGAGAACAGTTATCATTAGCTCTATTAACTTTACGCAAGTGCCTTCTTAAAACTGTTCTGCTCTGTTTACATTCTAAATCAAACCAAACCTTACGTTTTTCACAGCCAAAAACAATAGTTTTCTTCATGTCCTCTCCTGCAATAATTAAACATTCATTAAATTTTTGCAAAGCATGATTAATGTTATCGCCAACAAGTACAATGGCTTCATTCAGTACATCGTTAACCCTTCCAGTGTGCATACTCTCTCGAAAAGCATCTTTTTTGTCATCATCCCATTTAAACTTTGTAATAGAAGTAATCTCACTCTCTCTCTGGCTAGCTACGCCAGGATTTGTCTTCGCACACACAAAGGACAACTCAACGGCAGCGTGCTTAGTTTCTATCAAAGGGCTAACTTTTAAACTACAGCAGGATGACAACAGAGATCGTGATGTGACAAAATAATCTATGACACTACATCCATTTTGTGACAAATACGTAAAATCACCATGACTGTCAACATGCTGCAAACCATTCAAGACAACCAAGCTGAATTCATTGCACATGTTTAGCAAGTAGCGGCCAAAAGCATTGACAGCAGTGTCCTTTGACACTCGTTTAAAGGCCTCTGTCATGTCTGCTCTGAGAGCTGACTGGTCTCTGTCATAGAAATCACTGATTTCATCTACAGGGTCAGAGCAATCACAATTTAAAACACCAGTTCTAGCATTTAGATCGCCACAAATGATCAAAGGCAAATCACCACACTCCTTGATTACATCTAACACACAGTCTTCTAATATAGAAATGCCATTGTAGATATCAGTCTCTTCATAGTATTTTGCATTTTCAGGAGGTATGTAAGCTCCAATTAACATACAGTCTGTCTGGGTACCAATAAGCTCCCCACCAAGTTTCAATACCAGAATATTGTCTGTTTCAATGCTTATTTGTTTAACATAAATACTCAACTCTTTTCTTATTAGGAAAACCAATCCACCCGACAAACGACCATGCACACTGTCCGACACTTTCACTCCGGGGCAAGAAAAACATTTATGCATAGGGAATAAGGAATGGGGTATGCTTTCAGTAAATGTTTCTACAAACAAAACTATATCATATTTGTTAACAAACGCTAGCACATCAAATTCATTCATGAACCGCCAAAGACCCTCTACATTTAAAGTTACTAGCGATAGACTATCGGTAACACGTACAGACGATATTTCGGCACTGTCGTCTGCATTAGCACCAGGCAATGTTGGAACTGTGGCACCAAGCTGCTGACTTCCAGACTGAGAGCGTGACGGGTCCTGGCCTAACCGTCAGCGACGTGCACCCTTGCCTTGCTGTGCGGCACCGCCTGAGCCAGACACAACAGAGGGGCTGCCTCTCCTGAACACGTCACTCCAGTCTTTTGACAGACCCCCCGCCTTCTTGCTGGGTACGCTGGTACTCTGGTGACGACTTCTTGTGTGCACAGGTGACACACCAGGACGACCCCCCTGTTGCGCCTGCCTCTGTGTGAAAACTCGGCCCCGGCCCTTGCCTCTCCGGTCTTCACTGCGTCTGGAATCGTCACGGCTCGCCGTCTGTCCTGCAGTTGGGCTGATGACAGGGGATCCTCTTCCGAACCCCCGGGGTGAGGAAGCTCCCTCGCTCCCAGTGGGACTGGCAGAACGTTCCTCTGCCGTTCCGTCCGGTCCGCCAGCTTCCGTTGACACGTCATCCTCGTCTGCAACCTGGTGTGGGCTGTCAGCATCGTGGAGTCTGCCAGAAGCCGTGTTTTCTGCTGCTGTCTTCTCTGGCTCCATGTCAGCCGTAGCAGTCGTACTGTCATCACCTCCCTCATGTGAGCAGGATTCTGGAAGCTGTTCATCTTCAGAGAGCACAGGTTCAAATAGGTCCGATATTCTGTCTTCTGTGTGTTCTGTACTGTCTGGGAGTCCTTCACCCAGATTTCTTGGTTGGCTTGTCGGACTGCCCTGACTGTAGTGAGCAGTCGCTGGTGACTGAACTGCTGGCTGTGCACAGCCTGCAGCTGGGATGTTCCGTGGCTCCTTGGTTTCTTCAGCGCCTCTATCTTCACTAGCGGCTCTTCTCTCAGCAACGCCTCTCTCCCTCCTCCTGTACGCCTCCCTCCCCTTGACGCTGTTCTTGCTGCTGTTGTCATGTCGCTGAGTACCCCAGGTGTGCCGAGTGTTGACCCTGGAATCACCTGCCACTACGACACGCCCATTTTTCAGGTAGCCCCTTTTGCCTTCTGCTTTGAGTTTCTGCATTTGCTGGTGCTGGGCAGGAGTCAGATCTGGCCCCACTCGGATTCCCGAGGCTCTGGTCATTGACTGCCTGCACTCTCTCTTGGACATCAGAGACTTGGGCAGTTCCCGGTTTCTGAAGGTGATGATGACTGGTCTAGGCATCCTGCCATCAGGATTGCCAACACGCACAGCATCTTCAATGTCTCCGCAGCCCAGAGTGAAATCATCAGAACCAAAATGGGAGTTCAACGTACCGGTAATTTTGTCTTTGAGAGATGTTGATGTCTCGTTCGTTTCTTCCTCTAGGCCTGTCAGCTTCAGGTTCCTTCGGCGCGAGTCAGACTGTAGACGGTCCAGCTGACTGTGCAACATGTCGGTGTACTGCTCTGACTCCCGCAGTCTGCTGTAGAGGTCCTGGATGCTGTCTGCATTTTCTTGCACTGTTTTTGTGATCCACATCAACTGCTGCTTAATGTCTGCCATGTCTTGAGACATCGCATAGTGGTTCACCGCCATCTGCCTCTGCATGTCTGCACTTTGCTGACTGACCCCCGACATCATGGACAACACTGACTGCAGTTGCTGTGAAAGGCCCTGAAAGTTTGCATTCTGCTGGGGCTGGAGGGGGAGGGGGAGGGGTGCGGGACCGGGATTCTGTTCAATGTCGCCACATCTCATCAGCACTGCGACATTCAGAAAGACTAGAATAAAGTCGGAGAGTTTACATGATACAGGTACCTTGATCGTTTTGAGAAATCTTGCAGCTGCTCTCTTTGCCCTACCTGCCATGAAAGCAATGAATGTCCAGACAAAGATGCCCACCGCAACCCTCCACTGTACTGTTCCTATAGGCATCTTGGCATGTCAAAGAAAGGGGAAAAAAAACTAAGTCGAATTTTCAACGGATTCAGTGTTATATTGCGTACAAAACTCAGAGCGCTCGCCAAACACGTCCGAACACCTCGGCAGTCGCAGGTGAACTCTCTATATGTGTGTGTGTGGTGTGTTGTGTGTGTTTGCGTGTGTGCATGTGCATGTGTGTGTGTGCACGCATGCATGAGTGCATGCATGTGTGTGTGTGTGTGTGCACATTTGCGCATACATGCATGCATGCGTATGTGCATGTGCGTGCATGCACACAGTCAAATCCTCACCATGGCCACGTCGTTCTGAATGCTCTGAGGCGTGCTGTGGGCCACCACCTTCTGACAGATGAAGTCGGTCAGTGTGGGCTCCTCCTCTCCTATGTACTCCACGATTTTCTTGGTCACCCACGGCTTGATGCGCTTGTCCATCAGCGACTGCAAAAAGCACACAGCATTGAATACTCATGTTACCTTAATTAAGCACCTCTCTGCTTTGACTCCACTATCTTTCATCTGCGTCCACTGCCTGACTGATATATTTATGGAGTCCACAAGCCAGCATGATATATCATCCAGCTTAACACCTTCTGCTGGTAATTGTGGAATGGAAAAACTCCACAATTTATGAATGATCTGCTGATACTATGCAAATTGTTCACTGCTGGCAACCAACTTCCAACAAGTGAGTACCAGCAAACGCTCACAGATTGCCATGAATTCCCTAGTAGTCAAAACCAGCAAAATGTGCACTAACAACATATGAATGCGTGTCAAATAGTCATCAGTTTATCAGAACTACTCTACAGTTCCAACACACTTGACGACTTACCCAAATAAAACACGTGACTTTGAGGAAAACGGCTAGACAACGGTCCTCAGTGCCCACCACAAAATGAGGAAACAAATAACCAGCACTAGGCAGCAGTCTCTGCATGACAAATTAATAGGAGTTGTTTTTACCGAAGAAAAGACTAATGACAACAATAATGACAATGATCAAGCCGATTTCTCCTGTAAATCCATAGACCCACCTACACCATTAACTCCTGAACACACACCCACACACACAACACCCAAACAACAACCCACACCCAACCCCCCCCCCCACACCCACACAACCCCACCCCACCCCCCCTTTACCTGATCCACCACGCTCCAGTCCAGAGGGTAGTTGAACAGCTCGTCTTTGACGGTGGGGATGCTGTCGATGAGGGTTTTGATTTTCTGACGCTTCTCCTCCAGGGTGGTGGGCTTCTTCTCCTCCCCTGCCCCCCCTAACCCCCCTGCTCCCCCTAACCCCCCCACTGGGGCCTTGTCCTCGTCATAGTCCAGGGGAATCAGCTTGCGCTTCTTGCTCTCCTGATGGTCGTCATCGTCCTGGTTGAACACGTCTCCAACTGTCAGCTTCTTCCGCTTCGGGGCTGGGGGGGGGAGGGGGGGACCCACCACCACCTGACTGCTGCTGCTGCTGTTGCCGCTGTTGTTGCTGTTGTTGTTGTTGTTGCTGCCCGTGCTGGGGGGCACAGGGGGGGGGAGGGAGGGGCCCACCATGTTGGGGGGGGGTTCGCTGCTGGGGCTGTTGGAGACTCCTGTTAGTACGGAGAGACACAGAGAGAGATTTGATTTGATTTGATTTATTCTTTTATATCGAGGATAATGGGATAAAGCACTATTGTGCTTATTTTCATTCAGTCCCCGTGTGTATGCAGTTTTGTAAATGACATCTGTTCCCACCGGCACACGATGGCCTACTCTTACGAAAGGTGGAACAGGATTTAATGGGAGGGAGGGAGGGAGGGAGGGAGGGAGGGAAAGAGAGAGAGAGAGAGAGAGAGAGAGAGAGAGAGAGAGAGAGAGAGAGAGAGAGAGAGAGAGAGAGTGAGAGAGAGAGAGAGAGAGAGAGAGAGAGAGAGAGAGAGAGAGAGAGAGAATAATCTTTGAATAATAAATTATATAAATAAGAGAGAGAGAGAGAGAGAGAGAGAGAGAGAGAGAGAGAGAGAGAGAGAGAGAGAGAGAGAGAGAGAAGAGAGAAGAGAGAGAGAGAGAGAGAGAGATGGTCACGTCAGCGCTGACATTCTCAGCACAATCAGAGACAATGTTAGCCATAAACGCGTCAGCTCATATACTGACACAATGTCAGTATAAAAATTATACGCTGATACAATGTCATCATATACACAGATACAATGGGGCTATTGCCAACCATCACAAACCCAAAACTGACAACAAAAAGAAATTAGAACTTTCCACACCCAGTGACCTAACTTCAAGGACTCTACTCCCATCATAATAAAATTTGCCACACACAGACCTACTTTGCCACACAGACCTAACTTCTAGGACACACATACATACACTCTGACCTAACTTCAAGGACCCAAATCCCATTCTGACAAAATTTCACACACACACTGACCTAAATTCAAAAACCCAAATCCCATTCTAACAATTAACTTGCCCCCCCCCCTTACACACAAAGAGACCTAACTTCAACGACCCAAATCCCACTCTGCCAACATAATTTCACACACACAGACACACATGGACCTTCCCGTTCAAGGGGATTTTTCCCCCGGAGTTAACATCAGTGCTGACTCCACTCTCCCCAAAGTCCTTCGAATGAGACTATAAACCGAGGCCCTGTGTGTGAACGCACGCAGAACATCTTGCACACATGTTAAATCCTGTTCCACTTTTCATAAGAGAAGGCCATTGTGTGCCGGTGGGAACAGATGACATGATATACAAAACTCCATTCACACGGGGACTGGATGCAAAAAAGCACATGAGTGCTTATTCCATTATCCTTGATATAAAAGAATATATAAATGAATAAAAAAAAATAAATAAAAACCTAACTGCAAGGACCCAAATCCCATTCTGACAATTTCACACACACACACACACACACACACACACACACTCATACATAACACACAAGACACACAGACACGCACACACACACAGACACACACACACACTCATACATACACACACACACACACACACACACACACACACACACACAGACACACACACACACACACACACACACACGCACACACAGACACACACACACACACACACACACACACACACACACACACACACACACACACACACACAACAGACACTGACCCAACTTCAAGGACCCAAATCCCATCCTGACTGAAGGCTCTTTAGGCGCGGGCCCGAAGCTGGGCTGGGACTGGGAGGACTCGTCCATGAACTGTCCCGGGACACTGTGCCGCGAGGTCTCGTCCTCCGTGAAGGGCGTGTTGTTCTCCGAGGCCGAGTGCACTGAGGGAGCCGACTCCACCAGAGGTTTTGGGGGCGGGCCTGGGGGCAACTTGGGCAATGGCACGGGCTTCTCCTCCTCGTCCGATGAGGAGGACGAGGAGGACGACGACTCCTCTTTGGGTTTCTCTGGGGGCTCCGAGGCTTCTGAAGGAGCCCGCTCAGGTTCTACCAGCTGTAGTCGGGGTAGGAGATGTTCCTCTTGTTCCCGCTCCAGCTGTGACAAAAACGCATGTGTGCACTGCATGGTCTGCGTTTTCAGAGAACATATCCACTGGGTCGGTCATAAGGCAACATGGTCTATTACTGCACTTCCACCTCCACACCATACCATAAGGAAAGGCACGATTTATCTCGGGGGTTATTGCCATTCTAGTCACAAAAATTGAACATACACAAGACATTACTTGAGAATGTCAATGAGGAAGTTGTCACTAAAAGCCTTGACTAGCACAGAAACAAACTGCTTCTCTTCTTGTGCACACACATACAATATGAAAGCAGACCTTTCTGATCAACAATGATTCGAATCCACAAAGCAGAAGAACAATAACAGAACAAGGCTCATTAGGGGTTTTTTTTGTTTGTTTGGTTTTTAAATTTTTTTCTAAGGCTGATCAGTTATATCCCTCTTGGACCAGCAGGGAAAGAAAACATGACTGAAATGATCTGATATCATGCAGACATGCAACACAAAGAAAAGACGGAAATTAGATAAAATCTCAACCACAGTGACACACTTCCAAATATGAATCATCAAGCATTGAGAAAATGGCTGGCCTTCCTTCCCTGACGACAGGGAGAAGAGAAAGTGATGGCAGAGCCCCCCCCCTCCCAAATTCAGAAGACAGGGAGAATGATGGCAGCCAGCCACCAGCTAACCTCCTCCCCTGAGCACTACTCACCCGGGCCAGTTCCGCTTCGGGGTCGGGGTGACCCTGGTCCAGCAGCTTCCTCTTCAGCTCCTCTATCTCCTCCTTCTCCCTCTGCCGGTCCCTCAGGTCCGCCTCTCTCTCCTTCTCACGCTCCTTCAGCCGCCGGGCCAGAGGGCTGCCCCTGAACACACAGAACACACATGTCATCATCACATCATGGGGAACACACAGCTACATGTCATCATCACATCATGGGGAACACACAGCTACATGTCATCATCACATCATGGGGAACACACAGCTACATGTCATCATCACATCATGGGGAACACACAGCTACATGTCATCATACCACCACGGGGAACACACAGAACACACATGTCATCATCACACCACAAGGAAACAGATGCTATCAACATCAGTCTCACTGCCGGCGCCATCCCTAGAGAACTCTGCAGTGTCCCACTGGAATCACTGCCAATGCAAGCAGTTCCATTCAAACCCTTCACAAAAAAAACGGACTAATGTGCGAGTCTTGCAGAAACTCGCAGCCAGTCTTCTATACATGTATGAACCTAGTTAACTACTCACTGACTGCAATATGACTTCACCTGTTAGTTCTCTGAAGGTGCAGTCAGCCAAAGTGTGAAGCATGCCAACGATTCACAAACCACTGCTGCTGTGAAGCCAGGTCCACTTATCCATCCCCCTCCCCCCCCCTTCCTAAGTCCCCCTCACTTCCTGTCCCCTTTCAATAGCCCTATCTGTGTTGCTGGCTCTGTCTAGACATGCAAAGGGGACAGAGGGAGACTTAGACATTCAATAGCAAGCGAACTTCAGTGGCAAGATGATGATTACCTCCCATGGAGGTTGGTCAGATTGTTCACATAGCTATTTCCTCTCCCCTCTCTCTCACACACATATTCACACTCACTATCGTGGAAGGATGTTAAACTGACGAACTACTACTACTCACTATCTTTCTCTCTCACACATACATACACACTCTCTTTCACACATGTGCACGTGCACACACACACAAAACACACAGACTAAACACACAGACAAAACACACACTTACTTGTAAAACTTGGGGTCGTCTCGTAGATCGTCATAATCTTCCAGGAATTCCTTCAAACGTCTGCCCTCTCTGGCCTGGGGACAGACAGACAGAAAAACATCCTGATTTATTCTTTTATTTTATTTTATTTTATTTAATATATCAAGGATAATGGAATAAGCACTCCTGAACACTCCCAGTGTTGATTCTAGGATTTCAAAAAAGGGGGCCCAAGGGCCCCCTGAAATGAAAAAAAGGGGGCATTTGCCCCCCTCCCCCCTTTTCTCTTCATAAAAAGGGGACAAGTAGTAAGTAGTATATTTTGCTCAAAATACTGTTAGTACTCTGATTTCTGCTATTTTTCAAGAACGAGAAACAAAACAAACAGGATGGTATGTAGGCAGACAGTATTTAATATACACCTTATGTATTGCAGCTGGTCTGTAAAAGGATTTTCTTACACAGGAAAGAGAGAGAGAGAGAGGGGGGGGGGGGGGGAGAGAAAGGGTGGGGAAGATTGTGGTACATTCAGATGTGGAGGGATACATACTACATAGATACAGGAGGAGATGCATTGTTTGTATACAAGAGAGAGAGAGAGAGAGAGAGAGAGAGAGAGGAGGAGAGAGAGGAGAGAGAGGAGAGAGAGAGAGAGAGAGGGGAGAGAGAGAGAGAGAGAGAGAGAGAGGAGGGAGGGAGGGAAGGAGAAAGAGAAGGGGGGGAGAGGAGGGAAGGAGAGAGAGAGAGTCAAAGTCAAATTTGTATTTCCACATTTTGAGTTGGAGAAAGAGCTAGATCTAGATGAAAAAAAGAGGCAAGAGCCAAAATCAATCTTAACCCCCCCCCCCCCACACACACATACTTTCCATAATGACAGAGAGGAGAGAGGAGAGAGAGAGAGAGAGGAGAGAGAGAGAGAGAGAGAGAGAGAGAGAGAGAGAGAGAGAGAGAGAGAGAGAGGAAGGGATGTCAAAAGTCCATTTTGTATTTCCATTCAGAGTTGGAGGGAGAACTAGATTTAGATCTAGATGAGAAAAGGGGTTAAAGCTAATGTCTAAGTCTTATCTTTTCCTCCCATATGGCACAGAGAGAGAGAGAGAGAGAGAGAGAGAGAGGAGAGAGAGAGAGAGAGAGAGAGAGAGAGAGAGAGAGAGAGAGAGAGAGGCGGTCAAAGTCAATTTTGTATTTCCATTTTCAGAGTTAGAGAGATCTAGATGAGGAGAGGTAAAAGCAAATACCAAAGTCTTGCCCCTCCACCCCTCCCCATGAGGGGGGGGGGGGGAGAGAGAGAGAGAGAGAGAGAGAGAGAGAGAGAGAGAGAGAGAGAGAGAGAGAGAGAGAGAGAGAGAGAGAGATTTTCTGTTAAAGAGAGATCTAGATCTAGATGAGAAAAGAGGTGAAATCCAATATCAAAGTCTTTTTCCTCCCATGCAGAGAGAGAGAGAGGAGGAGAGGAGAGAGAGAGAGAGAGAGAGAGAGAGAGAGAGAGAGAGAGAGAGAGAGAGAGAGAGAGAGAGAGAGAGAGAGAGAGAGGGGGGGGGGGGTGTTAAAGTCTTTTTTGATATCCAGCCGATAGTCTACCCTATGCTATCATCATTGTTGCCAAGCACGGGCTACTTGTCTAGCCAGATCTGAAAAACAGACTTGAAAACTCTTTGGTCTGCCAGCTTTGAACCTTGCTGGGACGGGCTTCTTCCACTAACGATCTCTGTCACAATGACGTCACTTGTTTCGGGAGTCACGGCTCCTTTGAAAAATGACGTAATGACGTAAATGAGTAGGGAAATGACGTCAGACCAGCCGCTTTGTGATAGTTGTGATGACTGTAGGCGGTAATCAGTGCATCCTGCTGTCCCTAGTGTATCAACGTAATGACCGACGCATGTAGCGCTATTTTGAAACTATACAAACGGCAGTTGCAGGGGCGCACTGTTTGTTCAAATATGCGCTATCCACAGTTTTTTTGCGTCCGTCAGGGCGCACTGGTCACATTATTTTGCGGCAAAGTTGAAAAAAATGCGGGAATCCCGCAAGGGCGCACCCTAGAATCAACACTGCACTCCTGTCCCTGGTCCCTCACTCTGCACTGCATGCATAGTTCATACACAACCCACTGTCTACAATGCCTAGTGACTTGTAACGTGTTGTAGCGTGAAAAGTCGTCAGGTGGTGCTATGCAGCGCACTGCATTTTACTGTACATACTGTGTTCTCTTGTATTCTGACACAACTTCTGGCAGAAAAAAAACCAACTGTGGAAGGTCCATATAGAAGAGCCGTAGGATATCTAGAAAGAAGACCCATGAATATAACACAAAGAGCTAGACAGAAGACCCATGAATATAACACAAAGAGCAAGAAAGAAGACCCATGAATATAACACAAAGAGCAAGAAAGAAGACCCATGAATATAACACAAAGAGCTAGACAGAAGACCCATGAATATAACACAAAGAGCTAGAAAGAAGACCCATGAATATAACACAAAGAGCTAGAAAGAAGACCCATGAATATAACACAAAGAGCTAGACAGAAGACCCATGAATATAACACAAAGAGCTAGAAAGAAGACCCATGAATATAACACAAAGAGCTAGAAAGAAGACCCATGAATATAACACAAAGAGCTAGACAGAAGACCCATGAATATAACACAAAGAGCTAGACAGAAGACCCATGAATATAACACAAAGAGCTAGAAAGAAGACCCATGAATATAACACAAAGAGCTAGACAGAAGACCCATGAATATATCACAAAGAGCTAGACAGAAGACCCATGAATATAACACAAAGAGCTAGACAGAAGACCCATGAATATAACACAAAGAGCTAGAAAGAAGACCCATGAATATAACACAAAGAGCTAGAAAGAAGACCATGAATAAACACAGAGAGCTAGACAGAAGACAGATAAAAGATCTAGAATGAGCTGTGGAACATCTAGAAAAAATACATGTGGAAGACCTAGAAAGAAGACATGTGGAGACCTTGAAAAAAGACATGTGGTGACCTTGAAAAAAGACGTGGAAGACCTAGAAAGAAGACATGTGGTGACCTTGAAAAAAGACGTGGTGACCTTGAAAAGACATGTGGTGACCTTGAAAAAAGACATGTGGTGACCTTGAAAAAAGAGCAGTAGAAGACTAGAAATGAATGCCTTGAAAAAAGAATGTACCTAAAGAGCGTGGAAGATCTAGAAAAAAGCCGTGGGCCTGAAAAGAGCTAAGATCTAGAAGAAGAGCCGTGGAAGATCTAGAAAAGTCTAGAAGAGCGTGGAAGCTCTAGAAAGAAGGGCCGTGGAAGTCTAGAAAGAAGAGCGTGGAAGATCTACAAAGAAGAGCCATGGAAGCTCTAGAAAGAAGGGCCGTGGAAGATCTACAAAGAAGAGCCTGGAAGATCTAGAAGAAGAGCGTGGAAGATCTAGAAAGAAGAGCCGTGGAAGATCTAGAAAGAAGAGCAGTAGAAGATATAGAAAGAACTGTGGAAGATCTACAAAGAAGAGCAGTGGAAGATCTAGAAAGAACTGTGGAAGATCTAGAAAGAAAAGCAGTGGAAGATCTAGAAAGAAGACATGTGGAAGACTTAGAAAGAAGAGCTGTGGAAGACCTAGAAAGAAGACATGTGGAAGACCTAGAAAGAAGACGTGGAAGACCTAGAAAGAAGAGCTGTGGAAGACCTAGAAAGAAGACATGTTGAAGACTTAGGAAAGAAGAGCTGTGGAAGACCTAGAAAGAAGACATGTGGAAGACTTAGAAAGAAGAGCTGTGGAAGACCTAGAAAGAAGACATGTGGAAGACTTAGAAAGAAGAGCTGTGGAAGACTAGAAAGAAGAGCTGTGGAAGACCTAGAAAGAAGAGCTGTGGAGATCTAGAAAAAAAGACATGTGGAAGACCTAGAAAAAAAGACACACGAGACTGACTTTGACTTACCTCTTCTGCTTTTCTTTCTTCCTCCCTCTCCTTTTCTTTCTCGTACTCCCGCGTCTTGTTCCTCTCTCTCTTCTCCCAGTTCTTCAAGCGCTGGATAGGGCAAAAACACACAGAAACATCAATGAGGGTAGCGGTTGTCACATGTTGATCGCATAATACACTCTGGAGTCAAGTGTTCCATAACATGCATAAATACAAACGTGCATTACACACTCGCACAGATAAATATAGATCTGTCTGTCTCTAACTAACTAGACTAAGTGTAAGTGCGTGCGTGCGTGCGTGCGTTGAAGTCAGGCCTAAGTTCAGTGTGGTGAGGGCCTGTGGTGGTGCTGTCTGACACTCTGTGGTGGCTCTGTCAGACCTTCACTGCAGACAGAGTACACCTACCTCTTGGTACGCTGCCTCTTTCTCCCTCATCTTCTTCTCCAGCTTGCGACGCTCGTACATTTCTTCTTCCTCCTCCATCTCGCGTTCCTTCCTCCTGAAACAAAAACTCTGGTATAACAGACAACAACAACAAAAAACCAACACACACACACAAAAAAAACCTAGACACGCTTAGCTGTGACATACAAGATGGGCATTGTGTCCAACCTTTTTTGAATGCACACAGACCAACAAATGATAAAATTTTAAACAGAAAGAGATCTATAAGATATTATATATATTGTTTCAAAAAAAGAAAAATACTATCTAGAGAAATCTGTTCCTCAACTAAAGGTGACTCCATGCCCCCTCTCCCCTCAACACTGATAATATTTAATGAGAATCTGTCATGCTTGTATACTCTTATGCCACGATGAAAGTACACACGACACACACCCTTTCTCAAAACAAGCAAAACCAACAGAAAACCTACAAAATCTAAAACAAAAGTTCACAAGCTAGTCTGTGTTCACCACAGCTGACTCGGACCCCAATTTCTCGGAATATTTTCCAGATGTTTTACTGAAACTGTCAGTCTACATTAGCCTCAAACAGAGAGGGAGAGGGGAGAGAGGGAGAGAGGGAGAGAGAGGGAGAGAGAAAAGAGAGAGAGAGAGAGAGAGAGAGAGAGAGGAGAGAGAGAGAGAGAGAGAGAGAGAGGAGAGAAAAGAGGAGAGAGAGAGGAGAGAGAGAGAGAGAGAGAGAGAGAGGAGAGAGAGAGAGAGAGAGAGAGAGAGAGAGAGGGGGGGGGAAGAGAGAGAGAGAGAGAGGGGGGGGGGGGGAAGAGAGGAGAGGAGAGAGAGAGAGAGAGAGAGAGAGAGAGAGAGAGAGAGAGAGAGAGAGACAGACAGACACACACACACAGACACAGAGAGAGAGACAGAGACAAAGACAGACAGAGAGAGACAGAGACAGAGAGAGAAGACAAAGAGCGCGAGGATGTGAAAAAGGAACACATCCTCTAACCCTGTCCTGCGGAACCCTGACCTGTCGCGAGATCTGTCTCTGGAGTTCTCTCTGGAGGGCGAGCGCCGCCGTCGGGATCGACCTCTGGAGCTGGAACGCGACCTTGAGCGTGTGCGGTCTCTCTCCATCTCCCGCTCTCTCGCACGCTCCCTTTCCCGCTCTCGTTCCCGCTCCCTCTCCCGCTCTCGTTCCCGCTGCCGTTCCGTTCTTTCTCACGCCGACGCTTCAGCTCCTCGTAGCGTTCCCGTTCCTTGCGGTCTTTCTCTTTGGCTTCTTCGTCCTCTTCGTTGCCCTAAGGACACCACACACAAAACAGTCCTTGTTGACAAAGAGTGCCAGCACTGGCTTGTGCCCAGTCCCTACGGATAAATGACAATCCATTCCAACTGATCTCTCCCCACGCATCATGTTCACTTGCTGGCAAAACCACGCCTGCACCACTCACACACACACACACGCACACATATACACACACACTCGCTTTGTCCTCTCATCGTAGCATGGGACTGGCACCATGAACCCACAGTAACTTTTCTCACCACACTCACACACACACTTGGGATCACTGATCAGTTGGAATATCAAAACAACTGCTTTGTGCATCTTGACTGGGATTCTAGTCACTACAAGCATTCAAAAATTTCTGTGGTTTTCTGATGGTGACCGAGACAATGCAAAGATCTTTTGTTCCTCAAAACTGAATGCTCTATGGGTGTCATTCACATTTTTACTTTTCAAACTTAATTTTGGTTCACAACTGCCCGAATACTGTTTTATGTGTCTTTTCCATGCAACGGTTAAAGCCAAAGGAAAACATCAAAATTTTGGAGGGAAAAGTCAAACCTCAATCTGCAAATATGAAAAGATCTACATGGATTGACCGCAGGCCCAATCCTAAATCAAGCAGCATCATGTTGCCACTTCTGCCTGTGACTGGTAACCAGATGACCAGGCCCTCTGCAGGGCAAGGCCCTGCTGACCAGTAGCCGGTCACTCCCAGTGTCCTGATGCACAAAGCCAGACAAGGGCGGCAGGCCAACCAGCCAGCCCGAGCCCTGTCCTGAGCGATGTAAAGGAGGCAAAGTAGCTACTAGAGGCAAGGAGGCCACATGACATGTTGTACATCACCGCTGCTCCTCTGCCGGCGCCTGGCTGTGTGTGAGTCACTGTGTGCCCTCTGAGCCCAGTGAAGCAGATGGAAGAAGAAGAAGAAGCTCCGCTTTCTGCTAATCATACGCATTCACAAATGTCGCCTTTCTCTCTCTCTCTCCTGTGGTGTACGACATAAAACAAAATTATGTCCTCCTCCCCCTCCCTGCCCCACCACTGACAAAAAGTACCACCAAAAAAATGGCTCTGTGTTTGGCTCCGACTTCATTGCCCCCCCCCACTCCTCCAGACTTCATTGGCCTTTCGCCGCTGCCCCCCCCCCCCCCACTTCTTCATCATCCCACGTCTTTACCTGCAGCTATCCTCTCATTTCTTTGCCACTGTAGATGGTTGTCTCTGCATTTCTCTCCCTCTTTTCTAACATGACAGCTGCATTCTGTTACAATCAACAGATTCTTTTTACCTTAATGATCTATCAGGTTTCTATCCTCTTCCATTCCCCAGATATAAACAACATAAAGTTGCTACTGAACCTCTGTGCATACCTTTAAAGTGCACACGTGTGTATTGTGTGCTTGCATGCATAGGTCAACATGTCTGTGAGTGATGTCTTTTTTTTTAACATTTTTTAAAATTATCCTTATGCCTCCCTTCTTATCAACAGACGTGTAAAAACTCTGCAAGATAGGAACATTTTATTATGGTTTAAATACCCCCTAACAGACATGGAAACAATAACACATAACACACATGTCTCATGGCAAACATTATCGTTCTGTCTAAAAAGAAAAATGCATTAAAAAATTAACAGTGTGGCACATAAATAACATACACAGTCACACACAAGCACATAGCATATACCAGGCTTTTTTTCTGAAAAAATCTGGCATCTGCACTCTGATTCCTGACAAAGAATAATACTGGACAAACTTCTACTGTTAGATATATATAGATACCTTCACTGATCAGGCCACTACTAAATTTTTTTAAATGGGGGGGGGGGGGGTAATGAAAGTTAGCAAATGCTCTGAAACACATTAGTTTGCATCTCTTTTTTTTGTTGTTGTTGTTGGGGGGGGGATGGGGGGTCACAGTGAGGGTGGTATGTTCTTGTTGGGTTTGAAGTTTGTTTTTAGGTGTAAGAAAAACTTTCTGGCTACTAAAATTGGCTTTTGAACAAAGCAGATTGACACTGATCTGGGCCATTGCCTGTTTACTGGTCATACCTGCCGATTGGGGTGACTATATACATGATAAGACTGACAGATTTTGATTTTTAAAAAATTTTTTAAACCTGATCGCAGAACTGCTCAGAGAAAACGGCTCTGTTATCCACTAACTGTACCATCTGCTAGCTCATGTCTGTTACAATGGTCTTCACACTAATGCACACTCTTCTTTTTCCTGGGGAAAAAAAACATCTTTTTCTTTTGAATCTATTATTTGAATTGGCAACTTGTGTAGCATTTTAGTTTTTCAGAAAAATATGGCAATTACCGATTCTTGAAATCTCGATTTGCAAGCGGGCTTTTAGTAGTTATGTCATAACAACTTTTATCTTTCTCACCACTTGATGCTGGCAAAATCAGATTTGTACAGAGCTTACACAACTGCAAAAATGGTTCAAATACATAAGATAAATTTATCAGAAATAAAAATAATAATAATAAAAAAGCATAAAGATATAAAGGAGAAAAACACTGACAATATCAGTGAATGCTTGATGCTTAGGTCCAAAGATAAATTTATCAGAAATTTTTTTAAAAAAGCATAAAGATATGGTGGAGAAAAACACTGACAATATCAGTGAACGCTTGATGCTTAAGTCCACAGTTCTACTGTGTTTACTGCACCAAGACTTCATTCACACTTCTCTTCTGAACCCTACACAGCCATTCACTGCCTCTCAACACATAAGCATTAAGGGACGGCTGTTCATGTACACCCCCCTTTCCCTTTTTTTTTTATAATTCAGCCCAAAGATATGCACTCTACCTTCAAGGAGTATTCCGTTTCTACTTATACCTCACTCACCTTTGTGGAGAGATTACCCTTCTTTCTTACAGACACATACAAATAAAATAAAAAAATTTTAAGTGGGTGCTTGTGGTTTTACTGTCTTGATGAGTGTTACTTTGGATTACATTTTAAAATTCATTGGCAGCAAGTGTGTTGAAGTGAGAAGTAATACAATTACTGTACAATACAATACAATACATAAGCCCCAAATAATGCAATACAATACATAACACTTCATACCACATCACAGAGGGCTTTCCTTTTCCTCTTCTTCTTTTCAGGCTTTGTGGAAGTAGGCAAGACCTTGCAAAAGTAACAGATGACAAGGGGAAATATGGCAGTTCCAACAATGGAAAAAAAAAAAAAAAAAAAAAAACAGCAAAAAAACACCTAAAATTTTTTAACTGTGGTATCCTGCCTGAGTTTATATTTGGTTGAATTACTAGGGTGGAGATACCTGACAACACACCACGACCATTACTTTACACCAACTGTAAATGTCATGGACATAGACTACCGTTACTTTACACTGACAGTAAATGTCATGGACAAAGACTACCGTTACTTTACACTGACAGTAAATGTCATGGACAAAGACTACTGTTACTTTACACTGACAGTAAATGTCATGGACAAAGACTACCGTTACTTTACACTGACAGTAAATGTCATGGACAAAGACTACCGTTACTTTACACTGACAGTAAATGTCATGGACATAGACTACCGTTACTTTACACTGACAGTAAATGTCATGGACAAAGACTACCGTTACTTTACACTGACAGTAAATGTCATGGACAAAGACACCAGAGAGATCCACACACTCAGACAGACAGACACAATGACTATCATGAGCAAAAGAGGAAAGCACTAACCTGTGCAGACACTTCTGTACTCACAGGAACTAACCCAGAGCTCGGAAATGTAAAGTAAGGGCACTAACCTGTCTCAACACTTGACCACTGGTCAGGTTCAACACCTCTTTCTATCTCTATCTCTCTTTTAATACTTCAAATCTAATGCCCCTTGGACTTACCTCCTGTTGTGTGTGAAATTAACCCACCACTGTGTACTGCTGTGCGTCATTCTCAACTCGTCTCTCCCTCCCCCAAAAGCCCTTTACAACGTTCTTCAAAAAAAGATTTTTTTTTTCCCTTCAGTTCAGAATAGCCTACACTTGTACAGGTATGTCTAACTGCATGTTCTAGCAGAAGGCGGCACGGTCTGTGCCCATCTACTGCACACACACCCACCCACCCCACCACCCAGACCCCCAGACA
>CM060324.1:57761609-57764109 GCA_030674155.1 Stramonita haemastoma
TGACATCACAGCTAAAGACACTCCCTGAACTGAACAAGTCACCACTAAACCGAGATCCCGAGTGCAAACACACACTCAACATCTTGGACACAGATTATAAACCACTGAGCAGAGTAGGCCGTTACAGACCAGTCAGAACAGATGACAAAATTAAAACTCATGCTCAGGGGTGGATGTGTTTAGGTATCATCATCACCAAAGTCAGAATGCAGCTACCTTAATGGTGGGCAATATGTCGCAAATGCAAAATCTTCCCATTGATAGATCTCGAGCTCTAGCAAAGGAAAAAAAAAAAAATTTTAAACCCTGATAAGTCATTTTCAAAACGATTAAGAAGTTGGTACCTGCTCACTTGTTTTTCCTCCACTACTTTTTCCTCCAAAAAAACAACAACCCTGTTTTGTATTTTTGTACCACTTTATGTCACAGCAGATTTCTCTGCGTGAAATTCGGGCTGCTCTCCCCGGGGAGAGCGCGTCGCCACAAGTGCAGCGCCTACCTTTTTTTTTTTTTTTTCCTGCATGCAACTGTATTTGTTTCCCTAACAGAGTGGCCTTTTTCTACAGATTTTTGCCAGGGTCAACCCCCTTGTCGCTGTGGGTTCTTTTACGTGCGCTAAATAGTGATGTGTAACACACGGGACCTCAGTTTATCATCGTCTCATCCGAAAGACTAGCGCCCAGACCACCACTCAGGGTCTAATGGATGGGGAAAGTTTCGGGCCCAAACGGGGGTACGAACCACCGCACACTCCGACCGACCCAGACTTTTTTGCTTTCTAGGCAAGGCGTGTTACCACCTAGACCACCGATCCACTGTATGAAAGTTAGGGCTTGTTTTTTTTTCTTTATACAAACTGACCCAGTTTGGGCGTGGGAGGCTCCTTGGCCAGCTCCAAAAAAACCTAGTATGAAAGTTAGGGGGTTTTTCTTTACAAAAACTGACCCAGTTTGGGCGTGGGCGGCTCCTTGGCCAGCTCCAAAAAAACCTAGTATGAAAGTTAGGGTTGTTTTTTTTCTTTTTCTTCTTTATACAAACTGACCCAGTTTGGGCATGGGCGGCTCCTTGGCCAGCTCCAAAAAAACCTGGTATGAAAGTTAGGGTGTTCTTTTTTCTTCTGTATACAAACTGACCCGGTTTGGGCGTGGGCAGCTCCTTGGCCAGCTCAAAAAAAAACCTAGTATGAAAGTTAGGGCTTGTTTTTTCTTCTGTATACAAACTGACCCGGTTTGGGCGTGGGCGGCTCCTTGGCCAGCTCCAAAAAAACCTAGCATGAAAGTTAGGGTGTTTTTTTTCTTTCATACAAAACTGACCCGGTTTGGGGGTGGGCGGCTCCTTGGCCAGCTCCAAAAAACCTAGCATGAAAGTTAGGGTGGTTTTTTTTCTTTTTCTTCTTTATACAAACTGACCGGGTTTGGGGGTGGGTGGCTCCTTGGCCAGCTCGAAGGCGTACTCCCTCATGATGGCCTCCAGCCCAGCGCGGGCCACGCGGTCCTCCCTCAGCGTGTTCTCGTCAAGATCCTCCACCTCCTCTGACGCGCTCTCCTCACCCTCCTCCTTCTCCCCCTTCTCCTTGTTGTTGCTGCTGCTGTCAGCGTCTTTGTCTTGGTCTTTGTCTTTGTCTTTCTCGCCATCTTTGGCTTTGTCTGCGTCGCCCTCTCCTGGCTCCTTGGCTTTCTTCTTCTTGAGGTAGTCGTCCAGCAGAGTCTTTGTCTTGGCGTCCACTTTCACCTGAGACACACATGCACACAGTTATAAATACATTGACCAACACACCCAAACAGGTGCACAGACATAAACATATAAAAACCACATGCACGCACGCACGCACACACACACTCATGCACGTGCACACACACACGCACGCACGCACGCACACACGAACACACACACACACACACTAATACATACATACATACATACATACATACATACATACATACATACATACATACATACATACATACATACATACATACATACATACATACATACATACATACATACATACATGTATACATACACACACACTCATACATACATACACAGTGTTGATTCTAGGATTTCAAAAAAGGGGGCCCAAGGGCCCCCTGAAATGAAAAAAAAGGGGGCATTTGCCCCCCTCCCCCCTTTTCTCTTCATAAAAAAGGGGACAAGTAGTAAGTAGTATTTGCTCATAATAACGTTAGTACTCTGATTTCTGACATGTTTCAAGAACGAGAAACAAAACAAACAGGATGGTATGTAGGCAGACAGGATTTAATATACACCTTATGTATTGCAGCTGGTCTGTAAAATGATTTTCTTACACAGGAAAGAGAAAGAGAGAGAGAGAGAGAGGGGGGGAGGGGGGAAGAGAGAGAGAGAGAGAGAGAGGAGAGGAGAGAGAGAGAGAGAGAGAGAGAGAGAGAGAGAGGAGAGAGAGAGAGAGGAGAGAGAGAGAGAGGAGAGAGAGAGACAGAGAGAGAGAGAGAAAGGGTGGGGAATATTGTACATTCAG
>CM060324.1:57766609-57791609 GCA_030674155.1 Stramonita haemastoma
TGAAAATCATGTTTAAACATTACCAAAAAATTATGCATGGTAAAATAACAATAGGCCAACACTCTTGAGTGATTAGAAACAGCTTTTCTCATAGAATATATTTTTCAGGAGGCTCCTGGGGCATACACCCCCCTCTTTGCCTGCCTGGCTATGTTAATGTTCTGCATGCATTACACTATCTTTTTTTTTTTTCCTCTTCTTTTTGGCCCTATCAGATGATTTTCTAGTGGCTGTTTTCACTCTGAGAATGTCTGACTTATCTACAAACACTTCTGCATTGCTCACTGCCACAAAATCCAGTCCAGCAAGCACAATATTGCTGGAAAAGTATCTTGCCTCCAGACTGCAGTATGACTGTCTTCTTCATCTCAGCTTTGAATATATTGTTGATAATGTGATAACTAAGATGTGTGAGGATGCAAAACAGAATGCAAAACAACTGTGTCATTGTGGAAAATACAGGAGAAAGTAAAAAAAAAAAATTTTAAAAGGGGGGGGGGGGAGGGCAGAGAAGAAAAATTATGGGTGAAGGTTTTTCTTTTCTAACACCATTCACTGTGTCAAACTCAGTAAAAACAATTCTTTTGTGAATTATCATTAAACTTAAAAATGCCTCTGAAAACACAAACTAAATAAAAAATAAAACTGAGAATATGGGAAAAAAGTGAGTGTATACTGAATAGCCCTTGTCAGAGACTGCAAACCAGAAATTCAGGCACTACTGTATTCCTGCTAAGTACCAACAACACATAACTTATTGGGGAAAAAAGTGCCCTGCTATATTCCCAAAATAGTAATAAATCGATGGAAAATGTAGCTATAATTTCACTTTGTGCACCTTTATGTTGTCACCCAACTTTCCAAGGGTGACACATCACTGATGATGTTCTGTCGTTTGAGAAGTTGCGGGCCCCGCGGATCGGTTTATTTTTCTTGCGCATCGAGTCTATATCAAAACTAGTGTCACTGTCAGCCACTGATACACGTTTTTTCGGAGAAAAACTTCAATTTTCGCATCAATGAAGTAAGCGAGTGGTTATCGGCAACATCGCGAGTTGATGTGCATGGCACAGCAAAACTAGGTCACCACTCCAGCCAGCGATTGTCAGTCTATTTTCCGTTTCTTCCGTTTTTTCATTCTTTCTACCAAAGGCATTGGTAGTCCAACACTTGTTTTCGGCATATTTTGGCATTTTTGAGACTTTCAGTAAAAAAATTTGGCTGAAAACAGGTCGAATACGTGCATCGAACAGACTCGAGATGTAAACATCCGCCATCTTGGATAAAAGTCACATGACTCTTAGAACCAATCAGCTATTTTTTTACGGCCACAAGCCAATCAGAGACTTCGACTCAACCGTATGCCTGTAGAAAATGCCTCTCGGGTTCCTTCGGATTTGCTCTTCGTGTGTTTCCGTGAGTGAAATTATCCATTGAGAGGTGATGTCAGAAAGTAGGTCAGTGAATGACCTTCACATTAATACCAAACAAGGGGGGGTAGCGAAACTGGTCGGCAAGCGCGACGATCTTCAAACTGATGCAAACTTCGCGTTTTTGGGCCACAATTGCTCTAAATTCACCCACCCCTACCTCAGAAAATGATTTTATTTGCAATGAAATCGGTCAAAACAAACAAAATGAGTGATTGAAAGGCAAAGTTGACACATTACTTGACCAAATGCAACCATAATCCCAAAAGTCATTTTTATTTTTTTTTGGTGAAAACCTATGCCGCGGTCCCCCTTAAGTCAAGGTGCCAGCTCACATTAACTGTGCACATATCTGCCCTATCCCCTCTACTCCCCTCTTCCACTCCTAAAACCTACTGTAAAAGTAACTTTGAAACCTCAAGAGACAGAGGGAGAGTATAAACAGGAGAAAAATGTCAAACTAGGAAAGTTAACGTAACTCGAACCACCACCACCACCACCAACAAAATTGATTATATGTCAATTATTTGATCCTCTTTGTTTTTAGGTCAAAATTTTAACCAACAAAAAATCAATAGATTATACCTAAAATCAATGATTTAGTCTTCTTTGCTTTCCAGATTACATCTCTAACCCAACGACATTAAAACTCTTAACAACAACATAAAACAATACACAACACATCAATGAGATGGTCTTCTCTCTTTTCCAAAATACAACTCTAACTAACAAAACATATAATCAGATGATGATCTATTGAGTTGACATGACCTGTAATAGATGCTTGTTACCACATCACTCCATGTGATCAGATGTTGATCTATATCAAACAATACTCATAATCAGAGGTTGATCTATATCTAAATCAACCAATTATCAGATGTTGATATATGCAATATGACCCTTAATCAGATGCTGACTTAATGAATACAGAACATTCCCATTTTTTAGTGCTCTCCGGCCAATCTTTCCGGGCACTGAGGTTTGGACTTTAAAAAATTGTGTGCAGTATATTCAAATATGATCAGGTGCTGATCTAATACGATTAGCATGTACAGAACTCACCTTGTAATTTTCCTGAAGCTCCCTGCACTCTTTTCCAGCTCAAAACATTGCCACAGCGCTGAAACAACCAGTAACACTGTTAATTTGATGTTTCACACAACACACACCACACACACACACACACACACACACACACACACACACCAAAATTTCAGCAACATGGTATCAAGAGAGATAAGCATAGAAGTGTAAGACATGCTGAAGGCGCAGCAGACAATACAGGCAGGCAGAGGCAGAAGCGGGCGACAGAATGACTGACAGACAGGATGACCACCTGCAGCATTGTTGACATCATGTCAGGGCCCCTCAGATGAGCCCACAAACACTGTCGTCACTGGGCTTCCCATTGCCTGAACACCACACAGAGAGCTTATATTGCCTAAAACACACATGACAACAGAGCAGTATTATATTGCCCTGAAACACACACCTAGAGTTTAATTGCCTAAAACACCCACACACCACACACAGTAATCATATTGCCCTGGACATCACACAGACTTAATTGCCCTGAAACACACACACAGAGTAGTTTATATTGCCCTAAAACACACACACACAGAGTAGTTTATATTGCCCTAAAACACACACACACACACAGTAGTTTATATTGCCCTGAAACACACACACACACACAGTATTAATATGCCCTAAAACACCCCACACACAGAGTAGTTTATATTGCCCTAAAACACACACACACAGTAGTTTATATTGCCCTGAAACACACACACACACACACACAGAGTAGTTTATATTGCCCTAAAACACACACACACATAGTTTATATTGCCCTGAAACACACACACAAGAGTTTATATTGCCCTGAAACACACACACAGAGCAGTTTACATTGCCCTGAAACACACACACAGAGTAGTTTATATTGCCCTAAACACACACACACACAGTAGTTTATATTGCCCTAAACACACACACACGAGTAGTTTATATTGCCCTAAAACACACACACACACAGTAGTTTATATTGCCTAAACACACACACACAGCAGTTTATATTGCCCTGAAACACACACACAGAGCTAGTTTATATTGCCCTGAACACCACACACACACAGTAGTTTATATTGCCCTGAAGCACACACACACAGAGTAGTTTATATTGCCCTGAAGCACACACACACACACAGTAGTTTATATTGCCCTGAAACACACACACACACAGTAGTTTATATTGCCCTAAAACACACACACACAGTAGTTTATATTGCCCTAAACACACACACACGAGTAGTTTATATTGCCCTGAACACACACACACACACAGTAGTTTATATTGCCCTAAAAACAACCAGAGTAGTTATATGCGAAGCACCATACACAAAGAGTTATTGCCAAACACACACACAGAGATTTATTGCCTAACCACAAGACATTTGCCCGAACAAACCAGTAGTTACATCGCTGAAACACCAGTTCTCCTAAACACACAACAGTATTACTTGCCTGAAACCACAAGATTTATTCTGGAAACAACACACAAGTTATATGCTGAACACACACACACATAGTTTAGAGTAGTGGTTGGAGCTTACGGGGGATGGTTGTTTGTGGGTGTTGTGGGGGTCGCCACCTTCAAGTGGGCGACTCAGTCTGGCTCCAACATGCTAATTTGATTAGAAGGGAGCTTAGTATGTTAGCCAGAACAACCAGTGAACATCACCAAAGTGACCAAGCAGAATGCAGGGCCCTTCTGGATGGTGGCTCCACAGCGGCCTGATATTGATGGGCTCCATCTGGGCTTCGACCCAGAGGATATATAACGACTCTAGGTATGGCTGTGGAGGGGAGATTAATAGCAGTGTGGGATTACAAGGACAGGAACGTCACAGATGATGAGGCTGCAAAAAGAGAAAGAAAAGTAAACACAAGTGAAGGTTTCACAGAGGCAGAGAGTTGAAGACGACAGTGGTGAGTGAGCATAACTATCAGAGGAAGAAGACGGGGATGATGGAGGAGATGTGTGCAGTGGAAGAGCAGAACCAGAGTTTGGATGGCGAGTCAGGTGTGGAAGACGGTGGAAGAACTGGTTCAAACAAGGGATTTGTAGACAGATGTGGAGGGAAGGCTGCCACAAGCTATGACACACGCCACACATGTTCCTTTGTCTGGTTTTGTGGTGGTTGATATATTTAAGTAATACACTGTCACTCTTCCTTTCTTTTATCT
Source organism: Stramonita haemastoma (assembly GCA_030674155.1). Lineage (NCBI taxonomy): Eukaryota > Metazoa > Mollusca > Gastropoda > Neogastropoda > Muricidae > Stramonita > Stramonita haemastoma. The sequence goes on from CM060324.1 coordinate 57,771,295, forward strand.
TTGTTGATCACCTTTTCTTACTTTTATTTTCTTCTTCTTCTAAAATGTCACCTTCTTTTACCCCCCCCCCCCATCTTCCTTCAAGTTTCACTTTCCACTGGGTGTGGTATTCACACGTGAATTTTTTTTTTTTTTAAATAATAGTAAAAATTTTTAAAGTGACTCCCTTGTTACCAAAAGTTTTCTTTGACAAGCACTGAACACCAGATAGACTCTAAACCGAGGCCCCGTGTGCGAACGCAAGCAGAACATCTTGCGCACACATTAAATCCTTGTTCCGCTTTTCATAAGAGTAGGCCATTGTGTGCCAGTGGGAACAGATAACATTTACAAAACTGCATACACACGGGATTGGATTAAAAAAGCACAAGAGTGCTTATCCCATTATCCTCGATATGAAAGAATAAAAGAATAAATCAATCAAAAAACACCTACCTTGGGAATGTCTTGTGGAACCAGTTTCTTCATCTGTTTCTGCTGTTGTTGCTGCTGCTGCTGCTGCTGTGGAGTTACCACTGGGGCCATCGGCATGGGTCTCATCACCTGCGACACCGCCTTCTTTAATTCAGATTAATCCCTATCCCCTTTGTCGCTGCTATCGTCTGGTCTGACCAAACCATCATTTTCAAATACACAATTTGCTGTGTCAAAATCTGACAGTCTGAAAGGTAGCCAGCCATCTCAACCCATGCCATGAATGACTGAAAAAAAACATACACCCTACCATGCCATGATTAACCAACCACAGTGGATAATGCTGTATATCTTCTGCACACGCTGTACATCTTCCAACTAATAAGCCAAGATATTGTTATACTGCCCTCAGTAAAATCAGAAACCTTTAATAGCACGCACGCACGCACGCACACACACGCACGATGACTTGATGGAAAAAAAGCAAATCAATGCTTAAATATACCATCTGGAAATAACTTTGACTTCACTTGACTTACACACACCCCCACACACACACACACACGTTAAATCCTGTTCCACTTTCTCAAGAGTAGGCCATTGTGTGCCGTTGGGATTAGATGACAAGATTTACACAACTGCATACACATGGGGACTGGATGTAAAAAGGCACACAAGTGCTTATTCCATTATCTTCAATATAAGAAAAATAAATTTAAAAATAAATAAATTTATACACATACACAAACACCACACCACACACACACACAAAAGGATGGAGAACACTCACAAGACATCACAATGCTCATTTGTTATAAATGAGTCTTCTCAGGGGTTTGGAATTTACCAACATCAAACAAGCCTTCCATTCAGTATGTTTAAATCACCAAGATGACAAGGTTTACTCACCGGTCGCATCATCGGCATTGGCATCATGCCTGAAAAAATACAAAAGTTTACCTGTTGTTATAACAGAATGTGAGATACTATCAAAAAAGGAAGCGAACATCCATTAATGACAGCTTTGTTAAAGGCAAAATTCAAGCACCCAAAAGGAAGGAATTTTGATATATGTTTGCCGAAAGGAGATAAACCCAGGGAATTTCTTGACAACTGGCGGCCAGTAACTCTATTAAATGTGATTTATAAAATTAGGTCAGCCTGCATTGCAAATTGCATTAAATCTGTGTTATCCTCAATCATATTTATGTGTTCTCTGCGCAGAGGTACTTAGGTTTTAAATAAGAGAAGTAAATATTAAGGGCATAAAGATAGCAGACACAGTGCGCAAGATTAATCAGTATGCTGATGATACGTCATTTACAATAAGGGGATAGAAAATCATATGAAAAGCTGTTTGAAGTTTTGTAAGAATTTGAAGCGATTTTCAAGTCTAAAGTTGAACTACAAAAAACCCTCGACTGTATGGATGGGAAACAAAAAGTGTCTAAACAAGTTTTTGACAGATAAAATGGTGGAACAGAACTCCCCAAATTTTAAAAATATTCAGACTTAGGTTAAGAAATGATCTCTCACAAATGACAGTGGGGTACCTTAGTAACAGGCGCCTTAATCTGAATGTATCCCAAGGCATTTCTTTCTTGATCTTCGTTGTTGTTTGTTTTTCTCCATGCTGCACAGTGCAGTCTCTTGCTCTTATTGAGTCTGCATCAGTGCAGACATGCATGTTTAATTTGTGAACACTCATACATTAACATGGGAGTTTGGTGTATGTAACGTGAACTGTGAACATGTTCTAATATACATGATTGATCCTGTTGGATATATATATAATGTTATGTATGCACGTATGGATACACTATGTAGGTATCTATGTACTATGTTTTTATGCATGTATGCAAAATTTTAGACGTTAAGGTTATTACTATTTTTTGAATAATGTGTGTGTTTGGTAGTTCTGTTTGTTTCTGTGCTCCCCTCAGTGACCATGTTTCTATACACAATGGGTATGATTCAGAAAGGGGTTGTTGGTAATGATGATATTGGTCTTGATTTAGTGCTTATGAGTTTTTTTCAGATTTTCTTGTGGTTTACTTGCTGTTTTTGCTGCTGGTTATGTTTAGTGTGTTTGTGTGGGTTGGGGAGGGGGGTACTTTTCCTGGTTTGTTTTGCATTATGAAAAAAACGAAGAAAATGTTTTAAAAAATTTTTTAAAAGCAAACTTAACATCTATTGACTCTCAAACTTAACACTATTTCAAAGACTGAGACACTCAGTAGACCTAATGTTCACTTTTTTTTTCGTCAGTGTATTTGCTTTCCTGAAGTGTTCTTACACATCCAGTTGTGTTGTGTTGTATTTTGCTGTGGTGCGCTCTTCTGCACTGCACTGTATAATTTATTGTGCATTGAATTGTATTGAATACAACATTCCTTAGTGTCAAAGCAGACATCTATGTATGAAATTCACAAATAGTGTGTTATCATCAGTGCAACACCATTTCTGTTGGGTTTTTGTTGCTGGGTTCGTTTGTTCGTGTTTTTTTTTTGGGGGGGGGAGGAAGGGACTGTTGTCTGTTTAAGCTTTTTCATTTTCCACTTTGTTCCTGTTGGTCATAATATAATAATGTATTCCTGTAGAATGGCTTTCTTTACAAAACATTGCCAGGAAAAACTTCTTAGCTGCAATAGGTTCTCTGACAGCATCAGACGTGTCAAATAATCATCTTGAGTGTCAGGAGGTCTATGATAAACTTTAGCCAACACATGTAAAAACTAACAATTTTCTCAGTCTCTCAAACACCAAGAAAATTGGAAGTTGAACAGGCAGGTAGGTTATCTGCAGAACAAGCTGACACTGTTGAACAACTCTTTAGACTTCTCCAATCAAAACAACACTTCATGCAATAGCTGAGGGAATAAGACGGCAACAAAAATGCCATCCCTTTCCTCTCAGCAAGCACTCACTGCCATATCAGACTTTGTTCAAAAGTGTGCTTGATTGCAAGAGCGCTCATTCCAGTCAGTCAACTGTCTGCTATGCTTTTACTCCAGTCAGCCAGACAGTCTTCAGTTGTGCAGTTATTCCACTCAGTCAATGCAAGTCTTTCACTGTGCTTGCAATCCAGTCATCTAAGTTTATTCCACACATTGCCCCAGTCCACTCACCCATAGGAGTGAAAGAGAAGCCCCCTCCCATCATGGGCATTCCATACGGAGGCCTCGGGTGGAAACGACATCCTGGTATGATCTCTGAATCTTTACCACCTGAAATCAAGTGACACAACACGTTAACTCAAATTACTGTTCTTTCTAAGTTATAGGGCAAATATGCCATAGGACTAGGAGTTAAGTTAGTGTACTGTATAGCTCGCAAAAAAAAAAATCTTTGAAAAAGAAAAATTGATCATATGAAGAGGAATTAAGTTTAAGGGGAAGATAGCAGGGCCAGGAGGTGCAATCCCCTGAAGCTGAAGTATTTCAGCTGCATTTTGTAAAGTTTCCAGGACACAAGGAATGGAGCGCTGGAAGCTAAGGCTTACAAGAAACACACACACACACATACCAACACTCACAAATGATATACCACAAATCTACATTTATACACCCCAGTTTAAATACTCCACTACCTTAATCATAAAATCCACTTATCAATGATAATTATCTCTTAGTATCATCAGTGTAAAATATCATATGAAAATAAAATGGTCAGATTCTGCATACTTTTTTTTTCAGTCACTCTGCTACTGTGGTTATACTGAAAACATATGTATGCACTGTGATGCTGACACAACTCTAAAATCTGGGCAGCTCAGCTCCAAAACCCTAACTTATTCTGATTTTATACCGGCTGATTGCTTCCAAGATCCTTATCTGATTTTTTTAATCTCTCATAGTCATACAGATCGATACTTTTTTAAACTGTAGAAATGGAATGTCCAGACAGATCTAAGTGTCTACACAGTGGATTTTTTTTTTTTTTACAAAATGGGGTTGCGATATAATATTATATAATTATATTACTAATTCCTTTTACTAATACTATAATAGAAACAAATTTTAATGCTGAGTCTTTATAAGGGTTATTCTCAGAAACGTGAGGTTTTTGTGACATAGACCTTGAAAAATAAATGTCCATGGAAGTTTATGCCTTCTTGTCATACATTAAAGTACTCTGTTGCAAAGCGCAGTCTGTTGAAAAAATGATGAATCATTAATTGTTTTTTTTGTAATTGAGGCATAAAGATTCTATTTTTAGCTGTTATGCAGTTGTGGCATGGAAACCAAAACGGCAAAAGTAGCATTAAAACATCTTTTTACACAAATATCAAACAAAAAAAACACTCACAAATGCTTTTGTTTTTATCTATAAAACAAAACCATCAATTGGAAGTATGACAATCAACGACTAAACATTTTTTTGCTATTTTTTAATGACACTCTAAGACATTTTGTACACCCAGATTTAAAGTTTGGTTTTTATACAAATGACCACAGCAAGCATCCCCCAGATTAGCCTGAACTTTAACCACAGAATCATATCCATTAAACTAAACAGTTTTCTTTACATAAGAATGGAAGCTGTTTAATATTAATGCCTTATAGAATATGTTTCGGTTGTGACATGGAAACCGTTTGGTTGCGACATGGAAACAACACCATTCAAAAGCACAAATCCTGAGGTCTACCTGCAGCATGATCTTGCTAGGATGGCTTATGATGGCTTACAAGTAGCCTAGGCCTAGGCTAGTAATAGCCTCTAAAGGCCGATCACGTGGTTGTGTGCTCTGTTAGCCTATGATCATTGATTCAACACACAATTGTTATGCATTGCGGTGGGTCAAGTATGTAAATGCCGATTCTTGGCATTTACAGTGCGCCGCGATTGAAATGTTTCGTGTGCAGTAACAACAGGGCATAATGAAACTAGTGGAGGCACACACGCACGGCCGAGAGTGACGGGTAGTGGCTGATCACTGCCAATCTGAGCTTGTTTCAATGTTTGCGGCGCGTTTAAATATTAAACAGAGCAAAATCGTATACAATATACACTGATCGCGTCTTACACGCATTCGAGTTAATCTATACATAATAAAATCAAAACACACAACAGTTACTTGCACCTTACCCATTCCTTACCTTGAATTTTTTGAAGAATCTAGACGAATTTGTCATACACTACCTTGTCGCGACGTCTCAATATGGCGTACAACAATGACGTCATATCATCTTAGGGGAAACAACTTTCTCTACTAAGACCAATTGTTCCCCTTGTTCATGTGCCTCTCGTAGCCAGGAGGTTTTGTTTGTTTTTTGTTTGGTTTGGTTTTTGTTTTGTGCTATGTTGTTTTATTTTGTGTTGTGTTGTTTTACTTTGTTTGTTTGTTTTTGTTTCCACCTCCCCATTTCGTTTTATTTTTCATTTAAACTTAAACATACAAACAGCATTGCATCTCCCAGAATACAAAGCATGTTTTTTGGTGAAAGACTGGCTACTCGCTCACAACTCATCCCCCTTTTTTTTTTTAATCATATTCTATCGTTTTTCATTCGGCTTTTTTTTTTTATTGATCTGTATTTTTTTTTTATCTCATTCATTTTTTGGTCACATGTCTTAATGTTGTAAATTAAATATGCTTTTGAGTAAAACACTTCTCTCTCTCTCTCTCTCTCTCTCTCTCTCTCTCTCTCTCTCTCTCTCTCTTCTCTCTCTCTTCCTCTCTCTCTCTCTCTCTCTCTCTCTCCTCTCTCTCTCTCTCTCTCTCTCTCTCTTCCTTTTCTTCATAATATTGTTTCAAAAAAAAGTAAAATGTTTGATATATTTGTATTTCATTTTGGTTGGGCTACTCTCTTCTCAGCTGTCTTCTCTCAATTGTGATCTATTTGATTCACTTACTACATATACAATGTTCGCCAGTTAGAAATTGTGCGTTTTCTGAATAGCTTATACCTGTCTCTTTTGTTTAAATGATTGTCAAAGTATTTAGTGGGGATTATGTTTTTTCAATGTATGTCTGTCCCTTTTTTTAAATCATAGGTCGAATTTTATAATTGTGGTGGTGGTTTTTGATTTTCTTTTGCTTTATTTTGCTGTTGGTTTGGATTTTGTTGTGGTTTTTGTTTGTTTGTTTGTTTGTTTGGGGAGGCGGCAGGTCTTTGGGAGGGATGCTATTCCCTTACCAGGCAAGGGCCGGATGAAAATAAGAAATGTGAATGCTTACTCTGTTACCCATGGAAAAAAAGATCATTCATTCAGTCATTCATTCAATCATGTTCTCTCTCTCTCTCTCTCTCTCTCTCTCTCTCTCTCTCTCTCTCTCTCTCTCTCTCTCTCTCTCTCTCTCTCTCTCTCTCTTCTCTCTCTCTCTCTCTCTCTCTCTCTCTTCGGATGAGACTTTAAACCGAGGCCCCGTGTGCGAACGCACGCAGAACACCTTGCGCACACGTTAAATCCTGCTCCGCTTTTCGAAGAGTAGGCCATCGTGTGGCCGGTGGGAACAGGTGACATTTACATAACTGCATACACACGGGGACTGGATGAAAAAAGCACAAGAGTGCTTATTCCATTATCCTCGATATAAAAGAATAAATCATCAATCAATCAAATCAAATCTCTCTCTCTCTCTCTCTCTCTCTCTTCTTCTCTCTCTCTTCTCTTCTCTCTCTCTCTCTCTCTCTCTCTCTTCTGCTTCTCTGCTCTCTTCTCTCTTCTCTCTCTTCGTCTGCTTTGGTGCTTGTCTTTTGGTGTTTTGCTTTTGTCGTTATTGGGGGGGGGGGGGGGGGGGGGGTTGTTGTGTTGTGTTGGGTTGGTTGTTTAGTGTTTGTTTGTTGTTGGGTTTTTTTTGGTTTGTTTTTGTTTTTTTTTTGGGGGGGGCTGCTAAAAAGTAGTGAATGCTTATCTGTTACTTGGAAAAAAAGATTTTATTTTTTTTTTTCTTTCTTTTTGGGGGGTCTTTGTTTCTTGTCTGTGTCTATTGTTATAATTTATTATGTGTTGTTCTTAGTTGTCTTTTTACTAGTGTTATCCCTTGGTAAAATTGAAAGATTGATTCATTCTTTCTGTTTTTTTTCTTATCTCTTGTGTTATTCTCTGCTGAAAAAATTTTTATCAGTGCTCGTGTGTCTTTGTTTCTTCTTCTTTCTGTATATTGTTTATCTCTGTTTTGTTCATTTGATTCTTTTCTTTTGTTTCTTCTTCTTCTGTTCTCTTCACTCTTTACTCTTCTCTCTGACTGGGCGGTGACCTGAGGTACTCTAACATCTATCTAAACTCATCTTTCTTCTTGCCTCGTAGTTCTTCTGTTCTGATTGTCTGATCTTCTGATCTCTCTCTCTCTCTCTCTCTCTCTCTCTCTCTCTCTCTCTCTCTCTCTCTCTCTCTCTCTCTCTCTCTCTCTCTCTCTCTCTCTCTCTCTCTCTCTCTCTCTCTCGCACATTACTTTCCTTCTTTTGTGTCCTTTCATCTTCTCCACCTTCACCTTCACCTAACCCGTAGTCTTTTAGACCGTAGGGGTACTCAATGAAGATTTTGCAACCAGCTTCCTCCACTCCCTCTGGTCCTCTGCTTTCTGCAGCAAATCGTTCCACCCAAAGCCAGTCCATTCTCTGATGTTGCGTCCATCTTTTCTCTGTCTTGTTTTTTTCGTCTCCCTGCTTGTACTGTTCATTGAAGGACAGTCTTGACAAGTCGAGATGTTTGTGTGACATGCGTGTACCACACACTAGTCTTTTTTTTTCTGTTTTTTTTTCACTTCTCAGATGCACTATCTATCTATCTATCTATCTATCTATCTATCTATCTATCTATCTATCTATTATCTATCTATCTATCTATCTATCTATCTATCTATCTATCTATCTATCTATTTGTCTGTCTGTCTGTCTATCTATCTATCTATCCCTTAGTCTGGCGACCGTGGGTGCACGTCTGAAGACTTGATAACCAGTTCCTTCCATTCCTCTCTCTGTTCTGCCTTTCTCAAAATTTTGTTGAGTTCTAGGCCTGTCCATTCGGCTGATGTTGTCCTCCCATCTCTTCCTTGGTCTGCCTCTTTTTCTTCCTCCTTGGACAGTGCCTTGCAGTATTGTTTTTGCAAGTCCTTTTGATCCTGTGATATGCCTGTACCATACTTTAAGTTTACGCTTCTTTATGATTGATAGAAGATTTTCGTAGAGACCGGTGGTATGCTGGATTCTGTTCTGCACTCTTCGTTGCTTAGGTGGTCTCTGTAAGAGATGTCAAGGAGTCTCCGGAAACATCTCATCTCTACTACTGCCTGTGCTCTTCTCTCCAAATCAGCAGTCAGCGTCCAAGCATACAGGAATGTGGATATGACAAGGGAGCGCAATTAGTCTGATCTTGGAGTTGCGTGAAATATTTTTCTTTCCAGATGGTGTTCAGTTTTGACAGTGCTGTTATTGTCTGTGCAATCCTGCATACTACCTCTGGCTTGGACCCCTTGTCTGATACAACGGCTTCCAAGTACTTGAAGCTTTGAACGGTTTCCAGCTTCTGGTCATTGACCCTGATAGTGCTGATGCCCTTGGCATTATTGGTCATCAGTTTGGTCTTCTCTGCACTGATTTCCATGCCGAATGTTTTAGAGGCCATGTTCAGGTGTTCTGTTAGGCTGGTAAGCTCTTGTTCTGATCCTGCTAGTCCGTCAATGTCATCTGCGAAGCAGAGGTTTGTGATCGTTCTGTCATCAATGCTGACTGATCCTTTATGGTGTTCCAGTGCATCAGCCATGATTCTCTCTAGGAAGATGTAGAAAAGAGTGGGTGAGAGTAGACAGCCCTGCCTCACTCCAACTGTTGTTCGAAACCACTCTCCAATGTTGCTGTTGTAGTACACTGCACTGGTGGCCTTGTTGTACAGCTCTTTGATGACTCTGGTCAGGTTTGCATTGATTCTGTACAAATTCATGGATGCCCACAAAGCTGCATGCCACACCCTGTCGAATGCCTTCTTAAAATCAATAAATACATGAAAGAGGTCTTGTTAGTGTTGAAGGTAGCGCTCACAGAGTATTCTGAGGTTGAATATCTGTTCAGTTGTGCTACGCCCTGCTCTGAAACCTGCTTGCTCTTCAGCAATGATGGTCTCTGCTTGTGGCTTCAGTCTGTTCAATAATTATAATCTTCAACAGGACCTTGCTTGGGTGGCATATGAGGCTGATTGTACGGTAATTCTGGCACTGCTGGAGATTTCCTTTCTTGGGGAGGGTGATGATGAGTGTCTGTGTCCATGGTGTTGGCCATTTTCCTGTCTGCCAGATCTTGTTGCAGATTTTTAGTAGAGCGTCGATCATGGCTTTCCCTCCAGCTTGAACTAACTTAGCTGAGATGTTGTCAGCCCCTGCTGACTTCCCATTTTTCAGTGATCTGACTGCTGTTTCCACTTCATCTCGGATAGGGTGACTGTCTGTATCTGTGCTTGTGGGGACATTGAGGACCTCTGGATCTCCTGTGGTTCTGTAGTTGTACAGGTCAGAGCAGTATTCTGTCCATCTGTTCAGAACATCCTGGTCATCAGTGAGGCACTTCCCATTTTTGTCTTCGATTGTTGAGCTTCTTCCCTGTTTTGTACCAGTCACCAGTTGATATGCTTTCTTGCTGTTGTTTTTTCTTAATGTTTTCTTCAATGTCCTGGCACTGTTCACCAATCCATTTCTCCTTCGTTTCTGTCATAACCTTCCTGATTCTTTTGTTGAGTGCCCTATATTGCTCTGCTCTTTCTTCTGTTTCATTTTTCTTTTTCTTCAGCTCTCTACGTTTGTCACAAAGTTGTAGGATGTTAGGTGTGACCCAAGGTTTTTTTTTGACTGGTCGATGTTTGCCAAGAAGTTTGCTTGCAGTTTCAGTCACTGCTGTGTTGAAACCATCCATCAAGGTATCTATATCTGTATAATCTGAGTCTATCAGAGTGAGTGCTGCAAACTTTCCACCTATCCTTGCCTGAAAAATGTCTGCTACCTCTGGATCCTTCAGCTTCTCAAAGTCATACTTGATCCTGATGTTCTGCTTGTGAATTCTTTTGAGACGGAGTCGGAATGTCATCATTACAAGATCATGGTCACTCCCTATGTCTGCTCCTGGAAAGTTTCATGTCTATGCAGTGTTTACACTAGACCTAAATCTTCTCTTCACCATGATGTAATCTATTTGGTTGTGGTGTTCACTATTTGGGCTATGCCATGTCCATCTACTTGATGTTTGATGTGGGCCAAGTGTGTTTACTACCTGGAGATTGTTGTTACTGGCAAACTCCAGGAGTCTCACGCCTCTTTCAATTGTTTCTTTGTTGCATCGTGGTCCACAAATGCCCTCCCAGTCTTTGTGGGCATCTACTCCTATCTTGGCATTCCAGTCACCTTGTACAACAAGGATGTCTTTCTCGGGAATTTGATTTAGAACCCCTGGTTGTTGGTTGTAGACTTCTTCTATTTCTTCATCCGTGCTGTCTGATGTAGGGGCGTATGCCTGTACCACTGTGATGTTGAAGGAGGGTGCTCTCAAGCGGACGGTAATAAGTCTGCTGGACATTGGCTGACAGCTTATGACGGTGCTCACGATGTCTTTGTGAATGAGGAACCCCACGCCCTGTTCATGCTTATCCTGTTTTCCACTGAAGTATATTTTGTGGTCTTCCTGGGTCGTTGTTTCTCTCATGTTTTTCCACATTACTTCACAGAGCCCAAGGATGTGCCATTGGTATCTGGCCATCTCATGTGTTAGTTCTTCCACTTTGCCTGTAGCTCTTAGTGTTCGTACATTTCAAGTGCCAATGGTGATGTAGTTTGTGGCACGGATTTTGGTGCGTTGTACACCAGTAGCATACTTTCTACCTCTGTCCTGATGTGCAACAGAAGGCACGGTCCTTGGTAACCCGGGCGACGACTGATCCGGTATGGAGATTCTGATAGCTGTCTTCATGAGTGTATCTTGGGCAAATCGAACCTGGCGGAGTCCATCCCTCTCGAAGTTGGAATTTGGGGTTGGGTTTACTCCCCACATGTGGCAGGTATAGACCATGATCTAGGAAAGGGAAACCTCCCCCCCCTGGGGGGGATTTTTCACTTTGTTTTTCTGAAAGCTTATGATGTTGGTAGAAACATTTGACATGTTACCCTCTGGGATACAGGTTATTTCAGGAGTGAGAGGTGTATCAACAGTGTATTTTCCCCTCTTTGCGCCCTATATTTAGGTTTTTGGGGTAGGGATGTTCACGCTGCGATTATTGCACAAAATCTGGCTTAACTTCTCATAATTTTATTGTGAATAGCATCTAGTATAATTTTCCCAATTATATAGGCACAGTTTTTTGCTGACCTATTTAAAACAAAACTACAGTGATGACTTTAATGCGCGGCCGTCCGAACCGCGCGCAGCTGAAATCTGTCTTACCACTCAACCACAGCCGAGCACTGTTCCGTTCTCTCACCATCAGTTGAGCGGCACTTTCTCATCTCACGCCTTGTGTGTCCGGTGCCAGAAATGTATCCAACTATCAGTATGTTCCACAAAGTATGCACAAATAAGTCTAGATCAAGATGTTATTATTGATCAGAGAATGTCTGTAACACACAGTAAGTACTGCAACAGCCATAAGTATCATTAAATTAACGAAGAGGATGTGTTAACCACAGCCCTTTGAGTCTATGATTTTTTTTAGTTTCTTTTTTTTTTCCTCAAGAAATTACACATAATAGACGTCTATGCAGATCAGTCGCGCGCGTGCACACGCGTGTAACACACACACACACACACACACACACACACACACACACACACACACACACACACACACACACCACAGCACATTCAAGTGACACACGATAGCATACATCTAAAAATAGAACAAGGCGTGGTCATAATTCGCTGTTCTTTTCAGTTCCGCGTCCTCCACCACAAACGTTGGGGATAAGGCAAACTGTTGAGTAGTACTTTTAGTATCCATTTTAATCATCATGTTTCAGGTCATTTTATTTTATTTATTTTTATTTTTATTTTATTCTTTTATATCGAGGATAATGGAATAAGCACTCATGTGCTTTTTTCATCCAGTCCCCGTGTGTATGCAGTTGTGTAAATATTTTCATCTGTTCCCACCCGCACACAATGGCCTACTCTTACGAAAAGCGGAACATGATTTAACGTGTGCGTAAGACGTTCTGGGTACGTTCGCACACGGGGCCTCGGTTTACAGTCTTATCCGAAAGACTTTTGAGGAGAGTGGAGTCATTGGCAAGTGTGCAGTCTCTCACTGAAAGTGTATTTCATCTTCCCCATGTGACGTTTCCTGTATAAAATGAACATTTCAACATGGCAGATGAACATCCAGTGACCTTCAAAAGTACATTTAAGTGCAAAAGAAAAACTTCCAGGGGTGTAACTCATTTCCAAAATAACAGAAAAGACTGTAACTCCACTAACTGAAGAAAGCACAAAAAAACTATTTGAAAGTCTCTTCACTTGAGACGTTCTTCAGATGTGGCATGTCATAGACTAGATGAGATTTGTAATTGTATTCCAGGAGACCTTGACTTTACACGCTATGGTTATCACAGAAGCTGCTATGCACAGTTTACAAGTGTGAAATTTGCCAGGAAAAGAAAGCGTGAGACAGGTAGTGAAGAGGTTGCAGGACCATCAAAACCTAAAGGACTGTTGCTACTTCAGGCCCATTGCTTCCAAAGGACAGTTGCATTTTTTACAAGAAGAAATTCAAAAAGAAAGTTTCAAAAGGGGTTCCATGTTTTGGAAACCTTGTAAAATGTATCACCAAGACAGCAGAACAGTCTATACAGGATGCAGCTAAAACTAAACAAGATGACATTTTCACTCATTATCGAGATACAGATCTTGTAGTACGTGAAGCTCACTATCACGAAGGTTGTAGAAAAGACTATCTGAGATGTGAAGACAGGCATGCTGAAACATCAACAGACCAGAAAAACTACTGAGCGGCTACAGGCACACGAGAGGGCATTTGAGTACATATGCGAGTATGAAGAAAATGCAATAATCAGAGGTTCACAGGTGGAGAGAATGACCATGCTAGGTGAGAAGTACTGTGAATACATGCAACAACATTCTCCTGACTTCTACAACCCAGGATACGAGACTTACAAACTGAAAGAAAAAAGAAACATTTTGGCTTCAGAATTCAATTCTGGGCTCCGAACCACCGCAGTGATCTTGTTTATTGTGATGAACTTGCCCAGGGTCAGGCAGTTGAGACAGCATTTGTGTCAGCAGCTTCAGAAGAAAGACGTCTTGAGGAATCTGCATATGTTCTTCGCCGATACATTATGGATGCTTTCAGGGCAACACCTGATATGCCATGGCCTCCTTTTGCAGAATTTCTTCAGTCTGATGCTGTTAAACCTCCAGATATTTTCACAGACTTTCTAAAAACACTGCTATCTGGAAAGAGTAGTTCTATGGAGCAACCCAAAACCACCAGATTGGCATCCTTAATTGTCCAGGACATATGCTAATCTGTGACAGGAGGGAAGTGGAAAATGCCTAAACATGTTTTGCTTGGAATGTCTGTCAGACATGTAACTGGCAGCTCTGAAATCATAAGTCTGTTGAATAGGTTTGGTCATGTTGCTGGATACAAAACCATTGTGCGATTTGAGACTGCTATGGCCAATTCTGTACTTCAGTGCGCAAGTCTTCCTTCAACAGTGAGTTCGACAGAGAACAAGGTTATCCATTTTTGCTGGGAAAACTTTGACCTGAACGAAGAAACTCCATCAGGAGCCAACACTACCCACTCCACTCATGGCATTGTCATTCAAGAGGTTACTGGGGACACAATGCCTGACACTTTTCTGTCTCAGACAGAACCTCCTCCTCATTATCAGGACCGCCAATGCTCAGTGCAGTATGAGCCACATGATGTTCCTCCATGCTTTGCAAAAGTAAAGGCAGAACCTAAGTTGCATGTTGTGGGAACTCATTTCTCAAACACAGAGGCAGTCTACAAAGCTCAACTTGCTGATTTTTTGGTGTTTTTTTTCTTCTCCAGATTCCAGGCCACAAATGGAAGTCAACTTGTCCCGGGATGGGGAGGGTGGGTATCACTCACAGGAGAAGGGACAGAAAAGAAGCAGTCTACTGTGGACTATATGGCACCCATCCACCACCCTGTCACTGAACATAATAATAATAATAATAATAATAATAATAATAATAATAATAATAATAATAATAATAATAATAATAATACATGGAACTTGTATAGCGCTATATCTTGTAAAAACAAATCAAAGCGCTTGCATTCGACCTACACAACACACAAGCAATCAACAGCAATTTACAGTTTTAACAAATTCGAATGTACACTCACTCACTCGCATGCACACACACACACACACACACACACACACACACACACACACACACACACACACACACACACACACACATGCACACACACACCACACACACACACACACGCACGCACGCACGCACGCACGCAGCATGTGCGCGCACACACACACCTATAAACGTTATACGCTTTGGCACGTAGATGTTGAAGGCAGGACAGGATTGTACGGCGTTTTCATTTCAATTTTCTGTTTTGTTTTTAAAATATGGGACAGGCGTTCCTTGTGCAGTGGTGACATTAACATATGTTGATAGCCTGTTTAATACCCTTTATTTTGGTACCAAATTTGATATGAATGTGTAAGAATATATTTATATAAATAATGTAAATTAACCTCACCCCCTAAATATTTGCCTTCTGAAGGGTTACCATATTGAATTGCTTGTATATCCTGAAATAACCTGGTTACATGAGGGTAACATATACCATAAAACGTTAAAATAAACAAAGTTTCAGAAAAATGCACCCATAAATCCCCCCCAGGGGGGGGAGGGGGGTCTATGGAGGGACCAAGGTCTAGTAGTACTGGGTTACATGGTTAACAGTAGTAGAGCAAGCCTGAGACCTGACTTAGCCTATGTCTTATTTTTGGCTTTATTGATTTTTGGAATTGTTTGTAAATTGATATGTTTTTTCTAGCCAATGGTTTAAAACATTGCATTTATTGGTGTGTGTGTGTGTGTGTGTGTGTGTGTGTGTGTGTGTGTGTGTGTGTGTGTGTGTGTGTGTGTGTGTGTGTGTGTGTGTGTGTGTGTGTGAGAGCGGGTGGGTGGGTGTGGATGGTGGGGGGAGGGGAGCGTGTGTGTGTGTGTGTGTGTGTGTGTGTGTGTGTGTGTGTGTGTGTGTGTGTGTGTGTGTGTGTGTGTGTGTGTGTGTGTGTGTGTGCGAGCGTGGGTGCATGTATGTGTACGTGTGCGAGTGCGTGCGTACATGCGTAAATAATAGTGGTTATATCACATAATTATGTCTTTTCTAGTCAATGGTTTTAATAACATTGTGTCCATGCATTCGGGTGTGTTGTGTGTGTGTGTGTGTGTGTGTGTGTGTGTGTGTGTGTGTGTGTGTGTGTGTGTGTGTGTGTGTGTGTGTGTGTGTGTGTGTGTGTGTGTGTGTGTGTGTGCGCGCGCGCGTAGGAGTGTGAATGTTTGTGATATTTTTTTATTTGACGCGTATAATGTTCGAAAAAAATTAATGTGAAATGTAGCTATCTTGTGTCTTTTGATTATGACTCGTATCAATATGCCTGTCAGTATTGTAATTGCCCTTCAGGGATGATTAAAGTGTTCTTGACTTGACTTTTAGTTTGCATTGCAGTCAGGAGCATCTAGTATGGTCCGATGGCGTTTTGAATTCTGGTTTTCGTTTCCACGTTAGTGATGTGATCTCTGTATGAGATACCAAGGAGTTTGCGAAAGCATCTCATCTCCATAACTGCTTGATCTTTTTTGTTGTTGTTGTTGTTATTATTATTATTATTTGCTTGCTTGTTTTTTTGTTGTCTTTGCTTGGTGTGTGTGTGTGTGTGTGTGTGTGTGTGTGTGTGTGTGTGTGTGTGTGTGTGTGTGTGTGTGTGTGTGTGTGTGTGTGTGTGTGTGTGTGTGTGTGTGTGTGTGTGTGTGTGTCTGTGTCTGTGTGTCTGTGTGTCTGTGTCTGTATGTCTGTATGTCTGTGTCTGTGTTTATGTATAATTATATGTATTTTTAATTTATTCTTCTGTTCTTTTATTTCGCAGATGATGGAATAAGCACTTGTGTGCTTTTTAAATCCAGTCCCCATGCGTATGCAATTTTGGAAATTTTATAATCCGTTCCCACCGGCACAGAAGGCCTACTATTACAAAAAGCAGGACAGGTTTTAACGTATGCAGCAGATACTCTGTGTGCGTTTGGACACGGGACCTCAGTTCATAGTCTCATCCTGAGATTTTTTGGGTGTTTTTTTGTTGGGGGGGGGGGGGGGGGGGTAGAATCGGTAAGCCTACAAATATTAACTCTGTGTGTGTGTGTGTGTGTGTGTGTGTGTGTGTGTGTGTGTGTGTGTGTGTGTGTGTGTGTGTGTGTGTGTGTGTGTTATTCCTGATAAAGACAGAGAATGGACGTTAACGTTTACTCATTATCTTCGAAATAAAAGATATTCATTTGATTTGAATTGATTTGATTTGATTTGTGATTTTGCACAAACTTTAATCCAGTAGGTTTACATTTTTTAGATTTCTTCGGCGGGTCGGACACTGTCAGCCTACCCACTTTTGTCTTCATTATTCCATGATGATTCATTATTAAAAAATTATTCATTATTATGGGGACGGGATAGCCTGATGGTCAGAACATTGCGCTGGCAATTCGACGACCCGAGTTCGATTCCCGGTCAAGGCGATTTTTCTCCTGGAGTTAACATCAGTGCTGACTCCACTCTCCCCAAAAGTCTTTCGGATGAGACTGTAAACCGAGGCCTCGTGTGCGAACGCACGCAGAACATCTTGCGCACACGTTTAATCCTGTTCCGCTTTTCGTAAGAGTAGGCCATTGTGTGCCAGTGGGAACAGATGACAATACTTAGCCTACACAACTGCATACACACGGGACTAGATGGAAAAAGCACATGATTTTTTACTCTGTTATCCTCGATATAAAAGAATACAATAAATAAATAATTAAATAAAAACAATCCATACAGCTAGGAGCCGCCGCTGTAGTCTAGTGGTTAGGGCGTTGGACTCGTAATGTAAAGGTTGCGGGTTCGATCCCAGCTTTCGGCTATGGCGTTGTGCCCTTGGAAAAGGCACTTTACGGCTATTTTCTCACCCCACCCAGGTGTAAAACGGGTACCAACCTTGTGTTGGGGGTTAACCCTGCGATAGACTGTGTCCTATCTAGGGGGGAGTCTATGACTCTCAGTCGCTTAACGCCACAGAAACCGGGATAAGCACCGGCCTGATGAGCCTTAGGCTCGGGACAGACTTTAACTTTAGCATCCATACAGCTAGCTACACTGGAAAATGACTAGACTTTTCGTGTTTTCCCCCACCCGCTCACAACACACAACAATCGATTGCAACACTCGGCGTGACTTCAGACTTTTACACACACTGGGAATTCCCGTAGGCCCATGAGAGAGAAAAAAAAAGGCTCGTACGAGGCAGCATGCAATGAAAAGACTTCGCCAGCTCATCTGCTTCAAACCAGACAGCGACAGCCACAGCGTAAGGATCGAAGCTTACGCTCAGGAACTTTTTTCATTCTCCCCCATTATCGCAGTCATGGGTAAACCAGAGTATTATTACTCAGGTAAGTCTTTCCATATATATACAGTGTGTGATGTGCCTGTGTTTAACCAATATCGTTAGGCCAAGCGAATTATTTCGTCGTTTGATTTTGGTTGAAAACATGGCGGCCACGGCCTTCTCGTATCGACCTATGCAAAGGGCCGTCACCACGCTAAACATTACACTGACAGAATTATCAAGCTTCTTCGTCGATGTTTCGTTCTTTCTCTAAAAATAATGATAATATCTGATTTCTCTAGTCCAGTAAGGGGGGGGGGGGGGGGGAACCTATGTTAATGAGCTCCTTAGCTTTTCAGACGTGACTGAGACCGTACTTCTAGTCTAGGCCTAGTCGTCGGCGAGCGTTCAGACAGCAACTGTTGTCTGTCGGAAATTAATTATGAGCAAAGATACGTTGACCTGCCGTTAATTTCAGTAGCGGACAGGTCCGAGCCAGCTCATCCGCTTTCGGTGTGAAAGGAAATAATTATCTTTAAAGTTTTTTCCTAGCACAAGAAGGTGGATTAAGAGTGGGGGTATAATTACGATCTCCCAGGTCAACTTCAAGTGCAGACCTGCCAGTGCCTTAAATCCCTTTATATACATACACATGCAGGAGATCAAACATGCACTTTATTTTAGATTTTGTCATTCCTGTCGGTATTCGGTGGATAATGGATGCACGAACATACCCAGCATCCATCCCTGAAGTGGGAATCTGGCTACCTTCATGCTGGGTTAAGAGTAATGGTCCCATAACAAAATATCTCACCAGTGAACCAGGGAGTGCGCGCCTGTGTGTTGTGTTGTGTGTTTTAAAAAATATTTCTCTCTCTGTGTGTGTGTGTGTGTGTGTGTGTGTGTGTGTGTGTGTGTGTGTGTTGTGTGTGTGTGGTGTGTGCTGTGGCATGTGTGAGTGTGGTGTGTGTGTGTGTTTTTGTGTGTGGTGCATTGTGAGTGTGTGTGTGTGTGGGGGGGGGGGGGGGCATGTGTGAGTGTGTGTGTGTGTTTGTGTGTGTGTGTTGTTGTGTGTGTTGTGTGTGTGTGTGTGTGTGTGTGTGATGTGTGAGTGTGTGTGTGTGTGTGTGTGTGTGTGTGTTGTGTGTGTGTGTGTGCCTTTGCAGGCAAGGAACAGGAAATGGTTTAAGCGCTCTGCTGGCTGTGGCCTAGGCGGAGGCTATAGTTAGATCATGACATCAGCCGGGAAATTCCCAACTCTGGGTATTCCACATTTCTGAGGAATATTAGAAGCCATGTTTCGGTGACAGTTCTCACAGACCTAGGCCTTGGGCAGCACTCTTGTGCTTGTTTATTTATTTATTTATTTATTTATTTATTTATTTATTTATTTATCTATCTATCTATCTATCTATCTATCTATCTATCTATCTATCTATCTATCTTTCTTTCTTTCTTTCTTTCTTTCTTTCTATTTATTTGTTTATTTATTTATTCTTTTATATCGAGGACAATGGAATAAGCACTGATGTGCTTTTTTTTATCCAGTTCCTGTGTGTATGCAGTTTTGTAAATCTTGTCATCTGTTCCCACGGACATGATGGCCTACTCTTACAAAAAGCGGAACAGGATTTAACATGTGCGCAAAATGTTCTGTGTGCATTCGCACATGGGGCCTCAGTTTATAGTCTCATCTGAAGGACTGTGTGTGTGTGTGTGTGTGTGTGTGTGTGTGTGTGTGTGTGTGTGTGTGTGTGTGTGTGTGTTTCTCTTCTCTGTGTGTGTGTTTCTCTGCTCTGTGTGTGTGTGTGTGTGTGTGTGTGTGTGTGTGTGTGTGTGTGTGTGTGTGTGGCGCGCGCGCGCGCGCGCCTTTGCAGGCAAGGAACAGGAAATGGTTAAGCGCTCTGCTGGCTGTGGCCTAGGCGGAGGCTATAGTTAGATCATGACATCAGCCGGGAAATTCCCAACTCTGGGTATTCCACATTTCTGAGGAATATTAGAAGCCATGTTTCGGTGACAGTTCTCAGGAGCTTAGGCCTTGGGCAGCACTCTTGTGCTTGTTTATTTATTTTATTTATTTATTTATTTTTATTTATTTATTTATTTATTTATTTATCTATCTATCTATCTATCTATCTATCTATCTATCTATCTATCTATCTATCTATCTATCTATCTATCTATTTATTTTTCTATCTATTTACGTATTTATTTATTTATTTATTCATTTATTCTTTTGTATGGAGGATAATGGAATAAGCACTCATGCGTTTTTTCATCCAGTCCCCTTGAGTATGCAGTTTTGTAAATCTTGTCA
>CM060324.1:57796609-57799109 GCA_030674155.1 Stramonita haemastoma
CAGTTAGCCAGTCACTCACTCAGTCAGTCACTCAGTCAGTCAGTTAGCCAGTCTCTCAGTCAGTCACTCAGTCAGTTAGTCACAGCATCCTATCCAGGTGGGGGGGGGGGGGAGGGGGGTGATGAGGTGTATAGTTAGGTATCACCTGACTACACACAGTCAGTGGTAGAATCAGTGCTATTTTTATAACCAGTATACCCTGCATGCACACTGCAATCTTTAGTGCAGTAGACTCCGTCTCGTGAACTGATGATGTGTCTATGTGTCGTGAACTGATGTCGTGTATATATTGAAGTGATGTCGTGTTGTGAAGTGATGTCGTGAAGTGATGTTGTGCAGTGAAGTGATGTTGTGTGTAGTGAAGTGATGTTTGTGTGTAGTGAAGTGATGTTGTGTATAGTGAAGTGATGTATTGTAATGAAGTGATGCTGTGTAGTGAAGTGATGCTGTGTAGTGAAGTGATGTTGTGTATAGTGAAGTGATGTTGTGTATAGTGAAGTGATGTTGTGTATAGTAAAGTGATGTTGTGTATAGTGAAGTGATGTTGTGTATAGTGAAGTGATGTTGTGTATAGTGAAGTGATGTTGTGTAGTGAAGTGATGTTGTGTGTAGTGAAGTGATGTTGTGTGTAGTGAAGTGATGTCGTGTATAGTGAAGTGATGTTGTGTAGTGAAGTGATGTTGTGTGTAGTGAAGTGATGTTGTGCAGTGAAGTGATGTTGTGTGTAGTGAAGTGATGTTGTGTAGTGAAGTGATGTTGTGTATAGTGAAGTGATGTTGTGTATAGTGAAGTGATGTTGTGTATAGTGAAGTGATGTGTATAGTGAAGTGATGTTGTGTATAGTGAAGTGATGTTGTGTAGTGAAGTGATGTTGTGTGTTGTGAAGTGATGTTGTGTATAGTGAAGTGATGTTGTGTAGTGAAGTGATGCTGTGTATAGTGAAGTGATGTTGTGCAGCGAAGTGATGTTGTGTGTAGTGAAGTGATGTTGTGCAGCGAAGTGATGTTGTGCAGTGAAGTGATGTTGTGTGTAGTGAAGTGATGTAGTGTATATTGAAGTGATGTCGTGTTGTGAAGCGATGTCGTGAAGAGACGTTGTGCAGTGCAGTGATGTTGTGTATAGTAAAGTGATGTTGTGTATAGTGAAGTGATGTGTATAGTGAAGTGATGTTGTGTATAGTGAAATGATGTTGTGCAGTGAAGTAATGTTGTGCAGTGAAGTGATGTTGTGTATAGTGTGAAGTGATGTTGTCTGTAGTGAAGTGATGTTGTGTATAGTGAAGTGATGTTGTGTAGTGAAGTGATGTCGTATGGTAGTGAAGTGATGTGTAGCGAAATAGTGTCGTATAGTGGTGTCATATAGTAGTGAAGTGATGTTGTGTAGTAGTGAAGTGGTGGTGTGTAGGGAAGTGGTGTTATATAGTAGTGAAGTGGTGTCGTATAGTAGTGTAGTGGTGTCATATAGTAGTGAAGTGGTGTCATATAGTAGTGAAGTGGTGTTGTGTAGTAGTGAAGTGGTGTTGTGTAGGGAAGTGGTGTTATATAGTAGTGAAGTGGTGTCATATAGTAGTGAAGTGGTGTTGTGTAGGGAAGTGGTGTCGTATAGTAGTGAAGTGGTGTTGTGTAGGGAAGTGGTGTCGTATAGTAGTGAAGTGGTGTCATATAGTAGTGAAGTGGTGTTGTGTAGGGAAGTGGTGTCATATAGTAGTGAAGTGGTGTTGTGTAGGGAAGTGGTGTCATATAGTAGTGAAGTGGTGTTGTGTAGGGAAGTGGTGTCGTATAGTAGTGAAGTGGTGTCATATAGTAGTGAAGTGGTGTTATATAGTAGTGAAGTGGTGTCATATAGTAGTGAAGTGGTGTCATATAGTAGTGAAGTGGTGTCATATAGTAGTGAAGTGGTGTTGTGTAGGGAAGTGGTGTCGTATAGTAGTGAAGTGGTGTCGTATAGTAGTGAAGTGGTGTCGTATAGTAGTGAAGTGGTGTCGTATAGTAGTGAAGTGGTGTCGTATAGTAGTGAAGTGGTGTCGTATAGTAGTGAAGTGGTGTCGTATAGTAGTGAAGTGGTGTCATATAGTAGTGAAGTGGTGTCATATAGTAGTGAAGTGGTGTCATATGGTAGGGAAGTGGTGTCATATGGTAGGGAAGTGGTGTTGTGTAGGGAAGTGGTGTCATATAGTAGTGAAGTGGTGTCGTATAGTAGTGAAGTGGTGTCGTATAGTAGTGAAGTGGTGTTGTGTAGGGAAGTGGTGTCGTATAGTAGTGAAGTGGTGTGTAGCGAAATAGTGTCATATAGTGGTGTCGTATAGTAGTGCAGTGGTGTCATATAGTAGCGAAGTGATGTTGTGAAGTGAAGTGGTGTGCAGTGCAGAGATGTATAGTACTAAGTAGCGAAGTGATGTTGTGTAACGAAGTGCTGAAGCGAAGTGCTGAAGCGAAGTGCCGTCTGTCCCTGTGCTTCAGTATTCCCTACCTGAGGACGGAGCGAGCCAAGACGAGGGAGA
>CM060324.1:57811609-57819109 GCA_030674155.1 Stramonita haemastoma
AGCTTGGTGACGCCATCAAGAGAAAGATGCTGCACGTCAACGGCCCTCAACAGTCCGCGGAGCTGACAGTAGGCAATGGTCATCCCTGTGTTCATGACTTTCAGGACCTGACAGCAGGCAATGGTCAGCCCAGTGTCCCTGACTTCCTAGACCTGCCCTGTCTCTCAGATCAGCCTCAGGCTGTGCCTGTGCCGGTCCCCCCAAGCCCGGCAGCTCCTGCTCCCATGCCAGCTCCCTCAGCCAACCCACTGCCGGCCACCCAGCCTGCCCCCTACTACCTTGCCCCTCGGCCTCAAACCAGCCAGGCAGTGTCCCAAGTTGAGTTAGACAGGAATACCGAAGATGTGGTTTCCTTCTCCTTCTTAAACCCTGTTCCTGCTGGCCAGCCAGCCTGCCCCAACCTGCCAGGAACTTCAGCCCCTGGGGCAGAGACAAGGGGAGGCCTGGGGGAAACTGGGCAGCGTCAGCAGCTAGACTGGGAGATGCTATCAGAATTCATCCGCGACCTGGAGGAGAGTGGACAACGTCAGCAGCCAGACGGGGAGACGTCATCAGGAGTCATCAGTGATATTCTGTCTCCCTCCACTACGAAACAGTTGATCACCAGTGCCCTTGACAGCCATGGTAATCTGCCGAGTCTTGGAGTGTATATTTCTGGTAATCTACCGAGTCTTAGAGTCAACAATCTGCTATGAAAGAACTGAAGAAACTGGGAGGAAAGTTCTTGTTTAGACGACAAGACTTACGATGGTTTCAAATTCAACATAAAAACCACACCATTTCTATCTGATGACAAGTTTTAGGATAGTATGTGGAAAATACAAAGGAAGGGAGGAGAGAGACAGACAGACAGACAGACAGACAGACAGACAGACAGACAGACAGACAGACAGACAGACAGAGACAGAGAGAGAGAGTCTCTGATGCTTTAACAATTTATTGTCACTGCCCAACTAGTCCTTTTGACAAGGGAGGTAACTCAAATATTTTTGTGAAACGGTAAACAAAAAGTGAAATATATAATCAGTACAAAAATGTTTTAAGTATGGCTTGTAACCGGCTTGTATTTCTCTGGCTCTGAGATGAGAAAGTGTTTGAATTGAAATTCAGTTATATTAATCCAGTGGTGATATTTGATTTTTAATGTCTTGCTGTGAAACGCCTTGCTGAGAACAGAGTGGTGTTGGATGGCAAGCAATGGCAAAGATGGCACGTGGTTGACTGTGTAGGGTCTTTTGCAGGTGGCAAAGGGAAGTAATGGATCACATGGACAAGATAAGAGTGACCTGTTCCTTTCTGGGACAGGCTGCCATGTTTTGTGTTCTGATGGTGAAAGCCCTGACATTGTTAGTGTTAGTGATCAGTTGGCTTTGAGGAATGTCTCCTTTTATACTTCCATTGGACACCGACTGGGCTGTCGTAATTGAAGGGGTTTTCCACAAAACTTTCCTATTTATGTCGGTTGTGTGCTAAAGCCTTGGCTCATGGCTCATTCAAATGGCTTCATTTAATTCTGAATTATGTAGCTGCTTTCGTGTAGTCATTGCTACTGCTATTATTATTGTCATTGCTACTGCTTTTCCCTATAATAATGAATTAAAAAAAAAAATTTCCTGTTTACCAAATAATATGATTTATATGGTTTGCTTTATTGATTTTTGGTAGTAGGTTTGTTGTTTTCATATCTGTCTCTGTGTGTGTGTGTGTGTGTGTGTGTGTGTGTGTGTGTGTGTGTGTGTGTGTGTGTGTGTGTGCGCGTGCGCGCATGTGTGTGTGTGTGTGTTTTGTTTCATGTATCTTTATTTGCATATATTTATGTTCCATTACTTAGCTTTCTGTGTTAGTGATTTGATTTGGGAATGTATTTCTATTGTGATAAGGGCGGGGATTGTATGTAAAAAAAAAAAAAAAAAAAGCACTCGAGTGCTTATTTTTTATCCTGGTAATAAAAACAATTTGATTTGATTTGATTTAGTTGTGGCTGGCTACTATATATTGAATTGAGTTTATCGGTTTTATTTGTTTTATTCTTTTATTTTGAGGATAAAGGAATAAGTACTTACGTGCTTTTTTTTTTTTACATCCAGTTCCTGTGTGTATGCAGTTTTGTAAATTTCGTCATCCCTCCCCCGCCCCCCCCCAAAAAAAAAATGTATTGTATGATGAACATAGAGACGTGGCTAATCATTTTGTTCATCAAAACATCAAGTGAAGGCTTGTATGCCTCCACTATGGTAAAACAATAACAACAACGACAAAAAGTTCAAACCGAAACAACAACAACAATAACAGCAGCAACAACAACAACAACAACAGCAACAACAACAGTAACAACAAACCCTCCCCAATCTGCCGCGGAGTGCATTTTAGTTCCAAGCGCCAGTGGACAGCTGGCAAAAGGACCACACCACTCTGCTGCTGAAAGATGGGTTGGGGCTAGGGGTTTGGATTGCTCATTGTTCTTGTTGCCAGTCTATTTATTTGCAACCAGCTTCCTCCCCTCTCCTTGCGGTTTTCAGCTTTTTGTGGCAAGTCGTTCCACTCAAGGCTTGTGTGTGTGTGTGTGTGTGTGTGTGTGTGTGTGTGTGTGTGTGTGTGTGTGTGTGTGTGGTGTGTGTGTGTGTGTGTGTGTGTGTGCATGCATGTATATGTGCGGGTGCGAACGCGTGCGTATAATGTTTAAATAATGGTGATCATATGTCTTTTCTAGTCAATGGTTTTTAAGAACATTGTATCTAAACATTGGTGTGTGTGTGCGCGTGTGTTTGCGTGTGTGCGAGTGCGCGCGCGTAGAGTGTGAGTGTTTGTGACATTTTTATTTGAAGTTATATAATGTTTGAACAAAAAGAAATGTAGCTACTTCGTGTGTTTGATTATGATTTGTATCAATATGCCTGTCAGTATTGTAATTGCCCTTCAGGGATGATCAAAGTGTTTTGACTTGACTTGACTTGACTTGACTTAACATCAGAGAGTGAACTGGCCTTGATTTAGAACGCTTTGCTACAGAAAGGTGAAAACCGTGATCAGCAGAGGAAGTTGGTTGCAAAAACTTCAGTGGTACCCTTACGGTCTTCAAGATTATGGAATAGGTGAAGGTGGAGATGAAGAATTTATCTATTGTTTGTTGTGATAAGTGTCTGAGTATAGTGTTCTTTTTTCCTTGTTGGTAATAAGTGTATGTATGGCTTCTTTTTTTTTTTAATTTAGGAAGATCATTTTTTAATAATCTATAACCTCTATACTGAAATGTGCATGTAAAGTTCCAATGATGTTATTTGCTGTCTGTGGTCTGTACTGCATTGTAGATATTAAACTGTAAATATTAAATAATGATTCTGTACATGAAAAATTCTATGACAAACAAGAAATAAGAGGAGATTAAAAAAAAAAACAACAACCCCAAACTGAAAGAGTGATGTTATGAAATACGCAAACAGAATACCCTAGTGTAAATAACAGATCAAAGGATGATAAAAACGGAAGGACAATGCCAGACAATGTGTGACAGAATATCCTGCTTTAAAAAAAAAAGAAAAAAAGATAAGAGAATAAAACAGAGTGAAGGGTGACAGAAGGAGAGGTCTAGTCAAGTAACCCTGGAAGAGCAGGGACAGATCATGACACCAGGGAAGCTGGACTTGCAACGGTCCTTAGCTTTTTGTGCTGACAAGCGTGTCGCACAGCAGCCCTCGGGGTACACGTTCACAGGCCTCAGTCATGCTGCCGTTAGTCAGTTCACAGACGACCGTCTTGCCAGTGGGTCACTGACGTCAGTCGTGCTGGTGTTGTCGGGTTACTGACGTCATTCGTGCTGGTGTTAGCCAGTTCACAGACGACCGTCTTGCCAGTGGGTCACTGACGTCAGTTGTGCTGATGTTATCAAGTTACTGACGTCAGTCATGCTGGTGTTAGCCAGTTCACAGATGACCGTCTTGGCAGTGGGTCACTGACGTCTGTTGTGCTGATGTTATCAAGTTACTGACGTCAGTCATGCTACCGTTAGCCATTTCACAGATGACGGTCTTGCAAATGTGTCACTGACGTCAGTTGTGCTGACGTCTGCGACCGTGTACCCCTATGTCTCCTGTGCAGCACACTTGTAAGTACTGAACACCATTGTAAGTCAAGCTTCTTCATTGAACGCTCAGACAGCAACTATTGCTGTCTTGTCTAATGAGCGAAAAATAATGCGTTACACTGCCGTTAAACGCCTAACAAGTCAGGCCCAGCGCATCCATCCGACTTCGGCGTGAGAGAGAAATCTTATCTTTAAAGTCTACCTGGAAACAAAAAAAGGCAGGAGAACGGCATGGCTCTAGAAAGCAGAAAATAAGACAAGAATGAGGTGACAGGAAGGAAAAGAAGAAGAAGGCAGAAACAAAGAGAAGGATAGATAAGAGGGACTTCCTAACAAGGCATTTCCAGAAGGCGGGGATGCTATTTTATACTAAATAAGCCCCCCCCCCCCCCCTAGCAAGGGAGCAAGTGAAACAAATTGTGTCATATTCGAGGACATGCAGACGTTCAGCGTTCAGGATCTCTATAGGCCCATAGGTACTGGAACCATTCGTATCGGTCATTACCTTTCCAACGGATCATTCTTCGTATCGGTCATTGCCTTTCCAATGGATCATTCCAGTGCCGTGGAGACGAGGGGGGGGGGGGGGGTCTGCTGCATGGGTAACAGCTTGCCCTCCCTACTTACCTACCCAGGCTTTGCGCTCTAAAGACTAGAGCGCAAATCCATAGTCTTCCGAGACTGATGGGTGCCTACTACTACTACTACTACTACTACTACTACTACTACTACTTCTACTACTATAGGCCCATTAAGAGCCGTCAGAGAGGGGAAGACGTGATCTGAATGAATATCGGGGAGGAGACAGCAGCCCCTGGAGAGTAAGGCAGTGGTGGAACGTAGGTAGCATAGACAGCCAGAGCTGCTTTCTGTGGAAAATGACTCGTACCCAAAAAAAGGTCTTGCTGTTGTTTTGTTTCCCAGTCATGTTGGGGTTTTTTGTGGGTTTTTTTTTATTACCTTTTTGTTCAGTTTGTAAAAAGAAAAGTTTGTCGTTACTTTGAACGCCAGTGTTGTATTATTTAGATTCAGGTGTATCAACCATTCTTTGCCAATTGAAACAGGACGAGTCAACGGCATTTCGCGCGAAAATCGTCTGTGTAAACAATGTAACATGAAAGCGATAGGATATGAGTTTCACTTCATAATGGAATGTCCAAAGTTTTCAGAGCTTCGGAAGAATGTCCTACCTCATGAATATTTGTATCCAAAATCCATGTTCACATTTTGTAATTTCTCTTCTGATAAAAAAATATGTTATTAAAACTTAGCAAATTCATAAGTTAAGAGTAAAGTTGCATGACATTAATGAAAAGGTTGACTATATTTTTATTTCTGTGAAATTCTGTGCATGAACGTATTGTATTAATGCAAATTATATAATATGTTACAGATGATTTTGTTTTCTGAAATCCTCCATGCCCCAAGAAGGGTCAAAGGCGAATTAAATATTGAATCTTGAATCTTGAGACACTACAAAAAAAGCTCAAGAATTAACTCTTTGTCTCGTTAGTGCAAGGGTGATGTAAAACTTGTGTTAAATAATATTGTAATGTTTACTGGTGATGCTGAATATGGTGCTGATGGCTGTGCGTGTGCGTCTGTTTAGGTAGAGGTGTGTGTGTGTCTGTGTGTCTGTGTCTGTGAATGAGCATGAATATATATATATCAGATCTTGTGATAGTCACATGTTAAAGTGAGCTTGATCTCATGCATTAGCATCGTGTACACCTGTCTGTGTGTCATAGAAAAGCATTTTCAATTTTTGATGTAAACAAGTAGAAAAAGCTTTTTTTTTCTCCTTATTTTTTTGTTATTCATTGAAACGGTGTTTGAGCATTTCCATTTTTTTCTATTTTTTGTTTGAAAAAAAAATCATTCCACGATGATAACAGAATCTCTCCTTATTTGCTTATAGTATGCATACTCTGTTGGATTGAATAAAAACATTTAACCAAAAAAAAATAACTCTTTGTCATGCTCTTTGTTATGAGGACTGAGATGTGCGGTGTGATGGCACTGGTGTGAATGATATGATGAAACAAAGAAATCTCTCTGTTCCCCTCTTCCGCCACACACATGAACAATGACATAAAAAAATGCACACAACAGCCATGGACAGACTTTTCTCACGTTCACATCGAATACCGTATGCCCACTCATATTAACACATGCGCTCTTTTTGTCTGTCTCTTTCTGTTTTTTTTTGTCTGTCTCTGTCTGTCTCTCTATTATTCATTTATTTATTTATCATTTTTTATAGAGGATAATGGAATAAGCACGCATGTGCTTTTTTACATCCAGTCCCCGTGTGTATGCAGTTTTGTAAATTTTGTCATCTGTTCCCACGGGCACAAAATGGCCTTCTCTTGGAAAGCAGAACAGGATTTAACATGTGCGCAAGATGTTCTGCGTGCGTTCGCACACGGGATCTCGGTTTATAGTCTCATCCGAAGGACTTTTGGGGAGAGTGGAGTCAGCACTGATGTTAACTCCAGGGGAAAAATCCCCTCGAACGGGAATCTAACCCAGGTCGTCAGATTGCGAGCGCAGTGTAAGCACATTGAGCATGGTTGTCAAGTGGATTGTTGACCGTTCGTGCGCCCTGGCTTCAGTACAGTCCCCCAGTTTATTTAATGGGTACCTTCCCCTTTTAGGTTCAGAGAAGGTAAAGCAACGAGGGAGAGAAAATGGACGCCGCCCTCAACATGCTGGCCCCTGGAGAGGCTGAGGTCTCTGATGCCTCGCTCCCCAAGGACCACACCGGTTATGAGAAAACCTTTATCTCATGGTCAAGTTCTTCATACTTTGAAATTCCAACATGAATAGAGCTTTACTGAAGGCAGTTGTTTCTCTAGAGAAACCATAGTTAGTTTCTTCAGTTGTTTATCTGTTGTAATGGGCAGGGAAGGTGGAATCAGATTCACTGCTCTTCAGGGGAGGGAATCCAGTCTCTTTTTACGCGAATGCTGCAGTAACCGTCCTATGTCGTTGATACATATGACAATGACAAATTAATGACAATGACAATGACAACTGATTTGATTGTTCAGACTCGGAGTGTCCATAAACAAGGGGGAATGGGTAGATACATAGTTGATATCAGACACTACCAGAGGCAGAAACGTGTTCATACATTACTGTCAATGTATCGTTTCACTTAAGGCATAAGGAAGAGATCAGTGTTTCAGTGTTGCGTGGTTTGTTTGAGCAGGACTGCATTTTGGTTTGGGGGGTTTGTTCCTCGGCGTATGCACACACACACACACACACACACACACACACACACACACACACACACACACACACACACACACACACACACACACACACACACACACACACAAACACACACACACACACAAACACACACACACACACACACACCCACCGACCGACCGATCGACCGACTGACTGAC
>CM060324.1:57824109-57826609 GCA_030674155.1 Stramonita haemastoma
CACACACACACACACACACACACACACACACACACACACACACACACACACACAAATATATAGATATTTTGCGTTAATTAACAAGGCTCCAAAATAGGAAGAGAAGACGGGGAGGGGGGGTGGGGTGGAAGAGGGGGTGGGGGCGAGAGATGTTTTAGTGCAGGAAAATGTTGGCGAAAAAAGGGCTCTGGCAAAAAGTAATTGCTTCAAAAAAATTTTTTTTCACTTATTCCATGTTGTGGGGGAGGGGGGGGGGGATAAGATTTAATTCGTGTTTGAAAAGAGTAGGCCCAGTACACACACCCCTCCCCAAATCCCCCCTCCCCCATCCCCCCTCACCTCCCCTACCCCCTCACCTCCCTACTCCCCCCCTCCCCCCACTCCTCCCCCTCCACCCCCCCCCCACCTCCCCCCAACCCCCTTCCCACACCTCCCCCCAACCCTCCTCCCTCCCCCCCTCGCCCCTTCGCACTCCTCCCCCCCCTCCCCCACCCTCCCCTCCCCCACCCCCCCCTCCCCTCCCCCTCCCCCCCCCCCCCCACCCACCCTCCCCCCTCACCCCTTCGCACTCCTCCCCCCTCCCCCCACCCTCCCCTCCCCCCACCCTCCCCTCCCCCCACCCTCCCCTCCTGAAAATGTAATGCTTGAAAAATGTTTGTGATAAAGCTGCTAAAGTCATGTTTAGCTTGATAAGGACTGCACAGCAAATAGAACTACATACACATGTGGCACTTGATTTATTTGATAAAATTGTTGTACCTGTTTTGTTGTATGGATGTGAAATTTCGGGATATGAAAATAAAGCAATAATTTCATAAGTTTCAGTTAAAGGTTTTAAAATACAGTTTTTCTTTAACGCTTTTGCATTCCGATTCTCATAACACAAACTGCCCCTAGATTTTGCATTCCATCACGAAATCAGGTCAGGCACACATGCTTGCTAGCCTTTTCCTCCTTCTAAGTACATACCGGAAGCTACAATTACTTCCAGATTCTCAGCAGGGCTTCTACTTCTAGCCTGATAGAGCTTTGACATGTGGTAGCAATTAGTGATGGTCACAGCATGATGGAAATCTACTGCGCAAATCGGGATTCCGACGAGGCAATTATTCAATCCCGGCAAATCCCCTGTTCCGGACTAAGAGGGTTAGTATATGGAGAAACAGGCAGATATCCCTTGTCTAGTTTGGTCTCTGTTCCAATGGTGCATTTCTGGATGCAGCTGCTTGACTTCCAGTATGAAAAGCTGCCATCAAGTGTTTACCAGATGATGAAAGATTTACTTGACAAATACTTGATTCAAACAGCATGGCGAAATATGATTTTAAAATATCTTAGTACAAAGCGGATTTGACTTTGTGGGAGAGACAGTTATGTTCAAGTATTAATTTTCTTCAAGTCTTTAAAAGTTCACATATCAAAGTTAAAATTTCACATATCAAAGCCTTCTTAATAGAAATTTTTGTTAATGAATGGAGAAGTGAGCTGTGGGATGATAGAAGATTATAGAAATTTTAAGATCAATTTTGGTAAGGAAAAATATATAACTTGTCTACCAGATATATATGTTAACACTTTTATAAAATTTCCTTGTAATTGTCACAAGCTTCCAATTGAGGATGGACAGTTTCATAACATACCACAGGAATAAAGAATGTGTTCAAAATACAATATATCTGTTTTAGGGGATGAATTTTATTTTATGATGGATTGTCCCCACTTTATAGATTTACAAGATTATAAACCTCAGCATTTTCTTCAATCCTTATCCAGTTATAAATTTTGAAGGCTGATGAAATGTAAATCTTGAAAAGTTCTCCTGTCTCTCAAAATTCATAAGATGTGCAGGTATTTCTTGAAAATTCATTTGTTGTCATTCACATGTGTACATTGTGTATTTTAAAGAATTTGGTATAGTTTAAAAAATGTTTTGAAGTTTTAATGCTAAGTGTTTGTCATTTTGTGATGAACTCATTTTGTGGTGGTGCTATTGGAGGATGCAATTAAAATTTCTGTCTTTTTCGCCCAATGGTTATAAACATACACTTTGTTTTGCTTGAAATAAGAGACATGTGATTGAGTTCTGTCTATTCAATAAGTTTATCAATATCTGCCTGCATATCACTCACAAGCTGGTTTGGACCACTGCTGTTATACTGAATTGATGTGTCATTAAACAAATATTTGACATACACAATGAATATGCAGAGGTAGGTTGTTATAATTAAAGATAGAGAAAAGAAGTGGTCCTATTATTGATCCCTGTGGGTATTCCATATTTCATGGGTAGGCCCAATTTCAACAAGCTGTTGAGGCTACTGAGAAATGGGTGTAAAATCTTAGTGGTTGGTTGGAAATCTTATGGCATTTTAATTTTTGAATGAAAAGAGAAGGTTAAGTGATACTGCAGATGAACGTTGCTCAACTGTATGTAGAGTTTTTAACACATTCTAGTGCCTGATAAAGCATTTTTAAGGCAATATTACCTCCCTTCCAAAGG
>CM060324.1:57831609-57832749 GCA_030674155.1 Stramonita haemastoma
GAGAGAGAGAGAGAGAGAGAGAGAGGTAACCTTGGATCATGGATGACCTTTTCGTGTTATCGATCTGCAATCAGGCTCCTCAGCACGTGTGATAACAATAATGAGCTGATGAACCCCAGTTGTGATTTGATGAACACAGAAACTCGGTTATCACGTCACCTGCCACGTTATCGCTGTGGTCACTCCCTCAGCTTTCCACCCTAAGGGTTGACCTTACAGCAAGACGACGAATAAAGTATGGTGCCCCATTGCATTTGGATTTGCAAAGTTTATCGTGACAGAAGACTTGATGACGTCCAGAAATGAAAGTTCTCTGGATTCAACATTGTGTCTTTGGACTGCTTTTGGCTTCGTCAATACTATTAGAACTGTTTTAAACCGACATTTAACGTTAAAATTAGCAACATGAATTCGAATTTAAACAGCGTGCGAGTGTGGGTATGGTGGTCGTGTGCGCGCGCGCGCGCGTGCGCGTGTGCATGCGTGTGTGTGTGTGGGGGGGGGGGGGATGGTGGTGGTGGTGGTGTGTGTGTGTGTGCCGCGCGCGCGCGCGCGCGCGCGCGCGCGCGCGCGCGCGCGCGGTTGTGTGTGTGTGTGTGGTGTGTGTGTGTGGCGCGCGCGCCGCGCGCGCGTGCAAGACGGAGGCACATGCACAATTGTGGCCTGCCTTGCCCGAACTTCTCTAGTAACTCTTACAGAAGAAAGTTTGGGGGCACTGCACCAAATGTTTCAGGCAGTGTGCCATGGGCAAGCAGAACCTGGCGGAGCCCATCCCTTTCCAATAAGCAGGGTGCATGCTGGGTATGTTGGCCCCTCTCTCTCTCTCTCTCTCTCTCTCTCTCCTCTCTCTCTCTCTCTCTCTCTCTCTCTCTCTCTCTCTCTCTCTTTTCTCTCTCTGTGACAGGCCAAAGCTGGTCTCCCTTCTCATAAAACAGATCGGCTGTTATACATGTACGTTAGATGTTTTGACTACATTCGCACACAAAGACTAATTTTGTAGTCTCATTCTACGTTTCATAATATAGTCTCATGCTACGTTTCATAATATAGTCTCATGCTACGTTTCATAATATAGTCTCATGCTACGTTTTACGGTTTCACCTTATGTTTTACAGTCTCATCTGATGTGTCATAATCCCA
>CM060324.1:57835349-57837849 GCA_030674155.1 Stramonita haemastoma
TTTAATAACAGGCTTAGGCCTACGTGGTGTCTATTAATTAGATCTTCAAATTCCCGGTCTGTTCTTGATAATACGTGTTGTATATTTTTAGTTGGATCTTCTTCAAATTCACGAAGTGATAGTACATGTTTATGTATATGTACAAAGTATATGTATAGACCCTTATTTATCTTCTTTTCTTTTTTTTGGCAGCCTTCAGTCTTGAAAGACTATGGAGTTGAAGGCTGACAATAAAAACATGAGGGTCTATAGTGTACTGTACAAAAAATCCGTGTTTTACATTGTGTGTTTATGTTGTTGATGTTGTATAGACCTTATGCTCCACAAAATATAAAGGGAAAAAAAGAATCAAACAGTGGTTTTGTAGTAACCATTATCAATCTCACACAGAGAAAAGGGGAGTGAGGGGGGGAAGCCTACATAATGAACGAATGAATGAATGAATGCTATTTATTTTCCAAGGGTTACAGAATAGGCATTTACATACTTTTTCCCATCCGGCCCTTGATTAGGGACTATCAGCAAAACAAAGCAAACAACAACAACAACAATAAAGGAAATAAATGTGTGTATTCAATATCACAAAATCCCCAATTGACCTAATCGTGAATGTCAAAACATAGGCTACATTGTTTGCAATCGATTTGCGAAAAGAGATAAACATATGTTCAAAAAAACACATATTCCCTACCTAACTCGAATATTAATATCAAGACAGATACATTGACTATGAGAGAGAGATTTGATTTGATTTATTCTTTTATATTCTTTATATATATATATAGAGAGAGAGAGTGAGAGAGAGAGAGAGAGAGAGAGAGAGAGAGAGAGAGAGGAGAGAGAGAGAGAGAGAGAGAGAGAGAGAGAGAGAGAGGAAGAGAGAGAGAGAGAGAGATATTTCATTTCATTTGATTTGATTTGATTTATTCTTTTATATCGAGGATAATGGAATAAGCACTCTTGTGCTTTTTTACATCCAGTCCCCGTGTGTATGCAGTTTTGTAATGTCATCTGTTCCCACCGGCACACGATGGCCTACTCTTACGAAAAAGTGGAACAGGATTTAACGTGTACGTAAGATGTTCTGCATGCGTTCGCACACGGGGCCTCGGTTTAAAGTCTCATCCGAAGAGAGAGAGAGAGAGAGAGAGAGAGAGAGAGAGGAGAGAGAGAGAGAGAGAGAGAGAGAGGAGAGAGAGAGAGAGAGAGAGAGTAACCTTGGATCATGGGTGACCTTTTCGTGTTATCGATCTGCACTCAGACTCCTCAGCACGTGTGATAACAATAATGAGCTGATGAACCCCAGTTGTGATTTGATGAACACGGAAACTCGGTTATCACGTCACCTGCCACGTTATCGCTGTGGTCACTCCCTCAGCTTTCCACCCAAAGGGTTGACCTTACAGCAAGACGACGAGTAAAGTATAGTACCTCATTGGTACCTAAAGATCTGAATGACGCATTTGGATTGGCAAAGTTTATCGTGACAGAAGACTTGATGACGTCCAGAAATGAAAGTTCTCTGGATTCAACATTGTGTATTTGGACTGTTTTTGGCTGCGTCAGTTTTGTTAGAACTGTCTTAAACCAACATTTAGTGTTAAAATCAGCAACACGAATTCGAATTTAAACAGGGTGCGTGCGTACGTAGGTGTGGTGGTGGTGGTGGTGGTGGTGTGTGTGTGTGTGTGTGTGTGCGTGCGTGCGTGCGTGCGTGCGTGCGTGCGTGCGTGCGGTGTGTGTGTGTGTGTGTGTGTGTGTGCGCAAGACGGAGGCACATGCACAATTGTGGCCTGCCTTGCCCGAACTTCTCTAGTAACTCTTACAGAAGAAAGTTTTTGGGGTAGGCTACTGCATCGAATGTTTCAGGCAGTGTGCCATGGGCGAGCAAAACCTGGCGGAGCCCATCCCTTTCCAATAAGCAGGGTGCATGCTGGGTATGTAGGTATCATTCTCTCTCTCTCTCTCTCTCTCTCTCTCTCTCTCTCTCTCTCTCTCTCTCTCCTCTCTCTCTCTCTACTCTCTCTGTGACAGGCCAAAGCTGGTCTCCCTTCTCATAAAACAGATAGGATGCTATACGTGTAGGCTACGTTAGATGTTTTGACTACATTCGCGCACAAGACTAATTTTGTAGTCTGATTCTACGTTTCATAATATAGTCTCATGCTACGTTGTGCTGTTTCGTCTGTGTTTAACAGTCTCATCTGATGTGTCATAATCCCATTGATGAGTCATAGTCTCGTCAGATGTGTCATTGTCTCATCTGATGTGTCATAGTCTCGTCAGATGTGTCATTGTCTCATCTGATGTGTCATAGTCTCGTCTGACGTGTCATAGTCTCACCCGATGGTTTATGGTCCCATCTGATGTTTCATAGTATCCTTCGGTGTTTCATCTACTCATTTGAATGTATCATAGTTCCTACCGGCACGACATGGCCTACTCTTTCGAAAGGCGGAACGGGTTTTAACATGTGGGCAAGATTGTCTGCGTG
Source organism: Stramonita haemastoma (assembly GCA_030674155.1). Taxonomy (NCBI): domain Eukaryota; kingdom Metazoa; phylum Mollusca; class Gastropoda; order Neogastropoda; family Muricidae; genus Stramonita; species Stramonita haemastoma. The sequence goes on from CM060324.1 coordinate 57,837,844, forward strand.
CATGTT
>CM060324.1:57842849-57856137 GCA_030674155.1 Stramonita haemastoma
GGAGAGGAGATGGGCGCGCCCTCGATATGCTGGCCCCCTAGAGAAACTGAGGTTTCTGATGCCTCGCTCCTCTACGAACACATAGGTTATGGGACACCTTTACCTTTTATACAATTAAAGACTTGTATACTAATACTGTGCCGCCGCCATAGTCTAGTGGTTAGGGCATTGGACTCGTGATCTAAAGGTTGCGGGTTCGATCCCAGCTTTCGGATATGGCGTTGTGCCCTTCAAAAAAGCACTTTACAGCTATTTTCTCCACCCCACCCAGGTGTAAAAGGGGTACCAACCTTGTGTTGGGGGTTAACCCTGCGATAGACTGGCGTCCTATCCAGGGGGGGAGTCTATGACTCTCAGTTGCTTAACGTCACAGAAACCGGGATAAGCACCGGCCTGATGAGCCTTAGGCTCGGGACAGACTTTAACTTAATACTAATACTGTGACTTATTCCTTGCCTAGGTCTATAGAGTCGGAGAGGAAGAACAGACTTGACCTTAGTTTGCTTTGCAGCTAGCTGTGTCTCTCGCAGTGTCTGTGAGTGTGGCCTGGTGCTTGGCCGTCACACTATCTGTATCAATGGCAAAGTCAATACAATAAAAAGAGTGGGGTTTTTATCTCTTCTTCTTCTTCTTCTTCTTCTTCTTCTTCTTCTTCTTCTTCTTCTTCTTCTTCTTCTCTTCTTCTTCTTCTTCTTCTCTCTTCTTCTTCCTCTTCTTCCTCTTCCTCCTCCTCTTCTTCTCTTCTTCTTCTTCTTCTTCTTCTTCTTCTTCTTCTTCTTCTTCTTCTTCTTCTTCTTCTTCTTCATCGAGCATTCAGACTCACCAGTAATGTCTGTCATATTCTCATGAGCAACAATGTATCACACTGCTGTTAAACGCCTGACAAGTCAGGCCAAGCCAAGTGTATCTGACTTTGGCTTGGGAGAAAACTGTGAATGTTATCTTTGAAGTCTGTCTGGAAAAAAAAAGGCAGGAGAATGGACCAAGAAGGCAGAAAATAGACAAGAAGGAGGTGACAGGAAGGAAAGAAACAAGGCAGAAACAAAGAGAGGGATAGAAAAGAGGGAATTTCTAGCACCGAATTTGCAGAAGATGGCAGGCCCCCAACACCCATACACACATGTATACACACATGTATACAGGGATCCTCGTCTTTTGATAGAAGGTTTCTGCACACCTCTGGCTGCTGCCATCAGTGTACTAAAGATTGCAAACAACTAAGGCTACATACTTGGACAGACTATACTACAGACCTTGAGTGGCACTGGTGTAGTTAAATGGCTTTTGGATATTTTGTTTTCCCTGGTACTAGGCTAGAGCTTTGAGGTTGAGATTTTTGCATCAGCTTTTGCCTACCTTTAAGGTAGCCGCATTCCAACCTCAGGGATAGTGTCTTCAGAAACATGACCAGTGTGCATCTTAAAGCCTATGTCCCCCTCTGGGGGTCATGATAGCCCAGTGGTCAGAACACTGCACTTGCAATCTAATGACCTGGGTTCAATTACCGTTCGAGGGGATTTTTCCCCTGGTGTTGACATCAATGCTGACTCCACTCTTCCCAAAAGTTCTTTGGATGAGACTATAAACCGAGGCCCCCATGTGCGAACACACGCAGAACATCTTGTGCACTCGCAAAATCCTGTTCTGCTTTTCCTAAGAGTAGGTCATTGTGTGCTGGTGGGAATAGATGACAAGATTTACAAAACTGCATACATACACGAGGACTGGATGTAAAAAAAGCTTATGGGTGCTTATTCCATTATCTTCGATGTAAAAGAATAAATAAATAAAATATGCTGCCTCTTTCCCAGCAGGCAATGGCCTTGACCCACAGAGCAGGGAGCGGACTGCGGTGTCTGTGGCCCAGAGTGAGGCAGCTGACCTCTTCACCTCTGACCTCTGACTCCTTTAGTATCAAGTCAAGCAGCTTGCATCAAAAATTGTGTCACGGTAATTTTCTCATTTACACAACCTCCATTTTGCATTAGATATTGTTTTATCTATAAATGTATTCATTTCAATAGTTTAGTGTTTACGGGTTGCATCAATGATTGTGTCATGGTAATTTTATTATTAATTATCTATGGGTGGGATATCGAAGTGGTCAGAGCGCTCGCTTTCCCCCAGTCAAGTTAAGCAGCGTCGAGCATGGTTGACAGTTGACATTTGCGCACCTTGGCTTCAGTACAGTCCCCCAGTTCACTCACTCACTCACTCAGTCCCATGTCCCAAGGGACGTAGGGGGGACATGAGAGAAGACGCAACAGAGATCTTTTTCCATGCTTCACGATCCTGCGTGGCTAGTAGGAGGTGTTGCAGGGGTTGGGCGGTCCAGTCTTTGATGTTGTCAACCCATGATTTCTTTTGGCGGCCTCTTCTTCTCTTGCCCTCGACTGTTCCTTGCAGGATGGTTTTTGCTAGGGTGTTGTGTCTTGTGGTGTGACCAAACCACATCAGCTTTCTCCTCTTTATGGTGGAGAGCAAAGGCTCTTGGGGGCCCACACGCTTTTTGATTTCTTCTATCACATAGTTATTGGTCTTGTGTTCTTTGTATGATATTTTGAGGAGTCTTCTGTGGCACTTGTTCTCGAATGCTTGGATTCTCCTCTCTAACTCTGCTGTCAGAGTCCATGATTCACAGCCATATAGGAGGATAGATATCACGAGGGATTTGTAAAGGTGGTATTTGGTGCAGAAGCTGATGTTGTTGCTTCTGATGATCTTCTCGAGTCTGACTAGAGCAGATGTTGCTGTTGCAATGCGAGCTTTCACTTCATTGTTTGATGTGCCATCTTTTGTTAGGATGGAGCCTAAGTATTTGAATTGGCTCACCTCTTCTAGTGTTTCTCCATTCATCTTTATTTCCGTGATGTCATTACTCGCGTTGTTGACCATGATCTTTGATTTCTCTGTACTGACCTCCATGCCGTATGCGCTCGCTCGATCTGTTAAATTGTCTGTGAGGATTTGCAGTTCTTGTTTGCTGCTGCCCATGAGGTCAATGTCATCTGCAAATCTGAGGTTGCAAAGGGGTCTTCCACCAATGGAGATGGAAGTGTGGTGGTTTTGCAGTGTCTCTGTCATGATGTTTTCGAGGAAGAGGTTGAAGAGTACAGGTGAGAGAAGGCAGCCCTGGCGAACCCCAACCGTGGTCTTGAAGAACTCGCCCACGTGATTATTCATAAAAACTGCACTTTCTGCGTTCTCGTACAGAGCTTTGATAACTTCAATTAGACAGCTGTCAATGTTGAAGTGCCTGAGTACTTGCCAGAGGCCGTCATGCCATACCCTGTCAAAGGCCTTTTTAAAGTCTATGAAATTGTGGTACAAGTCTTTTTGGTGTTGGAGATGCTTCTCTATCAGAATTCTCAGATTGAAAATTTGTTCCATTGTGCTGCGTTTTGGTCTAAAGCCTGCTTGTTCTTCTGCCAGGAGTTTTTCCGCTTGGTTTTTCAGTTCACCCAGCTGCAAATGGCTACCTGCCCTCTTTAGGGTCAGGGAAGGTGAAGCAGTGAAGGAGAGGAGATGGGCGCCACCCTCAATATGCTGGCCCCTAGAGAAGCTGAGGTCTCTGACGCCTGGCTCCCCTACGACCACCTAGGTTATGGGACACCTTTACCATATATATAGTTTTATATGTATTTCTGGTAGAGGGAATTCTTATCTTTCAAGTCTTTCTGGAAAAAATGTGTTCTTAGCTCTGAATTCATAGAAGGTAGGGATGCTGTTTATACAGACAGGCCCCCCCCAGATTACCACAAGGTGTGTGTGGAGGTGAGGGGGGGGGGTGTTGCCTGAAGTCCATTTGAATGTCAGTAATGCTGCCACCTCACACAGGTTGGCCTGGTGAACTCATGCATATTCATGAGACAAAACACCACCATCACTGCTGTACTCTTGACTTGTTAGTGGATGGCTGGTCTAGAGGTAAAGCATCTGCTTGAAAGGGAGAAGTGTGTCTTCAATCCCCGTTTGTTCCAAAAACTTTTCCCCCCATCCACTAGATCTTGAATTGTGATTTGGGTGTATGAGACAACAAACCCAGGTCCCATGCACAGCATGCATTCAGGGCATGTAAAAGAACACAGGGAAATAAAAAGAGTTGTCCCTGGCAAGATTCTGTTTAAAAAAAATTTTTTTAAAAGCCACTCTGATGGGAAAGAAACACACATGTAATATAAAGTATGCAAACAGATTTTTCTTTTAAAAAGATACAAGTGGTAATGCTGCATTTGTGGTGGGTGATTTGATCTCCATGGGCAAAGCAGCCCGGATTCCGTGCCCAGATAACTGCCAATATGGAAAGTGGTATTTAGTTGGGTTGAGTTCAATTCAAAATGTAAAAAAAAAGAAGAAGAAATTAGGTAGATTCCACCCGCGTGTGTTGTGTTACTATGGTGTGTTCCAAACAGAGGAGCTGTAGGGGAGGGGTGCCGTTCAGAGCAAACATTTTGGTATAGATCTATCAACTCCCACCTGAAGAAATAGGGAAAAAATAATGAATGAAAGAAAAATATATCTCATAAATGAATGAATAAATGAATGAATAAATGAAAGAATGAATGAATGAATGAATGAATGAATAAATAAATAAATAAATAAATGAATAAACAAATGAAATAACACGGAGGAAATGATTTATCTGGAAAAACAAGCGGGGTTTGGTTGTTTCCGTCAGGGAGAGGAGGGTGTGGAGGTTTGATCCCCGGCAGAGGTATCAGTGTCTACCCTGCTCTCTCTGCTGCCTCCTCCGCCGCCCCGTCTGCCAGCAAAAAGGCTGTAAGTGTGCTCTCTGTGGACAGTCGGTTAGTGCCTTGTGCTGTGCTGTGCTGTGCTGTGCTGTGCTGTGGTTTTTTTTGGATTGTTTGTGTTGTGTTGTATTGTGTTGTGTTGTATTGTGTTGTGTTGTATTGTGTTTTATTTGTGTTGTGTTATGTTGTATTGTTTTATGTGTTGTAGTGTATTGTGTTGTAGTGTATTGTGTTGGAGTGTATTGTGTTGTAGTGTAGTGTTATATTGTGTTGTATTGTGCTGTAGTGTAGTGTAGTGTAGTGTAGTGTAGTGTAGTGTAGTGTAGTGTAGTGTAGTGTAGTAGGGCTAACGGTCACACTCACAGCAGATTTCTATATTATGGCGTGTGGACTTTTTTGCAGTGTTATTTTGTAAAATGTTGTATAGTATAGTATAGTATAGTATAGTATAGTATAGTATAGTATAGTATAGTATAGTATAGTATAGTATGATAGTGCAGTGCAGTGCAGTGCATAGCATAGTGCAGTGCCATACCATACCTACATACACATACCATACCATACCATACCATACCATACCATACCATACCATACACTATACCATACTATACTACATACATACCATACTATCTATACTATACTATACTATACTATACTATACTATACTATACTATACTATACTAACTATACTATACTATACTATACTTATTTTCTTGTATTATTGATTTGTATATATGTGCTGGTTTATACTCACACTATAGCAATTTCTATATGAGTTGGGTTGTGTTGTTGTTGTATTGTTAATGTTGTAATGTATTGTGTTGTTTGTATTGGGTACCACCAACTGCACAGCAGATTTTTTTATGAATTGTGGACTGTTGTGCTGTGTTGTGTTGTGTGTGTTGATGTTTGTGTTGTTGTTGTGTCCTAATGTTAGCGTGTTTTTTGGTTGATTGTGATGTTGTGCTGTGTTGTGCTTGTGTGTGTCTGTGCTGTGTGTGTGCGTGTGGTGTGTGTGTGTGTGTGTGTTTGTGTGTGTGTGTGTGCTGTGGTGTGTGTGTGTGTGTGTGTGTTGTGTGTGTGTGTGTGTGTTGTGTGTGTGTGTGTGTATTTGGTGTGTTGTGCGTGTGTGTGTGTGTGTGTGTGTATTTGTGTGTGTGTGTGTGTGTGTGTGTGTTGTGTGTGTGTGTGTGTGTGGTGTGGTGTGGTGCAAGTCCAGCATATTGATGAGTGTTCCTCACTTACAGCAGCAGTGTGTGTGTGTCTAGATTTGTTCCTCAACATTTCCCCATCCACTGGACCTTGAGTGGGGGTCAGGGTGCTAGTCTTTTGGATGAGATGATCAACTGAAGTCCAATACGCAGCGCACATTCAGAACATGTAAAAGAACTCATGGCATCAAGGCCACTGTCTCTGGCAAAATTCTGTGTAAAGAAGCCAGTCTTGTAGGGTTTCAAATTCGTATACAGATAGATTTTTTTTTGTAATGGGTCGTGCTGCTCTTGTGGTGACCGGATGAAAAAAAGCACATGATTGCTTATTCTGTTATCCTCGATATAAAAGAATAAATAAATAAATAAATAAAAATGCTCTTCCCAGGGAGAGCAGCCCACATTTCACACAGAGAAATTTTTAATGACTGAAAGCAGTATACAATTCTCCCCTTGTGGGGCTGCCAGGGGCCTGTCAGTACAAAACAGCATCCTCACCTTCTGGGAAATGTGTGCCAGAAATTCCCTCTTTTCTACCCCACTCTTGGTTTCTGCCTTGTTCTTTTCTTCCTGTCACCTCCATCTTGTCTATTTTATGCATTTTTAGTCCATTCTCCTGCTTCCCCCCCCCCCCCCCCCCCCCAGAAAGACTGAAAAGGTAACAATTCTCTCCCACACTGAAATCAAATTTGCTGGGCCTGACTTGACTGGCGCTCAACAGCGGTGCAATGTGTCTTTGCTCAAATGACAAGACAACAATAATTGCTGTCTGAGCGTTCAAAGAAGTATACACACAGTGCACAAATCCAACATCACTTAGTAGGGCCTAGACAAGAGTGCTAAATTTAGCGCGCTTCTTCCTTTTACCTAGTCCCAAGTGTGGTCAGCTCCTGCTATAATTAGCACCAGCTGGCCACAGCTGGGTTGGGGTGGGATGGGATCATTAGCAGCTGAGAGGAGCTGAAAGTGGGGGAAACTGACAGCTGTGTACAATGCAATACATGACAACACAATGCAAGACAATACAGAATAAGGAAAGCATGTTGATTAACGACTCAAGCTGACAGTATCTTGTGTGTGTTTGTGTGTGTGTGTGTGCGTGTGTGCATGCGTGCATGCATGCGTGCGTGCATGTGTGCGTGCGTGCGTGTGTGTGTGTGTGTAGGACAAGCCTCTAAGGTCAGGGGGTCAGGCCCAGGATGTGGAAATCCTCAGCAAAGGAAAACTGCTGGCTGTCACCTGGCAGGATGGACAGGTGTCCAAGTAAGTCATTGACAGGTGTCCAAGTAAGTCATTGACAGGTGTCCAAGTAAGTAATTGACAGGTGTCCAAGTCATTGACAGGTGTCCAAGTAAGTCATTGACAGGTGTCCAAGTAAGTCATTGACAAGTGTCCAAGTTAGTCATTGACAGGTGTCCAGGTAAGTCATTGACAGGTGTCCAAGTAAGTCATTGACAGGTGTCCAAGTAAGTCATTGACAAGTGTCCAAGTAAGTCATTGACAGGTGTCCAGGTAAGTCAATGACAGGTGTCCAGGTAAGTCATTGACAGGTGTCCAAGTAAGTCGTTGACAGGTGTCCAAGTAAGTCATTGACAGGTCTCCAGGTAAGTCATTGACAGGTGTCCAAGTAAGTCATTGACAGGTGTCCAGGTAAGTCATGACAGGTCTCCAGGTAAGTCATTGACAGGTGTCCAAGTAAGTCATTGACAGGAAGAACAGTGTTCAAATAAGTTGAAAGCAATATGGACAGACGTTCAAATTAGTTTATCATCATATTGCTATATGATTGTTATTCGATGCTATTTGACACACTCCACAGTGTATAGTTACTGTGCAGAACAAAGCAATGTTGTTTATTATTGTATGCTTTTATATGATGGTCATATGATGAAATCTGACATATTCCACAGCCTGTAGTTGCTGTGCAGTACAAAACAATGTTGTTTATTATTGTATTGTAATATGCTGTTAGCTTGCTGGTTTTACATCCTGTAGTTGCTGTGCAGTACAAAACAATGTTTATTATTGTATTGTAATATGATGTCATCTGGCAGGTTTTACAGCCTGTAGTTGCTGTGCAGTACAAAACAATGTTGTTTATTATTGTATTGTAATATGAGGTTATCTGGCAGGTTTTACATCATGTAGTTGCTGTGCAGTACAAAACAATGTTGTTTATTATTGTATTGTAATATGAGGTTATCTGGCAGGTTTTACAGCCTGTAGTTGCTGTGCAGTACAAAACAATGTTGTTTATTATTGTATTGTAATATGATGTTATGTGGCAGGTTTCACATCCTGTAGTTTGCTATGCAGTACAAAACAATGTCGTTTATTATTGTATTGTTATGTATCTATATATTGTTTTTCATTCCTCGACTGGAGCTCCAGGGTTCACCAATGGTGAGATTTTGCATATGCGGCCATTTCTCCCCTCCATGAAGGTGGCCACACTCCGGCTTTGGGCATGTGTGCTGGGAACGTTCATGTTTCTGTTACCCATCAAACGCTGACATGAACTACGGAATCTTTAACGTGCATATTTGATCTTCATATTTGATATTTGAAGTCCTTCGGATGAGACTTTAAACCGAGGCCCCGCGTGAGAACGCATGCAGTACATCTTGCGCACAGGTTAAAGCCTGTTCCGCTTTTTGTAAGAGTAGGCCATCGTGTGCCAATGGGAACAGATATTTACAAAATTGCATACACACGGGGACTGGATGTAAAAAAGCTCATGAATGCTTATTCCATTATCCGAGATATAAAAGAATAAAATAAAAAATAAATAAAATAAACAAAATTCTCCATGTGTATATACACACAAAGGGAATTAAGGCACTGGCAGGTCTGCACATGAAGTTGACCGGGGAGATCGTAAAAATCCCTGTCCTTAATTCACCAGACACCGTCACCTGAGATTCAAACCCCAGGACTTCATGGACCGGTGGGATTGAGGTCAAGTGGTCTTAACCACTTGGCCCTGGTGTCTGTCATGTCGCAGTATGGTTTGTGGTGGCAGTTTTCACAGCCTGTGGCTGCGATACAGCTGTCACTGTGACGAGTGTCTGTCATGTCATGTGGCGGTGTTGTATGGTTTGTGGTGGCAGTTTTCACAGCCTGTGGCTGCGATACAGCTGTCACTGTGACGAGTGTCTGTCATGTCATGTCATGTGGCGGTGTTGTATGGTTTGTGGTGGCAGTTTTCACAGCCTGTGGCTGCGATACAGCTGTCACTGTGACCAGTGTCTGTCATGTCATGTGGCGGTGTTGTATGGTTTGTGGTGGCAGTTTTCACAGCCTGTGGCTGCGATACAGCTGTCACTGTGACCAGTGTCTGTCATGTCATGTCATGTGGCGGTGTTGTATGGTTTGTGGTGGCAGTTTTCACAGCCTGTGGCTGCGATACAGCTGTCACTGTGACGAGTGTCTGGAGGTCAACACAGGGCAGAGGCTGTACCTCTGTGAAAACCTGGACCCTGACGTCACCTTGATTTCTGCGCAGAGAGAAGGTAGGGGTGGGGGAGGTTTGGGGGGGGGGGGGGGAGGGAGGGTGGTGGGGTGGTGGGATGGGTATGTGGGTGTGGGTGTGGTGGTGTGTGGTGTGGTGGGTGTGTGTGTGTGTGTGTGTGTGTGTGGTGTGTGTGTGATGTGTGTGTGTGTGTGTGTGTGTGTGTTGGGGGGTGTGTGGTGGTGTAGTCTGTGTGTGTGAAGGAGCTGTGGTGTTGTGTGGTGTGTGTTGTGTGTGTGTGTGTGTGTGTGTGTGTGTGTGTGTGTGTGTGTGTGTGTGTGTGTGTGGGTGGGGGAGTGGTGGTGGATGGGTATGTGTGTGTGAGACTCGTGTGTGTGTGTGTGTGTGTGTGTGTGTGTGTGTGTGTGTGTGTTAATTGTGTTTTGTGTGTGTGTGTGTGTGTGTGTGTGTGCATGTTTTTTAAAAAAATTATTTATTCTTTTATATTGAGGATAATGGAATAAGCATTCATGTGCTTTTTTGTTTTTTGTTTTTTTACAAGTTTTTCATGTGTGTGTGTGATTTTATTTTTATTTTATTTCATTCTTTAATTTCATTTTTTTCTATTATTTTGAGGATAATGTGTGTGTGTGTTGTGTGTGTGTGTTTGTGTGTGTGTGTGTGTGTGTGTGTGTGTGTGTGTGTGTTGTCTGTTGTCTGTCTGTCTGTCTGTCTGTCTGTCTGTGTCTGTGTGTGTGTGATATTATTTTATCTTATTTCATTCTTTGATTTATTTTTTTCTTTTATTTTGAGTGTGTGTGTATGTGTGTTTTTTAAAAATATTTTATTTCATTCTTTTATTTCATTTTATTTGTTTATTTTAAGGATAATGTGTGTGTGCGTGCTGCTGGGAATGGATGGCACAAAATTTACAAACTAAAAATTTGTGTACATAGGGACTGGATATAAAAAAAAAAAGATTAAAAAAAGCAGACGAGTGCTTGTTTCATTCTCCCTGAAATAAAAGAATAGATAAATAAATGAATGAATAATATTCATTATTTAGATTCAGGTGTATCAACCATTCTTTGCCGATTGAAACAGGATGAGTCAACGGCATTCTGCGTGAAAATCGTCTTTGTATACAATGTAACATGAAAACGATAGGAGATGAGTTTCACTTCATAATGGAATGTCCAAAGTGTTCTGAGCTTCGGAAAAATGTCCTACCTCATGAACATTTGTATCCAAAATCCATGTTCACATTTTGTAATTTGTTCTCTTCTGATAAAAAATTTGTTATCAAAGCATAGCGAATTCATAGTTAAGAGTAAAGTTGCATAACATCGATGAAAAGGTTGACTACATTTTCATTTCTGTGAAATTTTGTGTATGAACGTATTCTATCAATGCAAATTATATACGTTACAGTTGATTTTGGTTTTTTGAAATCCTCCATGCCCCAAGAGGGGTCAAAGGCAAATCAAATCTAAATGTTGGCATCAGGGAACGATGTGCTGTTGGAGTTTGGGGGGCGGGAGAGCCACCATGGTCGTGTGCCCATCGCCTTTCTCCAGGAGTACGACTATTCCCATGCCGCTCTGCTGCGAAAGAAAGCCAGTGTGGAGGTCAACACCTTTGCCAAGGTGTGTGTGTGTGTTGGGGGGGGGGGGGAGGGTTGTGGTGTTTTTTGGGGGGTGGAGGTTGGTGTGTGTGGTGTGGGGGGGGAGGAGGTTGTGTGTGTGTGTGATGGTTGTGTGTGTGGGGGATGGTTGTGTGTGTGTGGGATGGTTGTGTGTGTGGGTGGGGGGTGTTTTGTGTGTGTGTGGGGGGGGGGGGGTTGTGTTGTGCGTATTTGTGTTGGGGGGGAGGGGTGGTGGTGGTTGTGTGTGTTGGTTGTTTTTGCTTTGCTTGTTGTGTATATAATTAGTGTAACTAAATACTTAGTGGGATTGTTGGCACTGAAATCAACATACATAGTCTACGATTATGACTATGCTGCTGCTGCTAAAAAGGATGATAAACATGATTGTTGACAATCATATGATGATTGTCGGGTCATTTGACTATGCTTGATGAGCGTAATGATGAAGATAATGAGAGTGATGAATATGATGATGAAGACCAGATCATTCCTGATTGTTAACTACCCTCCTGCTGGATGAAGGTGATGATGATAATATTGACGATGATGTGACGAAAATGATGATCATTGTCAGATCATTTCTGACTGTCAGCTTTCTGCTCTAACAGGAGGTGCCTGAGCTGACCTTTGAAGAGGTGACCCAGAAAGAGGATGGACTGTACAGGTCAGTGTAAGGTCATGGGTCAGTGTTCAGGTCATGGGTCAGTGTAAGGTCGTGGGTCAGTGTAAAGGTCAATGGGTCAGTGTAAGGTTGTGGGTCAGTGTAAAGGTCAATGGGTCAGTGTGTGGGTCATGGGTCAGTGTGCAGGTAAGTGTGTCAAAAGTAAAGGAAAAGGATTTAGTGTAACCCCGTCAAAGGGGGGTTTAGTGTAAGGGGCTGGGTCCCGTGTAAGGTCATGGGTCGTGTAAAGGGCAAAGGGTCAGTGTTTAAGGGCATGGGCAGGGGTAAGGTCATGGGTCAGTGTAAAAGGGGGCAAAATGGGTTTAAATGTAAGGTCATGGGTTTAGGTAAGGTCAGGGGGGGTTTATGTAAAGTAAATGGGGCAGTGTACAAGGGGCAATGAAAAGGGCCAAAGTTGTCCTTCAAGCAAAGACTGTTAAAAAAACCGAAGGAGGCCCGGGTGGAACGCAGCCGCCCCTTTTTTCACACATGTTAAAAAAAAGGTTCCCCATTTCAAAAACAAGCGGCCATAAAAAGGGGGGGGAAAAAGATGACCCAAGGGCAATGTATGGTGGTTGTTTTTTAGGGGGGGGGGGGTTTTTGTTTTTTTGTGTTTTGTTTTTCCACTAAAATTTTGGGGGTGTTTTATCTACAAAAATAATTTTTTTCTTTTTTTTAAAAAATTAAATTTTCCTTTTTTTACAAAGGGTTGAATTTTAATGGGTTTTTTTTTTTTTTGCTGGGCTTTTCAAAATTGCAACTCAACGGCCCCCCCGGTTTTTTCCCCTGTCAATTTTCCCTTGTTAAAAATTTAGCACATTTTTAAGCAAAAAGCTTGTTTTTGCATGATTTTCAATTTCTGTTGTTTTCAATTTTGTCCCCAAAAATTTTTTTAATAAAAACTATTTTAAAAAAAAGGACAAAAATTTTCCAAAAAAGCTAGTACAGGGGAAACCCATATAAAAAAACCCCAAAGAGTGTTAAATTTCCCTTTCCCTCAAAAAGAATGAATGAAGGGAAAAAAATTTAAGGAAAAAAAGGAAGGGAAAGGAGGGAAGGGGAAAAAAGCCAAAAAAGAAAGAAAAAAAAAAAAAAAGATGGGGGGATTGGGGGCGGGGAAAAATTTGGTTAAATTTTTAAAAAAAGGAAAAAAAAAAAAAGGGGGGGGGGGGGTCCCGGGGGAAAAAAAAAAAAAAATAATAAAAAAAAACGTTGAGAAAGGACCCCAAAAATCCCTTCCCAAAACCCCAAAGAAAAACGGGCACCACCCCCCCCCGTCCCAAAAGCAGCGCCTTTAAAGGGGGGTTTTAAAACCCAACCCCGGCCAAAACACCCCATTGGTGGACCCCCTTGGAGCAAAACCCCTGGAATGAGGGGGAAAAAAAAAAGTCAACGCTTTTTCATATGGTTTTGGGGTGTAGTTTGATGTTTGGGATGTGGGGTGTTGGTGTGTGGTGTGGTGTGTGTTGGGGTGGGTGTTTTTTTTTGTGTGGTGTGTGTGGTGTGTGTTGTTTTGTGTGTGGGTGTGTGTTTGTGTTTGGGTGTGTGTGGTTTTAAAAATTTTTTGTT
>CM060324.1:57866237-57883737 GCA_030674155.1 Stramonita haemastoma
GTGGGGGCAACACTGAAGATTTTGCAACCAGCTTCCTCCACTCCTCACAGTCTTCCACCCTCCATAGCAGATCGCTCCACCCAAGGCTGTCCAGTCTCTGATTGTAATTACAGACAACTAAAGAATATAATCGTACACATAAGCTTTACTTTGACCCTCTTGCATTCGGACTCTCTGAACACAAACTCCCCTAGATTTCGCACTTCCATCACAGAATCGGTCAGGCACACATGCTAGCTGGCCTTTTCCTCCTTCTAAGTACATACCAGCAGCTATAATTACTTCCAGACACTCAAGCAGGGTTTCTACTTCTACCCTGATAGAGCTTTGACATGTGGTAGCAATTAGTGATGGTCACAGCGTGATGGATGTCTACTGTGTGTAAATCCCAGCAATTCCGGATAGGGACTTGGGGGGGGGGGGGGGGTAATTATTCAGTCCGGCAAATCCCAGATTAGGACTAAGAGGGTTGATGTACTCTGTTGCAGTAGCCTCATGGTTTTGATTCCAAGCCAAAGCAGATTTCTCCATTTCATTCTGTATTCCACAGACACCACAGCTATGGTTAAGACTGCTCAACTTCAGTCGTGTGAATCCATGAAGTCATGGGTTCAAATCTTGGCGGCATCTGGTGAATTAGGGGTAGGGATGTTTTACTATCTCTCGGGTCAACTTTAAGTGCAAACCTGCCAGTGCCTTAGTTTCCTTTGTACATGTACACAAGCAAAAGATCAAATATGCACGTTAAAGATCCTGTTATTCATGTCAGCGTTCGGTGGGTTACGTAAACACGAACATACCCAGCATGCATCCCCGAAGTCGGAATGTGGCTACCTTCATGGTGGGCAAAGACCGTTGCACAGGCAAAATCTCACCATTGATGAACCTCAGAGATCTAGCCAAGGAACAAAAGAAATGTTGTTAATGTGATGATGTGTGTGGTGTTGAATGGTGATGTGGTGATGATGTGGTGGTTGTTGCAGCATCATATAGAAGCTTTTTGACAGAGTTCACATTGTTGTGATATGTTGTGGTGATGTTGTGTGAAGTGGTGATGTGTGGTGTGAAAGTTGTGATGTGTGGTGATGTGAGGTGTGATGATGTGTTGAAGGATGTTGGTTGACATTGGTGATGTGGTGTGACATTGGTGATGTGGCGTGACATGTGATGTGGTGAAGTGTGGTGTGGTGTGAAAGTGCTTTTGGTTGAAGTGCGATGTGGTTGAAAGTGCGATGTGGTGTGAAAGTGCCATTGGTGTGAAGTGGTGGTGTGAAAGTGCCGATGTGGTGTGAAAGTGCCGATGTGGTGTGAAAGTGCCGATGTGGTGTGAAGTGCCGATGTTGTGTGAAGTGGTGATGTGGTTGTGAAGTGGTGATGTGGTGTGTGGTGTGGAAGTGGTGGTGTGGTGTGTGAAGTGGTGGTGTGTGAAGTGGTGATGTGGTGTGTGAAGTGGTGGTGTGGTGTGTGGTGTGGATGTGGTGATGTGGTGTGTGGTGAAGTGGTGATGTGGTGTGGAAGTGGTGATGTGGTGTGGTGATGTGGTGTGTGAAGTGATGATGTGGTGATGTGGTGTGGAAGTGGTGATGTGGTGTGGAAGTGGTGGTGTGGAAGTGGTGATGTGTGTGAAGTGATGATGTGGTGATGTGGTGTGGAAGTGGTGATGTGGTGTGTGAAGTGGTGGTGTGGAAGTTGTGGTGTGTGGTGTGGTGATGTGGTGTGGAAGTGGTGATGTGGTGTGGAAGTGGTGATGTGGTGTGTGAAGTGATGTACATCGGTGTGGTGGTGTGGAAGTGGTGATGTGGTGTGGAAGTGGTGATGTGATGTGGAAGTGGTGTGTGAAGTGGTGGTGTGATGTGGTGTGTGAAGTGGTGATGTGGTGTGTGAAGTGGTGATGTGATGTGGAAGTGGTGTGTGAAGTGGTGGTGTGATGTGGTGTGTGAAGTGGTGATGTGGTGTGGAAGTGGTGATGTGGTGTGGAAGTGGTGATGTGGTGTGGAAGTGGTGATGTGGTGTGGAAGTGGTGATGTGGTGTGGAAGTGGTGATGTGGTGTGGAAGTGGTGATGTGGTGTGGAAGTGGTGATGTGGTGTGGAAGTGGTGATGTGGTGTGGAAGTGGTGATGTGGTGTGGAAGTGGTGATGTGGTGTGGAAGTGGTGATGTGGTGTGGAAGTGGTGATGTGGTGTGGAAGTGGTGATGTGGTGTGGAAGTGGTGTGTGAAGTGGTGGTGTGGTGTGATGTGGTGTGGAAGTGGTGATGTGGTGTGTGAAGTGGTGATGTGGTGTGTGAAGTGGTGATGTGGTGTGAAAGTGGTGGTGTGGTGATGTGTGTTATAATGTGATGGTGTGGTGGTGATGATTTTTTTGTAATGGTGTGTTGTGATGATGTGGTGTGATGATAATGTGATGATGTGTGTGATGATAATGTGATGATGTGTGATGATGTGTATGGTGATAATGTGTGATGTGTGTGATGATGTGATAATGTGGTGATGATGATGATATGATGATGTGCGATGATGTGTATGGTGATAATGTGTGATGTGTGTGATGATATGATGATGTGTGATGATGAAGTGGTGATGTGGTGTTTGTGTGCAGCACCAGGTGGAAGCCTTCTACAGAGCACACATTGCCTTTGCCCAGGCTGTGAAGAACGCCCCCACCCAGGTCAGTCAAACAGTGGGCAGGATCAGGACTTTTTTTGTTGTTATTGTTATTCCTTGCTCGGCTAAAGCTCTGACGTTCACCATTTGTAAGATTTTGTGTGTGTGCGACCGTTTTCTTTTTTTACTTCTACTAAGGTAGTCAGTCACATTTCGATTTTGGGAATGATGTTTGAATGAATAATAATAATCTTGAATGAATTATCTTTATTTTCCAAGGGTAACAGAGTAAGCATATACATACATTTTTTTTTCATCCGGCCCTTATGTCTAAACTCGACAACAGAGTGTTGGTGTCTTCCTGTATTTGATCATTCTGTTTTAAAAAGCAGTCATTTATGCCTTGTTCTGTATATACCTCTCCAATTGCCCTTGTTGGATTTTCCCCACTTTGTACTCACGTATACATTATCTACATCATTTTGTGTTGAAATATCCAAAGTTCAAACTTTTCTGCATGTGATAGTTCCATTATTTTTTGTTGGTTTTTTTTTTGGTTTGTTTGTTTTTTTTTCAAATAGAATACAAAAAATAGTTCCATTGTTAGTTAATTGCAGGGTTATGTTCTACTTGTCAGTATTGACTGGTTGTAGATTTGAAAAATGTTCTTGATTTTTCACTGTAGTTGTGCTGTGTGTGTGCGTGTGTGTGTGTGTGTGCGTGGTGTGTGTGTGTGTGTGTGTGTGTGTTGTGTGTATGTGTGATGTATGTCTATCGCTGTGTGTGTTTGTGTGTGTTTTGTTGTGTGTGTGTGTGTGTGTGTGTGTGTGGTGTGTGTGTGTGTGTGTGTGTGTGTGTGTGTGTGTGTGTGTGTGGATGTAACTATCGCTCTGTGTGTGTGTGTGTATGTGTGTGTATGTGTGTTGTGTATGTATGTGTGATGTGACTATCGCTCTGTGTGTGTGTGTGTGTGTGTGTGTGGTGCGTGCGTGCGTGCGTGCGTGCGTGCTGTGCGTGCGTGCGTGTGTGTGCAGTTTGAATGGCGCATGGAGGAGGGGGACCTGTTGTCCTTCAACAACCGCCGTGTCTGCCACTCCAGGAACGGCTTCGTCATGAACGGGGGCACCAGGCACCTCAAGGTAGGTTATTACCTGTAACAGGGGGATCCAGGCACCTCAAGGTAGGTTATTACCTTTATTAGGGGGATCCAGGTACCTCAAGGTAGGTTATTACCTTTATTAGGGGGATCCAGGCACCTCAAGGTAGGTTATTACCTTTATTAGGGGGATCCAGGCACCTCAAGGTAGGTTATTACCTTTATTAGGGGGATCCAGGTACCTCAAGGTAGGTTATTACCTTTATTAGGGGGATCCAGGCACCTCAAGGTAGGTTATTACCTTTATTAGGGGGATCCAGGTACCTCAAGGTAGGTTATTACCTTTATTAGGGGGATTCAGGCACCTCAAGGTGGGTTATTACCTGTAACAGGGGGCACCAGGCACCTCAAGGTGGGTTATTACCTGTAACAGGGGGATTCAGGTACCTCAAGGTAGGTTATTACCTTTATTAGGGTGCATCAGGCACCTCAAGGTAGGTCCTTACCTTTATTAGGGGGATCCAGGTACCTCAAGGTAGGTTTTTACCTTTATTAGGGGGATCCAGGTACCTCAAGGTAGGTTATTTCCTATAACAGGGGGCATCAGGCACCTCAAGGTGGGTTATTACCGTTATTAGGGGGATCCAGGTACCTCAAGGTGGGTTATTACCTTTATTATTTATTTATTTATTCTTTTATATCGAGGATAACAGAATAAGCAATCGTGTGCTTTTTTTCATCTGGTCCCCGTGTGCATGCAGTTTTTGTAAATATTGTCATCTGTTCCCACCAGCACACGATGGCCTACTCTTATGAAAAGCGGAACAGGATTTAACGTGTGCACAAGATGTTCTGCGTGCATTCGCACACGGGGCCTCGGTTTATAGTCTCATCCGAAGGACTTTTGGGGAGAGTGGAGTCGGCACTGATGTTAACTAGGGGGATCCAGGTACCTCAGGGTAGGTCCTTACCTTTATTAGGGGGATCCAGGTACCTCAGGGTAGGTCCTTACCTTTATTAGGGGGATCCAGGTACCTCAGGGTAGGTTATTACCTTTATTAGGGGGATCCAGGTACCTCAGGGTAGGTTATTACCTTTATTAGGGGGATCCAGGTACCTCAAGGTAGGTCCTTACCTTTATTAGGGGGATCCAGGTACCTCAGGGTAGGTCCTTACCTTTATTAGGGGGATCCAGGTACCTCAAGGTAGGTCCTTACCTTTATTAGGGGGATCCAGGTACCTCAAGGTAGGTTATTACCTTTATTAGGGGGATCCAGGTACCTCAAGGTAGGTCCTTACCTTTATTAGGGGGATCCAGGCACCTCAAGGTAGGTTATTACCTTTATTAGGGGGATCCAGGTACCTCAAGGTAGGTCCTTACCTTTATTAGGGGGATCCAGGTACCTCAAGGTAGGTCCTTACCTTTATTAGGGGGATCCAGGTACCTCAAGGTAGGTTATTACCTTTATTAGGGGGATCCAGGCACCTCAAGGTAGGTTATTGCCTTTACCTTTATTAGGGGGATTCAAGTACCTCAATGTAGGTTATTACCTTTATTAGGGGTGTCCAGGTACCTCAAGGTAGGTTATTGCCTTTACCTTTATTAGGGGGATTCAGGTACCTCAAGGTAGGTCCTTACCTGTAACAGGCGGATGCTGCTGGGTAGTCCACCCCTCACTGAGGAACGTTCTTCCTGCTGTGTACACCTGTTCCTGTAGCATGGACACCTGCCTTCCTGTGTCATGATGCGAGGGAACACGGCAAAGACAGGGGATGTTTGCAATGGATAGAGAGAAAAGGGCAACACTGACATGTCCTTTTGTTCTTCTTCTTCTTCCTCAGCTACAGCTCAGAGGTTCACCAATGAGATTTTGTGTAGTAGCAACACTCTGATTTTTAGGATCGTGTCTAAACTAGACACCTGTGTGCGTCCATTTTGTAAATTTTGTTGTCCGTTCTTTCTGGCTCTTACAGGGAACATATTATTGTACCTTGCACATTTTGTTTTCTATCTTCCTCTTTATAAAGTTTTTTTTTTCTCTCCTTTAATTAAAGTCTTATTCCTGATTTTGTTTTTCCTTCACATAGTGACCTGTTGACAAGATGGAAAAAAACTTTTTACACACTATGATGTGTTGACAAGGTAAAAGAAAACAAACTTTCACATGCTGTGATCTGTTGACAAGAGGAATAATGCCACATTTTTTGGAAAGTGTTTAGAATGAAATCTTATTCTTTATTCTCTTATTTCAAGGATAGTGGAATAAGCACTCATGTGCATTTTTACATCCAGTCCCCATGTATATGCAGTTTTGTTAATTTTGTCATCCGTTCTCACCGGCATACAATGGCTTACTCTTCCGAAAAGCAGAACATGTTTTAATATGTGTGCAAGATTTTCTACATGCATTTGCACACGGGACTTTGGTTTATAGTCTCAACCGAAGGACTTTTGGGGGAATGGAGTCGGCACTGATGTTAACTCCAGAGGAAAAATCCTCTTGAACGAGATTCGAACCCGGGTCAGCAGATCATGTGTGCATCACTCTGACCACCAGGTTATCCCGTCATCTGTGTGTGTGTGTGTGTGTGTGTGTGTGTGTGTGTGTGTGTGTGTGACTGTGTGTGTGTGTGTGTGTCTGTGGTGTGTATGTGTATACGTTTCTATGTGGTGTGAGTGTGTATCTGTGTCTATATCTGTATATGAGTGCTGTGATCTAGCGTTTTTTGCATGTATGTGTTGGGTATGCATGAATGAATGTTCACATTTATGTGTGCACGCACACACACAGGTGCATGTGTGCTTGCTTATAAATGCATGCATGCATGTGGGTGGGTTGTTGCAGGGCTGCTATGTGAACATCGATCACTTCAAGAGTCGTCTGGTGGTGCTGTCCCACAAGTTCAACAGTGGCAATTTTACCCAGCGAGTGGGAAACCAGTGCATGTTTTAAGCAGACTGCAACCAGCGCATGTTTTAGTCAAGTCAAGTCAAAAACACTTTAATCATCCCTGAAGGGCAATTACAATACTGACAGGCATATTGATGCAAATCATAATCAAAAGACACGAAATAATTACATTTCATATTTGTTCAGACATTATATGATAACTTCAAATAAAAATGACACAAACACTCACACTCTGCGCGCGCGCGCTCACACACACGCAAACACACGCATACACACACACACCAATATTTAGATACAATGTTCTTAAAAATAAAACATAAAAAAAACATTGACTAGAAAAGACACACGATCACCGTTATTTACGCATTGTACGCGCACTTCGCACAGCACTATACATGTCACACACACACACTTTCCCACCCACTCCCCAACCATCCACACCCACCCACTCACCCCCCCCCCCCCCCCCCACAGACACATTCGCACACACCTGGCCCCCCCCTTCACATACACATCATCCACACCCACCCGCCCCCCCACACACACACATGAGCACACACAAGCACACACACACAAGCACACACACAGTGACACACTCACATTTACACACACACTCACACTCACCCTCCCCCCCCCCCCCCACCACACACAGGCTCACCAATAAATGCAATGTTTTGAAACCATTGGTAGAAAGACATATAAATTTACAAGCAATTCAAAGCAGCACTGACTGCAACCAGTGCATGTTTTAAGCAGCGCTGACTGCACCCATCACCTTCACCTGTCCCGTAGTCCCGCACACCCTGGGGGCACCACTGAATATTTTGCAACCAGCTTCCTCACTCCCGACGGCCCTTTCTCCACCCTCCATAGCAGATTGCTCCACCCGAGGCCTGTCCACTCTCTGTGTTTCTTCCCATCGTTTTCTCTGTCTCCTCTTGTCTCTCTCTCCTTACTACTCACTGTCAGACAGTCTTGGCCAGTCCAGATGATCGTGTGACATGCCCGTACCACTTAAACTTGCACTTTTTTTTTTTTATCTGAATAGCTCTTCATATGGACTGACAGCATTCTTTATTCTGGTTTTCACTTCTTCATTAGTGATGTGATCTCTGTATGAAATGCCAAGGAGTTTGCGAAAGCATCTCATCTCCATTGCCTGTATCCTTCTTTCAATGTCTGCTGTTATGGTCCATGTTTCACATGTGTACAATAATATGGACATGATCAGGGAACGCATCAGTGCATGTTTTAAGCAGCATTCGCTGCAACCAGTGCATTGTTAAAACAACACTTGTTGCAACCAGTGTATGTTTTAACAAGCACTCTTTGCAACCAGTGTATGATTTAACAAGCACTCTTTGCAACCAGCATGTTTAAGATTGAAGTTAAACAAGTGCTTCTTATTGGCAACCAGATGCAATGCATCTTTAACATGCATGCTTTACGCTGTGCAACCAGGTATGTTTTAAATCAAGCACTTTACCATTCGTAACCAGTGTATGTTTTAACAGCACTCTTTGTAACCATGATGTGTCACCTCTTGCAACCATTGTATTTATGTATTTATTATTTTATATCGAGAATAATGGAATAAGCACTCGTGTGCTTTTTTTCATCCAATCCCCGTGTGTATGCAGTTTTGTAAATATTGTCATCTGTTCCCACCGGCACACAATGGCCTACTCTTACAAAAAGCGTAACAGGATTTACGTGTGCGTAAGATGTTCTGCATGATTGCATCTCGTAACAACATGACTCACATGTTTTTAACAAGCACTGACTGCAACCAATGAACACTTTTTTTTTGGATAGAGAAACGAGAAAGGACTTTGATGTATTTGTCTATATGAAAAAAATATATGTGTAGATTATGTATGTATGTATGTATGTATGTATGTATGTATGTATGTATGTATGTATGTATGTATGAGTGTTGTTTGTATGTTTGTATGTATGTATGTATGTATGTATGTATGTATGCCAACTTTTCACTATTAAGCAGGTGCATTAATTCTAGACAACCGATTCATTCTCTTATCCATGGTATTCATTTGTGCCATTCTATGTAAGCTTGTTTGATATGGCAGGCACTATGTAACCTGTGATATGATTTTACATTGTATATATTCGCAGCCAATTACAGTTCTCATGTTGAGATAACCATATTCATTTTTAACTCTATTAAAAGAGGTTGTAAAAAAAATCCCCTCACCTGAAAATGATCATTTAGCAAAAGAAACACCATTGATTCTCTCCATAGAAAAAAAAACACCACTTCTTAAAGTGATATTGTATAAAAATAAAATTTAAAAAATCAATGTGTGCATGTGCAAATGATACCGTTTCTGTTGTGTGTGTGTTTTTTTGGGGTTTTTTTTAATGACCACCACCAAAACACCAAACCAAAAACAAACAACAAAAAACCCATCAACCAGCCAACCAATCTACCTGTGTGTGTGTGTGTGTGTGTGTGTGTGTGTGTGTGTGTGTGTGTGTGTGTGTGTGTGTGTGTGCGCGCGCCACGTGCGCACGTGCATGCGTGTTTGTGTGTGTAACTTTCATCTTTCACAAAGTGCCCTTGCCTTGGGCTGAGGTTGAACTGTGTGGTGGGCAGTGTTTTAAACACAATGATTGGTAATGAATATATACAAATAAAATCATATCATATATAATGTCTGCCATATCAAACTAGCTTACATAGAGTCTCTGCACTGCTGTCGCTATTAGTAGGGGGACGGATAGCCTAGTGGTCAGAACACTGCGCTGGCAATTTGACGACCCGGGTTCGAGTTCCGGTCGAGGAGATTTTTCTCCTGGAGTTAACATCAGTGCTGACTCCACTCTCCCCAAAAGTCCTTTGGATGAGACTTTAAACCGAGGCCCCGAGTGCGAATGCACGCAGACCATCTTGCACACACGTTAAATCCTGTTCCTCTTTTCGTAAGAGTAGGCCATCATGTGCCGGTGGGAACAGATGACAATATTTACAAAAATGCATACATATGGGGACCGGATGGAAAAAAAGCACATGATTGCTTATTCTGTTATCCTCGATATAAAAGAATAAATAAATAAATAAATAAATAAATAAAGTAGGTACCTGAAAAAAACTATTCTGCCTTTTGGAAGAGTAGGCATGACTGTAGGAAGAGATGACAAAATAAAAAAGCCTATGCACACCAGTGTCATGTTAAGACGTCATCATCCCTGAAGTTGGAATGTGGCTACCTTGTTGGTTGGCAACCAGTGACGTTCGCAAAATCTCAGCTCAGGCAAAATCTCACCTCTGAGCTGAAACCAAGGAAACAAAAACTTAACAAAAAATTGTTAAACAATACAGGCCACAAGAGCCTCTTGCCAAAACAGTCAGTTTCTGATGATATGGCTGACATTGAAGTCCATACATGGTGTGATTTCAACAAAAGCACATGTAATCCTCTTTACTTGGTGATTTCTGTAACATTCTGCTAAAAAGTGACCTTAGCATTCTGTAAAGCGTGTGCACCAACCTTTGAATTATGCAGAACTGACAAAGGGAGTGCTTGTTTGGGTGTCTCTGGCAGCTCATGAAGTTAATTGATGAAGTAGATTTGGTTCCTTCACAAAGTGTGGCCAAGGTTTCGGATCATTCCATATGGGAGTTATCCAAACAAGTACAATCTTGTCAGGATCGGAATTATACTTTCCCTGTGGGTTTCCTGTCAGTACTAATAACATCCCCACCTTCTGAAAATTCTGTGCTAGAAGTTCCTTCTTTTCTACCCCTCTCTTTGTTTCCACCTGGTCACCTCCTTCTTGTCTGTTTTCTGCCTTCTGGGTCCATTCTCCTGCCTTTTTTTTCAGAAAGACAGAAGATACCAATTCTCTCCCACACTGAAGTCAGATGCACTAGGCCTGACTTGTCAGGTGCTTGACAGCAGCACAATGCATTTTCATTCATTTGACAGACAACAATAGTTGCTGTCTGAGGGTTGGACTAAGAAGAAGCTGCACTGACAATTGAGCTATACAGACAAATATACCATCAGACCCAAATATTTTCTCAATAGATTCAAACTGATCTTTTTAAAAATAAAAAAAAAGGCTCTGGAGCCTATCAGAAAGGCCACTTTCCACCAATAGGTGGAAAGTTCTCGCTCTCAAGACCTCAGCCAGCTGCTTTACCATGTCAAAAAGTCTCTCATCAAGGAACACGCATATCTTCATCTCCAAATCCCCTCAGTGAGAATGCAGCTACCTAAACGGTAGGCCTATAGAAAAAAAAACCTCACACTGATGATTGTAATGGCTTCTGGCATAAGAGGTTGATATGATCCTCTAGAGCTATGGCTGAGGAATGAAAAATTAAAAAATTATCCGCACAATTTTTGGGGTCCAATGCAGCACTCAAAAGCACAATCGACTTCAAAAAACCATTGCCCATAAATGCAAACACTCACACTTCAGCTATTTGAACACATGCTGTTGATTTTTTTTTTTAAATCTGCGTGAGCAGTAACACAACCAGACTTACATCTGCGTATGTCTTGTTTCTGATAAGACGTGCCATCTGTCAGACCCATCTACGACCGATGCAACAGTGGTAGGGATAAAGTATCGGCTTCTAGGCCTAGCCTAGCAGTTTTACATTAGGCTAGGCTACAAGAAGCCACATGCACGCAGGCCTACACATACACAGGCACATGCACGCACGCACACAGATCACACACACTCGTGTGCACACACACACACACACACACACACACACACACAGGCATCAGATCACAAAAGCACACCCCATTTTTACTCCAACAAGAGCTGCATCATGCGTCAATTCAGAGGCAGAACCCAACACCCACAGCTTCAGTGGATCACTGTCCCCCAGGTGACGCAGACGATGGATGACGACATCATCTCATCTTTTCCTCAGCTTGGCCACAAAGAAGCTGTCCAAGGTTGTGGGTGTGGGGGTAGGCTAGTACCTTGTGGTCAGGGACATGGCTGGGGGGAAATAGGCCTAGTGATGTTGCTGAAAGCTGCACACCAGGTTGTACCATTGTGTTGTTACTCATGTATCACAACAAGGGCTGGATGGGGAGGAGAATGAAAAGAGCATCAAGAGGGGTTTGTTTGTTTATTTATTTATTCTTTTATGTTGAGGATAATGGAGTAAGCACTCATGTGCTTTTTTTTAACATCCACTCCCCTTGTGTATGCAGTTTTGTCAGTCTTGTCATCTATTCCCACCAGCACACAATGGCCTACTCTTACAAAATAGCGTAGTGGTCAGAACATTGCGCTGGCAATTTGACCACCTGGGTTGAGTCCGGTCGAGGAGATTTTTCTCCTGGAGTTAACACCAGTGCTGACTCCACTCTCCCCAAAAGTTCTTCGGGTGAGACTTTAAACCGAGGCCCCGTGGGCGAACGCACGCAGAACACCATGCGCACACGTTAAATCCTGTTCCGCTTTTCGTAAGAGTAGGCCATCGTGTGCCGGTGGGAACAGATGACATTTACAAAACTGCATACAAACGGGGACTGGATGAAAAAAAAGCACAAGAGTGCTTATTCCATTATCCTCGATATAAAAGAATAACTCGAATCAAAAGTGGAACAGGATTTAACGTGTGCACAAGATTTTCTGCGTGCGTTCGCACACGGGGCCTCAGTTTATAGTCTCATCCGAAGAACTTTTAGGGGAGTGGAGTCGGCACTGGTGTTTACAAAAAAAATCCCCTTGAACAGGAATCGAACCCAGGTCGTCAAATTTCGAGCGCGATGTTCTGACCACTAGGCTATCCCATCCCCCTATTCAGCGACCTGAGGAAGAAATGGTGGCCAACAGACATAACCCTTACAGACCAAGATGTACAGTCCACGAGAGGAACTGGAAAGGACATGCCATTAATATTCCCAGACACATCTGACGGTGTAAAGCGAACCAGAGAAGAAGAAAGGAGGCACAGAGAAAAAGGCGGTTGGCCATTTAAGCTACAAATCTTTTTTTTTAATTAACAGACACGCTATAGCTGGGTGGTTAAAAAGACTGATTGACTTCAATCCCATGGGTCCATGAAGTTGTGGGTTCGAATCTTAGCAAGCGTCTGGTGAATCAAGGGTGAGGGTTTTTGCTTTTTTTTACGATCTCCCAAGTCAACTGCAAGTGCAGACCTGTCAATGCCTTTATTCCCTTATTTTCTTTTCTTTATTTATTCTTTTATATCGAAGATAATGGAATAAGCACTCGTGTACTTATTCCGTTGTGCACTCATGTGCCTTTCATGTAATTAGACGTGAAGAAGATCAAATATGCACGTTAAAGATCCTGTAATTCATGTCAGCGTTTGGTAGGTTAGGGAAACACGAACATACCCAGCACCCACGCCTGAAGTCGAAATGCAGCTATCTCACATATTATAATACGCCTAATCTCACCACCATTGGTGAACTTAGCTACGGACCAATAATAAATATAAAAATATTAGATAAAACTCGGGGATGGGATAGCTAAGTGGTCAGAGCGCTAGCTTTCCCCAAGTCAAAGTTAAGCAGCATCGAGCGTGGTTAGCAGTTGGATGGGTGACCGTTTGTACCCCCTGGGTTCAGTACAGTTCCCCGGTCCACCCAGCTGTAAATGGGTACCTGCCAGAATGCTAAGCCCTACTTGTCAGATTTGGACTTTCGTCCAGATAGAATTTGTTGCTATCAATGATCAATTAATGATTAAAGACCAAAAAAAAACCCCTTTTCCCCAGCTTTTCTGGCATCCTTTAAATGAGGAACAAGTTTCCTCCTAACATCACGGACACGTGGGGTGAAGTCTTCTCCAATGAAAACATTGCTTCCACGGAGTTTGCGTTTCGCCTTCAGAACCATCTCTTTATCCCTGTAAAATGTACATCTCCCTACGAGATGATAGGTGAGTTGGGGTTTCTATTCAAATGGTGGATCCTGTCAAACTCAAATGTCTTCACTCAGTCCTAGCTTGCCAGTCAGTAAGTCTTTGATCAGTCCTTCACATGTGTCATTTGTTTCATTGTCCAGTCTTTGTATGCCATAGAAAAGGATGTTGTTTCTTTTAGAATGCCCCTACAAGTCGTCAGTCTTTAGTTCCAGCCTTTCCACTTTTTTCACACAACTGTTCGTTTTCTTCTTCCAGTCTTTGGTTTTCCTGTTTCAGTTCCTTAACATCTTCTTTCAAGGATGCCATTTCCTTCAAAATACCTGAACGTATCTCTTTGACTTGTCTTACCTCTTCCTTCAGTTCATTAAACATAGCGGTCAGTTCCTGCAGGCTTGCTACGACGTTGTTCAGTGTCGGTTCCTTACTTGTCCTCTTAGGAGAGGATGTAGCAGACCCAGCACCAGAGTTCAGCAGAGTTTGACGGAGACCGTCCTTCCTTCCCCTAGGTCCAGGTCCAGGGTTCAGCTCCACATTGCCACACCGATGCAGAAAAACGCCTAGGTATTAATAGGCGAGGAGCAAACCTACGGTAACACCGTCATGCACCCTGCCGAACTTTAATGTCAGGATGTACAATGATTTTCTCACCATGGCACGTTGTGACATAAATACCATGAAGGTGGTCACAGAGCAGCCACACATGGCCCTGATACTTAAGACCACACATGGAAGCCCTAATCTGAAAAAAAAATCAATTTTGAAGTGTGATTAATTTAACTGGTGGACATTTTCTTAGACATCCCCCGAAACTCGTAAATGAGACGACCTTACACTCTTAAAACACTGGTTGCTTTGAAAACGGTCTAAGATGGCTGTCAAGTAGTGGTAGTAGTAGTCTTCAGTTTTAAGTGTGTATGTCAAGTCAAGTCAAGTCAAGTCAAAATGATCTTTATTGAGGGTAAAAGATTCAGTTTACACAACTTTTTTTCATCCTGCCCTCATAAAAAAAACAACATGTAAATTGACTTCTAAAACATTCAAAGACAGTTATCAACCTTTGTTGAAAAACTAAAATAAATGAGGATTACTTTCCAACAAATCTCTCAAGATAAAAAACAAAACAAAAAAACAGATCCAAGACAGAACAACATAAGCTCACATCATACATACAAATGAAAAAAATATAATATAACATGGGCATGAATAATAACAAGCAGCCAAATGTGAGGTAGTATCGAACATAAACGCGGACTTATAGTTTGTCCATCAAATGTTTCTTCAAAAGTTTCTTAAACATTTGTTTTGAAGGAACTGATTTTAGAAAAGGGGGTAGGTTATTCCACAATGTTCTTCCTGAATAAGCAAGGCTTGATTTATAGAGATTATTACGGGGCCTGGGCAGTAACAGTCTATGGGTAGGCCTGTTTTTATTGACAGCAAATTTTTCCACAATTTTCTTTGGGGCTTTTCCGTTTAATATATTGAACATACATAGATACTTGTTGAACTGCAGTCTGTCTTTGAGTGGAAGAATGTCTAGTTCTTTGTAGTTGGTGGTGGTCAGCGTATTAGGATTCAATCGGATTAGTTTAACAGCTCTTTTATGTAGGCAGTTTATATGCTTTAGGTTTGTTTCACTTGCACTGTCCCATAAGGTAGAAACATAATTTATAAGAGATGGAATATGGGCGTGAAAGAATAGTTTTCGTGACTGTAAATTTAGAAAATTTTTGATTTTTCTAAGTAGATAGTTATAATCTTACTGAGATTCGTTTTCCTAATGTGGCTATGTGATCTGACCAAGACAAATCGTTGTGTGTGTGTGTGTCAAGTCAAGTCAAGTCAAGTCAAAATGATCTTTATTGAGGGTAAAAGATTAAGTTTACACAACTTTTTTTCATCCTGCCCTCACAAAAAAAATCAAGAAAATTGACTTCTAAAACAATCAATCAATGTGTGTGTGTGTGTGTGTGTGTGTGTGTGTGTGTGTGTGTGTGTGTGTGTGTGTGTGTGTGTGTGTGTGTGTGTGTGTGCGCGCGCGCGCGCGCGTGCGCGAGCGAGCGAGCGAGCGTGAGCGTGTATGTGAATACATTATAATAACGAGTAGAATACGCTAAACAACATAAGTTACAGATATTGCAAAATCGATTAAAAAATCCAACAAAAATCCAATAATCATAACAAATGCCCTATGGGGGACTTGACTGTAAACCTTTAGAAATATTAAACATTATGTCAACACCATTGAGAACTTCTTCAATGGAAATATTTGAAATGAGAGGAAAAGAGGGTTTTAAATTCTGTCCATCATATATGACATGAGTATTAAGCTGCATTTGTGGATTAGCCTAGCAGAATCGCCCTTCTATGCGCTTGCGCGTAGGCTAGCCTATATTAGAACAACACTTCCGGTTCATTCCACTCACTAGGCTAAATCGGAAATCTCCGCTTGGACGTTTATTTAATCACAACAACAAAGTTTTTTCCAACACGTGCGAGAGGTTGTTGAGGTGATGATTTTATTTCGCTTTTATGTACTTAGCATTTTACGACCATATGATCGAACGTGCGATCGTCTTTATTTGCTTTATTTATTTGCTTGGGGGGGGGGGGCGGGGGGCAGGATAGCCAAGTCACAAGTCAGGCTAGTGGACATTGCCCTGGCAATTTGACGACCCGAGTTCGATTTTCGTTCGAGGGGGTTTTTCTCCTGAAGATAACATCAGTGCTGACTCCACTCTCCCAAAAGTTCTTCAGATGAGATTATAAACTGAGGCCCCGTGTGCGAACGCACGCAGAATATCTTGTGCACATGTTAAACCTGTGCCGCTTTTCGTAAGAGTAGGCCATGTGTGCCGGTGGGAACAGATGACAAGATTTACAAAACCGCATACACACGGGGACTGGATGTAAAAATAAGCACATGAGTGCTCATTCCATTATGCCTGTTCAAATCTAGTTTACTGTACTCAGGCCCTTTGGTGTGGAATTCCCCTCCTGGTTCAGTTAACTCCAATCATTAACAACCTTCAAAAATCACCTTCTAATCCACTTGATGCATAGTAACTAACCATACCTCATCCTGTTAGAAAACATCTCTCTCCCTAGTGGTCAGAACATTGCGCTGGCAATTTGACAACCTGGTTCCAGTCCGGTTGAGAAGACTTCTCTTCTGGAGTTAACATCAGTGCTGACTCCACTCTCCCCCAAAGTCCTTTGGATGAGACTTTAAACCGAGGCCCCATGTGTGAATGCACGCAGAACACCTTGCGCACACGTTAAATCCTGTTCCGCTTTTTGTAAGAGTAGGCCATCATGTGCTGGTGGGAACAGATGACATTCACAAATCTGCATACTCAGGGGGACTGGATGAAAAAAAGCACAAGAGTGCTTATTCTATTATCCTCGGTATAAAAGAATAAATCAAATCAAATCCAATTAAATCAAATCTCTCTCTCTCTCTCTCTCTCTCTCTCTCTCTCTCTCTCTCTCTGGGAGGGGAAAGCCTAGTTGTCAGAACATTGCGCTGGCAATTTGACGACCCGGGTTCGAGTCCGGTCAAGGAGATTTTTCTCCTGGAGTTAACATCAGTGCTGACTCCACTCTCCCCAAAAGTCCTTCGGATGAGACTTTAAACTGACGCCCCGTGTGCGAACGCACGCAGAACATCTTGCGCATATATGTTAAATCCTGTTCTGATTTTCGTAAGAGTAGGCCATCGTGTGCCGGTGGGAACAGATGACATTTACAAAACTGCATACACACGGGGACTGGATGTAAAAAAGCACAAGATTTGTCGAGTGCTTATTCCATTATCCTCGATATAAAAGAATAAAAAATTCAATCAAATCAATCAAATCTCCTCTCTCTCTCTCCTCTCTCTCTCTCTCTCTCTCTCTCTCCTCTCTCTCTCTCTCTCTCTCTCTCTGTGTCTGTCTCTCTCTCAGGGGACGGGATAGCCTAGTGGTCAGAACATTGCGCTCACAATTTACCAACCCTTG
>CM060324.1:57888737-57896237 GCA_030674155.1 Stramonita haemastoma
TTGTTGGTTCTTGTTCTCATGTATTTTTTTTCTTTGGTATTTTGTTAACCGGTGGAGTTATACAAATGTATTGTCATTGTCTCTTTTCTTCTTCTTCATCTTCTTCTTCTTCTTCTTCTTCTTCTTCTTCTTCTCTTCTTCTTCTTCTTCTTCTTCTTCTTCTTAGCAATTCTTCTTCTTTGCAATTCTTCTTCTTTTTCGCAGTTCTTCGCAGCTCTTCTTCTTCTTCTTCTTCTTCTTCTTCTTCTTCTTCTTCTTCTTCTTCTTCTTCTTCTTCTTCTTCTTCTTCTTCTCTCTTCTTTCCCTGTTGGGGATGCCGGGAGCTCATTCAGTACAAATAGCATCCCCACCTTCTGGAAAGTCTGTGCTAGACATTCATTACATAACACTCTGTCTGTGTTTTTTTGTTCTGGCGACCAGATAGTGAGACTTAGACTCTGGGATGGGCACAGGATGTCCATTTTGCAGTGGTATTTGCCCATGTGGCACTTTTTATGTATATTTGTGTACTTAAACATGTTTGTTATTCTGTTTTTTTTACTGTTTTTTGTAATCTGGGGATGATATATGGCTGGCGGAATGTTTGGCGGCCTCAGCACAGTCTGGTTTATTTGCCTTAAGGAATGAAATAATTTAGGTTTTGTGTCATTTAATGTTGTTTTTTTTTAGATGGACGGTGTAAGATATTTTAAAGTATTAGGAAGCCTTGGGTTTTTTAACCTGAAGTTGAAGTGGAGCCACTGAAACTGAATGAGGTGACAGCCCTGATATGGCTTTCGTGGTCGGTAGGGCTATAAACAATATTATGATTATCTTCTTCTTCTTCTTCTTCTTCTTCTTCTTCTTCTTCTTCTTCTTCTTCTTCTTCTTCTTCTTCTTCAAACACTCAGACAGCAACTATTTTTTGTATATATATATATATACCGTAAAATCCCTAGCATACGCCCACCCTCCCTGCGCTCTGACTTAGGGCAAAATTGGGGGGTGGGCGTTTGCTAGGGATAGACCCCTTTGCATAAGTTAATTTTTGTGCTCAGCCGTGTAATTGAGTGAAAACAAACCCCGAAAGCATGTAAATTAGGTCGTGTGAGTAGTTGACTTGACCTATCCACAGAAAATTCACGGGCACACTCCGAAACATTCCCACCTGCTTCGTTATCCAGATACTGGAGGGCTTCCAATTTGAAAGATACAGTGTAGGACTGTCGCTTCGGCATTTTGCAAAAATGGCACAGTAAGATTCAAGAACCAACTTCCGGCCATCAGGAAGTGTGGTCAAAGTACCGGTACGTCACTGACAGACAAAAGACGTCAGTGGAAAAAGCATGACGTAATTTTAAATCACTTTGTTGGGGATGGGTGGGAGTGAGGAGAGGGGACAAAGAATAAGAAAAAAGGAAAGAAATATGAAAAGGTAAAGAAGGGAAAAAGATTACTTTTAGAACAGTCTGCACAAATCCTAGTGAAAGTGAGCATAGTCTCTTTGAAAAAAGCAGGGTGGGCGTTTGCTAGGTAATTACCCCTGTGCACAACTTTTGGCCCAAAGTGGGGGGTGGGCGTTTGCCAGATGGTGGGCTTACGCTAGGGATTTTACAGTATATATATATATATATATATATATATATATATATATAATATATATATATATATATATATATATATATCATATAAGTGAAAGTGCATTGCGCTTCTGTCAGGCCCAGTGCATCTGACATCAGCATGAGAGAAAATTGTTATCATCAAGTCTTTCTGTTAAAAAAAGGCAGGAGAATGGACCGGGAAGGCAGAAAATAGACCTAAAAAAGAATTGACAGGCAGAAAATTAGAAGGAACAAGGCAGAAACAACGAGAGGGATAGAAAGGAGGGAATTTCTAGCTCAAACTCTCCAGAAAGTGGGGATGCTATTTATATTGACAGGCCCCTGGCATCATCAGGGGATAACGTACACAAGGGGGCAATGATTATTTTACACAGTGTTGGGGCAGGTGTTCATTATTCTGACCAAAAGACGTGACAGGAGTTGGTAAGAAATGATTATCAAGCATGTTGTTGGAATGTACGTTTGGTATATTTTTCCCCGTGGGGATGTCGGGGGCCTGTCAGTATGTATAGCATCCCCACCTTCTGGGAGTTCTGTGCTAGGATTTACCTCTTTTCTATCTCTCTCTTTGTTTCTGCCCTCTTCTTTTTCTTTCTCTTTCCTCCTTCTTGTCTTATGTTCTGCCTTCTTTGTCCACTTTCCTGCCTTTTTTTCCCAGAAAGTCAACTCTCTCCCACTCCAAAGTCAGATGTACTGGGCCTGACTTGTCAGGTGCTTCAACAGCAACATGACACATCTTCGCTCATATGATAGACAAAAATAGTTGCTGTCTGAGTGTTCGACAAAGAAGAAGAAGATGATGGAGAAGAAGAAGAAGAAGAAGAAGAAGAAGAAGAAAGTATATTCTAAGCAAAAAGACACAGGCAGTCACTTATTAAGGAATGATGATATGTACAATATGAAGACAAGAGGCGTTCAACATTCTCATCATGGTGATCAGTCAGACATGACGACAGTATTGGCATCACTGTTGGGCACTGCACTATGACCCAGAAACAGTCCCCGTTTGCAGCTGGGAGAGAGGGAGCTGTGGCTTTCAGATTCTAACCATCCACTCTTCACACCAGTATTAAAGGGGGACGGATAGCCTAGTGGTCAGAACATTGCGCTGGCAATTTGACGACCCGGGTTCGAGTCCGGTCGAGGAGATTTTTCTCCTGGAGTTAACATCAGTGCTGACTCCACTCTCCCCACAAGTCCTTCGCATAAGACTTTAAACCGAGGCCCCGTGTGTGAACGCACGCAGAACATCTTGCACACACGTTAAATCCTGTTCCGCTTTTTGTAAGAGTAGGCCATCGTGTGCTGGTGGGAACAGATGACAATATTTACAAAAACTGCATACACACGGGGACCGGATGAAAAAAAGCACATGATTGCTTATTCTGTTATCCTCGATATAAAAGAATAAATAAATAAATAAATAAATTCTTGTGGCAGGTGTGGACCCCATGGGCCCCTTCTGGAGTCTCCAGCCTTGCCCCTCAGGTCCCCAGAACATCCGCATGGTGCTGAAGAACATGGACCAGCCCGTCCTCTACGACCTCGCCCTCTATCTGGGTCACTGGTCGCTGGGTGACCTGGTTGCCAAGGAGACGACCCTGACCCCTGTGTGCAGCACTGTGGTGACCCGGTTGAAAATGGCGCCGGAGGTCAGACGGATTCCTGTGAAGGAGGGCAACGTGCGAGGAATGCTGTTTTTACCTGCCGGTAAGGGGACACCTGGTTTGCTTTGTATCATAGTTTAGAGTTGTTTAACCGTCTTAGCCCCGTTGCGGCCGCAGCCGCCCGTAACAGCACCTGCTGCTAGATTCCGTTGCGGCCGTAGCCGCCCGTTGGTCCTGACCACGTGGGCAGTACTTTTCCATCACACACATACCTCGTGGTTCTCACACAATGTGTCTGAAATTTGGTGGGGCGATGCAGGGAAGGTTTCAGATGGTGCCAGTGATAAATTTAGACCACTAACAGTGTGTACTTGGGAGGGAAGGAAGAAAGCAAGGCTGGCGATAGAAACGCCTTTCACTCATAACGCGTGGCGAAAAAAAATGGCGTCTTCGTTGGTAGCAGACGATTCATCTAACTAACTAGACAATAAAATGAACGTGTTTGCATTGGAAGTAGAAAAAATTCAATGATAAATATTAAGTGAGTCAGAAATAAAAAGCTGACGGGGGAGAAGAGAAAGGAAATAACGCAGTTAGAGAGAAGAATGAACCCGACTACACGGCACATTCCTGCAAGCGTGGCGACCTGTGCTACCCACACGCTGTGGAGAAATTTGACGGGGGGGGGGGGGGGGGGGGGGGGGGGGAGGGGGGAGGGTCCGCAGCATAAACGCCAGAAAATGTGATGCCTTTTGTCTATTTTCTAGTTAATACCACACTTTTTATTTGAAACTCAACGGACAGATTTGCTGATGACGAAAATACCGAGAAGGAAAAGAAAATAGACCTCAAGTCTGCCAAGATGCCACAGGTGACAGCGATAGGTACACCCCCGACACATCCACATTTTGTGCTTTCTGTGATGTGATGTGTCCCTGTGCCATCACTATGACTACTTTAAAGGCTATCACGATTAAAATTTTGTAGAATTACAGAAGTTCTGTGTTGTTTCATGTTTGTCACACCTGTGTGGTGACACTGGTGACAATGTGACACTTATGTACAATATTACACTTCTGTGCACTTAACAAACATGTGGTAAGACATAGACATCTGAAATGCAGTATATAGGTAAGATATTGATTGAATATTCCTTGTTTTCAAAAGACAAAAAACCAGTTAAACAAAAAGTATGCCTCATCAAGACATATAAAACAATAGATGTTATGAGGACATTGTGTGACACATCCTTGAAGTACAATTGCACACAAACATTAATAAACACGTTAGCTAGGCATCAGTTCTTTATTCAACACTTACATGTATGAATTTGTGTCTATTCCATATATATTTTGCTGGTTTATTGTATACAACATACTTTTACCTGTGATTGGTGACAAATAAGGTGACAACGACACGACATTTTGTGACCAGACATGTAAACTTGTCTTAAAATGCAAGTACAAAGATATATCTAGCTTGTGACAAAATTTCAGCTTGATAGCTTGTCATGCACACAGACAATTGTCTCAGGAGTAGACTATGTCAGTTTGGGGTAGAAAACTTTAAAAGAATTCAAAATCTACAGGCAGTTTAGCTCTGTAGAATTCAACAACAAGAGGGTTAAAGCTGTAGGTAAATGAATAAGAGGAATGTTGTTTTTACCTGCCGGTAAGGGGACACCTGGTTTGCTTTGTATCATAGTTAGAGTTGTTTAAAGCTGGAAGTAAAGGAATGAGAGGAATGCTGTTTTTACCTGTGGGTAAGGGGACACCTGGTTTGCTTCCTATCATAGTTAAGAGTTGTTTAAAGCTGTAGGTCAATGAATGAGAGGAATGCTGTTTTTACCTGCCGGTAAGGGGACACCTGGTTTGCTTTGTATCATAGTTAGAGTTGTTTAAAGCTGTAGGTAAATGAATAAGAGGAATGCTGTTTTTACCTGCGGGTAAGGGGACACCTGGTTTGCTTCCTATCATAGTTAATCAAGAGTTGTTTAAAGCTGTAAGTAAGTGAATGAGAGGAATGCTGTTTTTACCTGCTGGTAAGGGGACACCTGGTTTGCTTTGTATCATAGTTAAGAGTTGTTTAAAGCTGTAAGTAAAGGAATGAGAGGAATGCTGTTTTTACCTGCGGGTAAGGGGACACATTGTTTGCTTTGTATCATAGTTAATCAAGAGTTGTTTAAAGCTGTAAGTAAATGAATGAGAGGAATGCTGTTTTTACCTGCTGGTAAGGGGACACCTGGTTTGCTTCCTATCATAGTTAATTAAGAGTTGTTTAAAGCTGTAGGTCAATGAATTATGAGAGGAATGCTGTTTTTACCTGCTGGTAAGGGGACACCTTGTTTGCTTCCTATCACAGTTAAGAGTTGTTTGAAGCTGTAAGTAAATGAATGGGAGGAATGACACAGTATTAAAGCTGTAAGTAAATGAATGGGAGGAATGACACAAAGCTGTAAGTAAATGAATGGGAGGATTGACAAAAAGCTGTTAGTAAATGAATGGGAGGATTGACACAGTATCAAAGCTGTAAGTAAATGAATGGGAGGAATGACACAAAGCTGTAAGTAAATGAATGGGAGGATTGACAAAAAGCTGTTAGTAAATGAATGGGAGGATTGACACAGTATCAAAGCTGTAAGTAAATGAATGGGAGGAATGACACAAAGCTGTAAGTAAATGAATGGGAGGATTGACACAGTATCAAAGCTGTAAGTAAATGAATGGGAGGAATGACACAGTTTTAAAGCTGTAAGTAAATGAATGGGAGGAATGACACAGTATTAAAGCTGTAAGTAAATGAATGGGAGGAATGACACAGTATTAAAGCTGTAAGTAAATGAATGGGAGGAATGACACAGTTTTAAAGCTGTAAGTAAATGAATGAGAGGAATGACACAAAGCTGTAAGTAAATGAATGGGAGGAATGACACAGTATTAAAGCTGTAAGTAAATGAATGGGAGGAATGACACAGTAACAAAGCTGTAAGTAAATGAATGGGAGGAATGACACAAAGCTGTAAGTAAATGAATGGGAGGATTGACACAGTATTAAAGCTGTAAGTAAATGAATGGGAGGAATGACACAAAGCTGTAAGTAAATGAATGGGAGGAATGACACAATTTTAAAGTTGTAAGTAAAGGAAACACTTTGTATTGCTTTTTTTTTGCTTTTTTTTTTTTTTTTACACTTTTATCGCATTCATTCTTTGCTTATTTTTTGGGCATGCATTCTGTGTATTTATTTAAAATTTTCTTTTAATCATTTTGTTCTTTTATATCAAGAATAATAGAATAAGCACTCATGTGCTTTTTTACATCTAGTATGTGTATGCAGTTTTGTAAATCTTGTCATCTGTTCCCACCGGCACACAATGGCCTGCTCTTATGAAAGCACATTCCTGTCTCATTCAAAAGAACAGAAGCATTTACCCACCTCTGAATACATCTGGAAAATGTTAAAATGTTGAGACTTCAAGCAGAAAACCGGTGATCCAGATCGTCATGCCGGAATCCACAGAGGTCAAAGGTGAGCTACACAACCTTCACCCAGGGGACAGATCCCCACGTTTCTCGCATAATCGGTGGATCGGTGGTCTAGGTGGTAACTCGCCTTGCCTAGAAAGCAAAAAGTCTGGGTCGGAGTGTGCGGTGGCTCGTACCCCGTTTGGCGCCCAAAACTTTTTCCCCATCCATTAGACCCTGAGTGGTGGTCTGGGTGTTAGTCTTTCAGATGAGATGATAAACCGAGGTCCTGTGTGTTACACATCACTATTTAGCGCATGTAAAAGAACCCACGGCAACAAGGGGGTTGACCCTGGCAAAATTCGGTAGAAAAAAGCCACTCTGATAGGGAAACAAATAACAGCTGCATGCAGGAAAAAGAAAAGAAAAAAAATGGGTAGGCGCTGCACTTGTGGTGATGACACGCTCTCGCTCCCCGGGGAGAGAGAGAGAGCAGCCCAAATTTCACGCAGAGAAATCTGCTGTGACATAAAGTGGTATAAAAAAAATAAATTTTTAATGTTAAGATTTCAAGCAGAAAACCGGCGGCAATCCGGATCGTCATGCCCGGAATCCACACAAAAAGGTCAAAGGTGAGCAACGCAACCTTTCACCCAGTGGAGGGGAGTGACCCCCCACGTTTCACGCGTCATCTTCACTGGGGAAATGACTGTTACTTTGTGGGCAGGTGAGGGCCCACACCCGGGGGTGATTGACATGTTTGGGTCGGCTGGGGGAAATGACTGTTACTTTGTGGGCAGGTGAGGGCCCACACCCGGGGGTGATTGA
>CM060324.1:57903737-57911237 GCA_030674155.1 Stramonita haemastoma
CCCCCCCCCCAGTGGATAAGGTTATTAATTTGCAGTTTTCACCATGCATTCCCAATTTCAGCTCTAGACAAAATAAAAGAATCAAATTTGTTTTTTTGGGGGGTGGGGGGGGGTGAGTGGAATCAAAATGGCAGCCTTTGTAAGACCTGTTCTCTAGAGCTGGTTGTCTAAGGGGGACGGGATAGCCTAGTGGTCCGAACATTGCGCTCACAATTTGACGACCCGGGTTCGATTCCTGGTCAGGAGATTTTTCTTCTGGAGTGACTCATGCTCAGTGCTGACTCCACTCTCCCCCAAAGTCCTTCCGATGATGAGACTTTAAAACCAAGGCCCCGTGTGCGAACACGCGCAGAACATCTTGCGCGCATGTTAAATCCTGTTCCGCTGTTCGTAAGAGTAGGCCATCATGTGCCGGTGGGAACAGATGACATTTACAAAACTGCATACACACGGGGACTGGATGTAAAAAAAAAAAGCACAAGAGTGCTTATCCCATTATCCTCAATACAAAAGAATAAAAAAAAAATTGTTTTTTTAATCAAAATAAAAAAGGGAGCATGGACATGACTGTTGTTGTTGCTGCACAGGCGTGGGAGGGCAATGCTCGAATCCTGGCGCTGGTGTCTGATGACGACGAGCAGATGGACCCCACCAACATGGACGGCTTTTCCAGAGCGTTTCCTGAAGAGAAGCGCCACCTGTTGGAGGTGGTGCACTATCCAGGGGCAGGTCACTTGCTGGAGCCTCCCTACACCCCCCTCTGCAGATTTTGTACCAACCCTTCGTTTGGTCAGTGAGCGTGGTGTTTTTTTTCTTATGTATCTGGTTTGTTTATTTGTACGTTTTTATTTTTTGATGAGACAAGAGGCCGAGGCCCAGTGTATGAACGCATGCAGAACATCATGCGCACATGTTAAAAACCGGTTCCGCCTTTCAGAAGAGCAGGCCATTGTCTGCTGGTGGGAACAGATGACAACAAAATAAAAAACCCAGCATGCACACAGGTGTTGTGTTTAGACACCATCCCTGAGGACAAATTGGGGAGGTGGAGTCCCCATGATACCCCGTCACATTTTAGAACTGGTGTCTTGATGAGGACAGCCTTATTTGACCCTCCATCACATCTTCTTCTTTGTCGAACGCTCAGTCAGCAACTGTTGTTATCGGGTCATACGAGCGAAAAATGTTTTCTTATGAATAGCTGCAACAAGGCATTTTAAGGTGGAGTAGGTGTCGTATAAATAGGTAACAGCACAACCAATGAGTTAGACAGGAATTAAAATGCTATGGAGAGGAAACCCAGTCACTGTTTGTTGTAGTCAAGTCAAAGTCAGGGCAGTTACAGTACTGACAGGCATAGTGACATGAATAATAATCTAAAGACACAGGGTAGCTACATTTCATATTTGTTCAAACATTCTAAGATAACTTCAGATAAAAAATATCACAAACACTCGCACACGCATGCATGCATGACACGTACGTGCTCGCGCACGCGCGCGCACGCGCGCGCACGCGCGCCACACACACACACACACACACACACACACACACACACACACACACACACACACACACACACACAACACACACACACACACACACATGTAGTTGTACACACAAACACACACACAAATAATGGAAGGCAATGTTATTAAGACCATTGACTAGAAAAGACATAAACTATTTTTTACGCGTGTACACACACACACACACCACACACAACACCACACACACACACACACACACACACACACACACACACACACCACACCAATAAATGCAATGTTATAAGACCTTTGGCTAGAAAAGACATATGAACTTACAATTAAAAAAAAAACAATCAATAAAGCCAAAAATAAGACAGACTTATTTTATGAACATATGGGCATATATATATATATATATATTGTGTATATGTTATATGTATATATATATATATATATATATATATTATATATGTATATGTAATGTATATATATATATACATTAATAATATATATATATACATATATATACACATATATATATAATTATATATAATATATATATAATATATATATATAGTAAACAGGCACTGAAATGCCATGGGGAGGTAACCCAGGCACTGTTTGTGTTGTTTGTTATTAAACAGGAATTGAAATGCTATGGGGAGGTAACCAGCACGTTGTTTGTTTAAACAGGAGTTGAATGCTATGGGAGTAACCCAGTGGACCATGCATCTGCACAGGATGACGCCTGGCAACGGACGTTGTCTTTTCTACGAACGCATCTGTCTTAGAAAAAAAAGAAAAAAGAAATCAAAGACTGAATGTGTGTGTGTGTTTGTATTGTTGATTTATTTTTTTCTTTTATTTCGAGGATTATGGAATAAGCACTCATGTGCTTTTTTTTACATTCAGTCCCTGTGTGTATGCAGTTTTGTCATCTGTTTCCATCTATTCCCATCCATTTTGCATGCATTCGCACACAGGGACCTTGGTTTATAGTCTCATCCAAAGGACTTTTGGGGGGAGAGGAGTCGACACTGATGTTAACTCCAGAGGAAAAATCATCTAGAACAAGATTTGAACCTGGGTCAGCAGATCATGAGTGCATCACTCTGACCACCAGGCTATCCCGCCACCCATTGTGTGTGTTTGTGTGTGTGTGGGTGTGTGTGTGGGTGTGCATTTTCTTGTGTAGTGGGGTGGGATGAAGTGTTCACTAAACAGTGATGTGAGCTGGTCATGCATGCTCGATGTTTTTAGGGTTTTGAGAGGTTTGTGTGTTTTTTTTTTTTGTTTTATTATTCATGTAACAAGCATGCTCTGCCTGATATTGATGATAGGTTCGTTTGTGTCAACCTTCATTGGAATGAAGTGTGTGGTTCTTTTATTATTATTAATATGAATTATTATTTAGTACATTTGATTCTGTTTTGTACAAATTTGTGATAATTGATGTGTTATAGTGTGTATTTGATTTTTGAATCTGTTTATATAAAACTGGAATAACATATCATAATGTGCATTTGAATCTATTTTGTACAAAACTGAAATAAGGTATTATAATGGGCGGGACAGCTAAGTGGTCAGAGCACTCGCTTTCCCCAAGTCAAGCAGCATCGAGTGTGGTTACCAGTTGGATGGATGACCATTTGCTTGCCTTGGCTTCAATACAGTCCCCCAGTTCACCCAGCTGTAAATGGTACCTGCCCTCTTTAGGGTCAGGGAAGGTAAAGCAGCGAGGGAGAGGAGATGGGCGCCGCCCTCAATATGCTGGCCCCTAGAGAAGCTGAGGTCTCTGATGCCTCGCTTCCGTATGACCACCTAGGTATGGGACACCTTTACCTTTACCAATG
The DNA here is from genome assembly GCA_030674155.1 of Stramonita haemastoma. NCBI lineage: Eukaryota > Metazoa > Mollusca > Gastropoda > Neogastropoda > Muricidae > Stramonita > Stramonita haemastoma. The sequence continues at coordinate 57,907,081 of CM060324.1, forward strand.
TGTATACTTGTGATCTGTTTTATACAAAACTGGAATAAATAATAATAATGATACATGGAATTTATATAGCGTTATATCTTGTAAAAACAAATCAAAGCGTTTGCATTGACCCATAAACACACAAGCAATCAATAGCAATCGAATGTACACACACACGCATGCGACGCCGCACACACACACACACACACCACACACACACACCACACACACACACACACACACACACACACACACATGCATGCATGCACGCGCATGTGTGCAGCACGCACTTAATAAAGGTTTTACACTTTGACAGGTAGATGTTGAAGGCAGGGACAGATAAGAGATGGAAACAGAAGAAAATCTTAGGTTTGAAATAAGTGTGTCTTTAGGTTGGATTTTAAAGTGTCATAAGTAGGCTTTTGCCGGATTGAGAGAGGGAGGTCATTCCAGATCGATGGACCAGAAACAGAGAAAGAGCGGCGGCCAATGGTAGATAGGTTGAATCTAGGTATATTAAGGACAAAGTATTTGCGGCCGAACAGAGGGAGCGAGGTGTGTACAAGTGAAGACATTCACAGAGGTAGGAGGGTGCAGTTTTGTGGAGATATTTGTAACAGAGGGCTCTGATCTTGTAGTTTACTCTCTGTGGTAAGGTACAAAACTGGAATAACTTAGTATTATCATGTGTATTTGAAACAGTTTTGTAACAAACCTGGAATAACACAGTATTATCATGTGTAATTGAATCAGTTTTGTATCGAACCTAGAATAATGCATTATTGTGGGTGGACAGACAATAAAAAAATTGCAGAATTTTGAATGCGGTCTTGTGTTTTTGTACCTGATGCAAATGCAGAACAAAACCAGCGTTCATGTGTGTATACATTCCATTCTGATGAAAACTTGATCTGACTCCTGCCATTCCTATATTACCCTGATCTCTGGAAATGTCCTGCTCTTTATGTCCAGCTGGCTTGGTTTGGTATGCCGGTTGTTTTTTTTATTTATTTATTTTTTTTTTTTTTATTATTACTCTCCCAGCCTGCTGTGCTTCAAGGAATGGGAAAGTTGATACTGTGGTGGTTGGTTTCCTCCATTTTCAGCTGCTCTCAGCTACTATCCATCCCATCCCATCCCATCCCGGTCCTATATGGGGCCAGCTGGTGCCGATTGTTGAATTGAATTTTGCAGGCTGTATAAATTGAGGCAATATGCTATGTAATGTGCCTTTAGCTGGTTGATGACATTGTGTGTGTGTGTGTGTGTGTGTGTGTGTGTGTGTGTGTGTGTGTGTGTGTTGTGTGTGGTTAGTGTAGTGTTAGTGTGTGTGTGTGTTTGTGTGTGTGTGCATGCGTACTTGCGTATGTATGTATCAGTGTATGTGTATGTATGTATGTGTGTGTGTGAATGTGCGTGCGTGCATGTGTGTGTGTTGAATGTGCGTGCGTGCATGTGTGTGTGTGGTGTGTGTGTGGTAAGTGTGTGTGCGTGTGTGTGTGTGTTGTGTGTGTGTGGTGTGTGTGTGTGTGTGTGTGTGTGTGTGTGTGTGACATGCATGCTCCACCGCTAGAGTCCTGGAGTTTACCAATGGCGAGATTTTTGCATATATATATATAAGGCCGTTTTTGCCCACCATGAAGACAACCGCATTCCAACTTCAGAGATTGATGAATAGATGGCGTTTGATATTTTTGGAGAAGATCCATATGTGTTGACTTTGAAGTCAAACTGGATGTTTGTTGATCAGTGCGAGTTACTGGATGTGTGCGAGTGGTGTCCTTGTGTGGCCTGTGTGGTGGACAGGGCTAGAAACAGCATAGGGGGGCGGGATATAGCCTAGTGGTCAGAACATGCACTCGCAATTTGATGACCCAGGTTCGATTCCTGTTCAAGGGGATTTTTCTTCTGGAGTTAACATCAGTGCTGACTCCACTCTCCCCAAAAGTCCTTTGGATGAGACTATAAACCGAGGTCATGTGTGCGAATGCACGCAGAACATCTTGCACACACTAAAATCCTGTTCCGCTTTTCAAAAGAGTAGGCCATTGTACGGCGGTGGGAACAGATGACAAAACTGCATACACACAGGAACTGGATGTAAAAGAGCACATGAATGCTTATTTCATTATTCTCAATATAAAAGAATGAATAAATCATGAATAGAATCAGGGGCTCTTGCTACAGACAGTAGAGTTCTCCTTAACTAAGGCATTAGATATAAAATATAGACCTTTATTATCCCTATTATTATTACTAATAAGCCAGTACACAGGGTCAGAAGAAATAGAGCTGTTTGTTAAATGGCTTTTACGAATGAAAGTAACAAAATGAGCAAACACTGACAGTGTTATGTTACAGGGATGTCGGTTGCACGACAATATTAAAAACTACAATCAAAGATCTATCAAGAAAGGCTAGTTTTCTTGTTTTGGCCAAGGGTTGTCCCTGGCAAAATTCTGTAGAAAAAAGCCACTATGATAGGGAAGTAAATACAGTTGCAGACATGAAAATAAAGTAATGGGTGGCGCTGCACTTGTGGTGACCCGCTCTCCCCTGGGGAGAGAGCAACCCGAATTTCATGCAGAGAAATCTGCTGTGACAAAGGTAAAGGTGTCCCATAACCTGTGTGGTCGTAGGGGAGTGAGGCGTCAGAGACCTCAGCTTCTCTAGGGGCCAGCATATTGAGGGCGGCGCCCATCTCCTCTCCCTCGCTGCGCACACACACACACACACACACACACACACATACACACACACACACACACACACACACGCGCGCGCGCGCACACCCATCCTACCTTCCCTGACCCTAAAGAGGGCAGGTAGCCATTTACAGCTGGGTGAACTGGGGGGAACTGTACTGAAGCCAAGGCGCGCAAATGGTCCTCTATCCAACTGGTAACCAACAGCTCCAAATAGGTAACCAAATACCATAACAGGTAACCAAATACCAAAATAACAGGTAACCAAGTACCATTCCCCTGCTCTCAACAGCCGAATTTAATATCCACCACCCTGCCAAAGTGTTTAACCTCTGTGTGTGTGTGTGTGTGTGTGTGTGTGTGTGTGTGTATGTATTGACTTCGTTAAAAATCTAAATTGTTGTTGGCTGCATGTGCAAGAAGAATTGGTTGAATGCAAGCGCTTTGATTTGTTTTTGCAAGATATAGCGCTATATCAATTCCATTTATTATTATCATTATCATTATTATTATTATTATTATTATTATTATTATTATTATTATTATTATTATTATTATTATTAACCACGCTCGACGCTGCTTATATTAATTAACCTTGGGTGGGGGAAAGCGAGCGCTCTGACCCCAGACAAGGCCCAGGCTACCCTGTGTACTAAGCAGAGTGAGCATGCTTGAAAGGTGGGCTCGGGATGGGACATCGACGCTCGACACTCTCTGTCTTGCCAGCTTATGATAGTATAGTGTGTGTGTGTGTGTGTGTGTGTGTGTGTGTGTGTGTGTGTGTGTGTGTGTGTGTGTGTGTGTGTGTGTGTGTGTGTGTGTAATGTGTGTGTATATATATATATTATATGTGTGTGTGTGTGTGTGTGTGTGTGTGTGTGTGTGTGTGTGTAATGTGTGTGTACATGTGTGTGTGTGTATGTGTGTGTGGTGTGTGTGGTGTGTGTAATTGTGTGTGTGTGTGTTATATGTGTGTGTGTGGTGTGTGTGTGTGTGTGTGTGTGTGTGTGTGTGTGTGTGTGTGTGTTGTGTGTGTGTAATGTGTGTGTGTATGTGTGTGTATGTGTGTGTGTGGGGCGTGCGTGTGTGTGTGTGCGTGTTTTTATTTAGATTTAGATTTTATTCTTTTATATCGAGGATAATGGAATAAGCACTCTTGTGCTTTTTTACATCCAGTCCCCGTGTGTATGCAGTTTTGTAAATGTCATCTGTTCCTACCGGCACACGATGGCCTACTCTTACGAAAAGCGTGTGTAAGTGTATATGTGTGTGTGTGTGTGTGTGTGTGTGTGGTGTGTGTGTGTGTGTGTGTGTGTGTGTGTGGTGTGTGTGTGTGTGTGTGTGTGTGTGTGTGTGTGTGTGTGTGTGCGTATGTGTGTGTGCGCGCATGTGCGTGCGTGTGTGCATACGTGTGAGTGCTTGTATGCATGTGTATGCGACTCTATGTATGTGCGTGCTGGCAAATGTGCATGT
>CM060324.1:57913737-57953737 GCA_030674155.1 Stramonita haemastoma
AATCTTCTGTGTGCAGCACTGACCTTCAATGGGCGCCATGTCCTCTAGTTAAGCTTAAAAAGCTGCAATGGAACGTGCACCTACTCACCGAACGACGATTTTAAGTCACCATACCACCTGTGCAAGTCATAAGTCACCATACCACCTGTACAAGTCATAAGTCACCATACCACCTGCACAAGTCATAAGTCACCATACCACCTGTACAAGTCATAAGTCACCATACCACCTGCACAAGTCATAAGTCATCACATCACCTGCACAAGTCATAAGTCCCCACACCACCTGTTGTGCAAGTCATAAGTCACCATACCACCTGTACAAGTCATAAGTCACCACACCACCTGTACAAGTCATAAGTCACCATACCACCTGTACAAGTCACAAGTCACCACACCACCTGTACAAGTCATAAGTCACCACACCACCTGTACAAGTCATAAGTCACCACACCACCTGTACAAGTCATAAGTCACCACACCACATGTACAAGTCATTAAGTCACCACACCACCTGTTGTTCAAGTTGTCATGCCACTGTTGAAGTCGCCATAACACTGTGGCAGCACTACTGTCCAGCTGACACAGGGGTCACTGTTCCCTGACGGCATGCAGAGGATCAGGTGTTGACTCCCCCCACCCCTCTACCTGTCCCTGTGTCAGTCAATGACCTGTGAAGACAGGTAAGGTAGACACCAGGGCAGGTAAATAGATAGATGCAGCTGTTAAGAGTTCAGTTAAGTCTGTCCCGAGCCTAAGGCTCATCAGGCCGGTGCTTATCCCGGTTTCTGTGGCGTTAAGCGACTGAGAGTCATAGACTCCCCCCTGGATAGGACGCCAGTCTATCGCAGGGTTAACCCCCAACACAAGGTTGGTACCCCTTTTACACCTGGGTGGTGTGAGAAAATAGCCGTAAAGTGCCTTTTCCAAGGGCACAACGCCATAGCCGAAAGCTGGGATCGAACCCGCAACCTTTAGATTACGAGTCCAACGCCCTAACCACTAGACTACAGCGGCGGCGATGCAGCTGTTAATGGCTATGAATGTCCCGTGCAGAAGGTGGAAGACAGAAGCTGAAATGTCTGGACGGGATAGCCCCGTGGTTAGACCCATTGCGCTTACAATCTGACGACCCGGGTTCGAATCTTGTTCAAGGGAATTTTTCCCTTGGAGTTAACATCATTGCAGATCCCCCCCCCCCCCCCCCCCCCCCCCCCGCCCCCCACAAAAGTCCTTCAGATGAGACTAGAAACCGAGGCCTCGTGTGCCAACGCACGTAGAACGTCTTGCCCACAACTTAACACCTGTTCTGCTTTTCGAAAGAGTAGCCATTGTGTGCTTGTGTGGAACAGATGACAACATTTTACAAAATGTATACACACGGAGACTGGATGTAAAAAAAAGCACATGAGTGCTATTCCGTTACCTGGATATAAAAGAACAAGATCGATAGAGAGAGAGAGAGAGAGAGAAGGAGAGAGAGAGAGAGAGAAGAGAGAGAGAGAGAGTGAGAGAGGGGGAGAGAGAGAGAGAGAGAGAGAGAGAGAGAGAGAAGATCGATCGATCGATCGATCGATAGATAGATAGATAGATAGATAGTAGATAGATAGATAGATAGGTAGGTAGGTAGGTAGGTAGGAGGTAGGTAAGTAGTAGATAGATAGATAGATAGATAGATAGATAGATAGATAGATAGATAGATAGATAGATAGATAGATAGATAGATCTATCTTTGACAAACAAATAGAAAAAAAGACCAAATGAAAGAAAGAAAGAAGGGAGGAAAAAAGAAGAAGGAAGAAGGAAGGAAGGAAGGAAGGAAGGAAATGAATAAAAGGAAAACAGGGAGAAAGGGAGAGAACTTGACAAAATCAAGGTGTTTTTTTCTGAGATCAGGAACTGGAAAAGGGGAGGTCAGCTAGCTTGAATTTCTTTGGCAGCGCAGATAACTGGGTGTTATGTCACACACACACACACACACACACACACACACACACACACACACACACACACACACACACACACACACACACACACACATTCACACACACATTCAACACACACACACACACACACACACACACACACACACACACACACACACACACACACACACACACACACACACACACAGATGGCCTGATTAAAAAAAAGCTAATCAATGCTCTTTCGATGTACCATCTGGAAATATAGACATTGACTTTGGCTTTGACTTTTTTACATACACACACACACACACATTCACACACACACACACACACACACACACACACACACACACACACACACACACACACACACACACACACACCACATATTCACACACACACAACACACAACACACACACACCACACACACACACACACAACACACACACACACACACACACACACACACTTCTGCTCCAGAGTGGGCACTGACACTAGTTCTGTGACACAAAGACACAGCTCTGCCTAAGATGGATCGGTGGTCTAGTGGTAACACGCCCTGCCTCGAAAGCGAAAAGTCTGGGTCGGAGTGCGTGGTGGTTCGAATCTCGTTTGGGCCCCAAACTGTTCCCCCATCCCCATCCAATAGACCATGAGTGGTGGTCTGGGTGCTAGGCTTTCAGATGAGACGATAAACCGAGGTCCTGTGTGTTACACAGCACTATTTAGCACACGTAAAAGATCCCAAGGCAACAAGAGGGTTGTCCCTGGCAAAATTCTGTAGAAAAAAGCCACTCTGCTAGGGAAACAAATACAATTGCAGACAGGAAAAAGAAAAAACAAAAAAGGAGGGCGCTACACTTGTGGCGACGCGCTCTCCCCGGGGAGAGCAGCCCAAATTTCACGCAGAGAAATCTGCTGTGGCATAAAGTAGTATAAAACAAAAAATTTTTAAATAGATTAAAAAAAAAAAAGAGTAGGTGCTGTTTGACACCGCAGTTGTATGAAGACCAGTGAAAATGAGATACATGTATCTCCTTGAATTAACAGCACACGTCAGCAGGGACTCAAACTCTCTCCTCAGTGTCTCCTATCAGAGCACCAGTGTGCAGGTCTAACCACTCACCATCTGTCCTACAGTATGCACAGACCCAGATTCATAACTAACATCCAAAATCTTATCACATTATTTTGCAACCAGGGGACAAGATAGCCTAGTGGTCAGATCATTGCACTGGCAATTTGACGACCCGGGTTCGATTCACGTTCGAGGGGATTTCCCCCCTGGAGTTAACATCAGTGCTGACTTCACTCTCCCCAAAAGTTCGTCGGATGAGACTTTAAACTGAGGTCTCGTGTGTGAACGCACGCAGAACATCTTGCACACACGTTAAATTCTGTTCCACTGTTCGTAAGAGAAGGCCATTGTGTGCCGGTGGGAACAGATGACACTATTTACAAAACTGCATACACACGGGGACTGCATTTGTGAAAAAGTAAGGATTTTATAATCCTTATCCTCGATATACAAGAATGTTTATATATATAATTTGCCTTGAATTTCTTTTTTATATCTCTTTTGACATTGAGCAGTCACCATAGCCTTGGGTTAAACAGCCGTTGTGGACATGGGGAATACATAAGGGGAACACAAAACTGAACAGGCCTTAAACCAACTTTACTCGAGTCATCGATGACAACGACGACAACAACACCCCAAAAAAAACAACGAAAAAAACAACGAGGAGCACTGTTACCTAGGTGTTAAGAAGTTGCTTATTTTTTTCTTTGCTACAAGCTTCTGCAAGTTTGTGACATTTTATGGGTAAGTTCTAAAAACAAGTTTCAGCTTTTCTGGCTTGCGTGTATTTCGATGCAACCCTTTCCCACCTATTCTGTTCTGTTCTGGTCTGTTTTGCCATGTATTTTCTGATCGTAACCGGGTCTGTATAGATCGTCGGCCATGAAACGCAGTGCTTAGTAGGTACAATGTAGAGCTGTACTGCAGGGGAAGAGTTTACACTGCACGTGTGTACATTTTTTTTAAGCACGGGTACTCCAAAGGTAAACTAGACTAGGTGAAGGTGAAGGTCAAACAGCGTAGCGGAACTTAACAAAAACTTATAAAGCCTACTTACTCCTGAGGTAGTGTCGCACCTTTATGGTACACTGAGGTCAAGTCAAGTCAAAATGAACTTCTGAATAATAATAATAATAATAATAATAATAATAATGATAATATGATAATAATGATGATGATGATGATGATGATGATGATGATGATAATAATAATAATAATAATAATAATAATAATAATAATAATAATATAAAACATGGCATTTATATAGCGCTATATCTTGCAAAAACAAATCAAAGCGCTTCGACCTATGCAACACACAAGCAACCAATTAAAAAAAAAAAGTTTTAACAAAATTCGAATGTAGGCTACACACACACACGCACGCTTGCACACACACACACACACACACAACACACACCACACACCACACACGCACGCACGCGCGCACGCACGCACGCACGCACACACACACACACACACACACACACACACACGACACACGCACACACACACCCCCATAAAGGTTATACACTTTTGCAGGGTGATGGGGATTTCACATGTTAAAGGCAGGGACAGATAGAAGATGAAAACAGGAGGGCAAAATCTTAGCTTTGAAATAAATGTCTTGAGGTATTGTTAAAGTTTGACACAACTTTTACCATCCTGGCCTCATAAAAAATATTTAAAAAGGCTTATACAAGCATTCAAAAGAAAATCTCAGTCTATGTTGAAAAAAAAACTAAAATCAATGAGGATTAAAAAAAAAATAAATAAAAAATAAAACCCACCCAGACCTAACGATACAAGATAAACAAACCCAAGACAATACAACATAGCTGAAGTCATACAGACAGATAACGGAAAGACACAAGGGTAAGAATAGAATAACACACAGCAAAGCAGCCAGATGAAAAGGTAACCTCGAGCATAAAAGTGACTTACAATTTGTCCATCAGATGTTTCTTCAAAAGTTTTTTATAAACGTTGTTTTGAAGAAGCTGATTAAAAAAAAAAAAAAGTTGGTAGATTATCCACATGATCTTCCTCAATATGGAAGGCTTGACTTAATAGAGATTGTTATGGGGCCTGGGCAAAAACAATATGGGAGGAAAACTGTTTTTATTGACAGCAATGTTTTGCATAATAATTTGCTTTGCGACTTTTCTGTTTAATGTAGTGTACATACATGGACACTTGTTGGTGCCCGGTCGAGGGGATTTTTCCCCTGGAGTTAACGTCAGTGCTGACTCCTCTCTCCCCAATAGTCTTTCGGATGAGACGTTAAACCCAGGCCCGTCTGCGAACGCACGCAGAACATCTCGCGCACTCTTTAAATCCTGTTCCGCTTTTCGTAAGAGTAGGCCATTGTGTGCCGGTGGGAACAGATGACAAGATTTACAAAACTGCATACACACGGGGACTGTATATATATAAAGCACATGAGCGCTTATTCCATTATCCTTGATATAAAAGAATAAATAAATAAAATAAATAAATCACCCCTCTTTCATTTAGGAAGGACGGTGGCAGGATGGTTAAGACGTTTACCTGCCAATATGTAAACCGCGAGTTTCTGGGTTCGTACCCAGCTCGCCCTTTCTTCCCAGTTTGACGAAAAAATCGAACTGAATGTCAAAGTCATTCGGATGAGACTATAAACCGAGGCCCCGTGTGCGAACGCACACAGAACATCTTGCGCACACGTTAAAATCCCATTCTGCCTTTCGGAAGAGCAGGCCATTGTGTGCCGATAGGAGCGGATGACAAAATTATTTTTAAAAAACCAACAAAAAACCCCAGCATGCACACAGGTGTGTTTAGACACCATCCCTGAGGGGGAAAAAAAAAAGGGTAGGCACTGCACTTGTGGCGACGCGCTCTCCCCAGGGAGAGAGCAGCCCGAATTTCACGCAGAGAAATCTGCTGTGACATAAAGTGGTATAAAATAAATAACCCTGTGCCTGTCAGTTTTCATTCCCACGTCAACCAAATTCTGTAACTTTGCGCCAGCCTCCTTCCCTCGTTGTGACATTAATATGAAAACAGTAAAGAAAAGAAAAGAAATTTTTTTTTTGGTCATGATTCGTCGGTGCACTCGCACCTTAATTTCTCACGTCGACAGTGCAAATGTACCCAGATTGTGTACCAGCTTACGTGCCCTAGCTACGCGTGCACCGCAGACGAACACCACAGTCACACTGCACTCGGTGTGTCCACAGCATTTTATTTATTTATTTTTTTATTTATTCTTTTATACCGAGGATAATGGAATAAGCACTCTTGTGCTTTTTTACATCCAGTCCCCGTGTGTATGCATTTTGTAAATGTCATCTGTCCCCACCGGCACACGATGGCCTACTCTTACGAAAAGCGGAACAGGATTTAACGTGTGTGCAAGATGTTCTGCGTGCGTTCGCACACGGGGCCTCGGTTTAAAGCCTCATCCGAAGGACTTTTGGGGAGAGCGGAGTCGGCGCTGATGTTAACTCCAGGAGAAAAATCTCCTCGACCGGACTCGAACCCGGTCGTCAAATTGCCAGCGCAATGTTCTGACCACTAGGCTATCCGTTCCCCCATCGTCAGGTTAGCTGCAGTGTGACACCATTGCGTCACATCACTTGTTGTTAGCCACATCACCTTACATCTGGATGCTTTTGTTATTATTTTTACCCTTTTCATTTTGTATTCTTTTCTTTTTTTTCAATTTTTTGTCTGCATGACTTGGGCCTATGTTGTACTCCCTTGGGTTTGTTTTTATCTTGTATTGTGAGGTCTGGTATTACTTTTTTTTAAATCTTCATTTATATTAGCTCTTTTCAACATCAATTGATAATTTTGTTGGGTTTTTTAAAAAATGCTTTTACGAGCCAATGTTCTTTTTTTTTTTTTTAATGGGGCAGGACGAAAAAAAAGTTGTGTAAACTTAATCTTTTAACCCCCCCCCCCCCACCCAAAAAAAAAAGAAAAAGAAAAAAAAAAGATCCTTTTGACTTGACTTTTGACTTGAATTTACATCATACAGACAACTGATTCGCTTTTCTCCCGAACAAATAAATTATATGACTGATATTTATTATCATTGCTGTCTTTATAGAGCTGGTGGATGGGGTAGCTCAGTGGTCAGAGTTCTCGCTTTCCCCCAGCCAAGATTAAGCAGATTAAGCTCTCTCTCTCTCTCTCTCTCTCTCTCTCTCTCTCTCTCTCTCTCTCTCTCTCTCTCTCTCTCTCTCTCTCTCTCTCTCTCTCTCTCTCTCTCTCTCTCTGTCTGTCTCTCTTTGTCTGTCTGTCTGTCTCTCTCTGTCTCTCTGTCTCTGTCTCCCTCTCTCTCTCTCTCTCTCTTCTCTCTCTCTCTCTCTCTCTCTCTCTCTCTCATATTGCAGTCTTATTTCTTGTCTGTTGTTTGCTGCTTGGTATGGTTTCTTGCTCTTGTTATTTGGATCATTATTATTGTTGTTGTTTAGTTAGAGGTTTTTAAAAATATATATATATCTTGATCTTATCCCTGATAAGGGCGGGGACTGGATGTAAAAAAGCACACATGCTTATTCATTATCCTCGAAATAAAAGAATTTGCCTTGCCTTCCCCCCCCCCCCTTCTCTCTCTCTCTCTCTCTCTCTCCTCTCTCTCTCTCTCTCTCTCTCTCTCTCTCTCTCTCTCTCTCTCTCTCTCTCTCTCTCTCTCTCTCTGTCCATCCGTCTGTCTGTCTGTCTCTGTCTCTCTGTCTCTGTCTCTCTGTGTGTGTGTGTGTGTGTGTGTGTGTGTGTGTGTGTGTGTGTGTGTGTGTGTGTGTGTGTGTGTGTGTGTGTGTTCTCTCTCTTCTTAGAGAGGGAGAGGAGAGAGAGAGAGAGAGAGAGAGATGAGAGAGAGAGAGAGAGAGAGAGAGAGAGAGAGAGAGAGAGAGAGAGAGAGAGAGAGAGAGAGAGATCGGATTCGGATTCGGATAGTTTATTATTCATTAGGCCATGGCCCCTCATGAAGGGGATAGTGAACAAAACATATATCATGAAAACTGTAAAACAAATGAAATAAACAAGCTAATTTTGCCTTTATATTAAGTAACAGAACAGCATGACTATGACATAGCAATTTCTCTTAATCTAAACGATTTAAACAAAAAAAGAGACAAATTCCGTAACTCTTTATGTCTAACAGATGCCATTAGTAAGCTTAGTTTGAAAAGACAAGGCTCTTGATAATATTTTGGCAGTATATATCTTTCTCTAATGTTTTGATAGGCTGGACAACATAGCACAAAGTGTACTTCATCTTCTTTATCTGTTCTACACAATGGACAAATCAAATCATTATCACTGAAGTCTCTGTATCTAAAGTAGTGCGTGGCTAAATCAGACACACCCAACCTGAATCTGGTCAAAATATATTTCAAGTGCAAATCCATATCAATTGTCAAATACAATTTCAATTCATGCGAACTGGAAAATGTTCTATACAGGCAAAATCGTTCACTATTTTGAATGTGGTCATCCCAGTCTTGCCATCTGCTATCAATCAGACGTTGACGGAAAGCTTTAATGAACAAGTTTATACTACCAACACCTTGATTTAGCCATACATCACCAAAGCCATGTTTATTTAGACAGACACGTACATCTGTAACCCAGTTATTTTTTCCTCTAATATCTAATTCATACAACATTTTATAAGCCTTAAAAGGAATTCTTGTTTCGTCCATTTGCAGAAGTTTAAGCCAATAACGTATGGTTTGTACAACAGAATTTATGTAAATTGGGTATCTATTTGTTTCACGTAAACAAAATCATTAGGAGTTCGCCTATCAACACACAAAAATCTCTTTAAAGCATACAAGTGTAAGGACTCACAATGACTAGCTGCATTACTTAACCCCCATAGTTCAGAACCATACTGTGCAATAGGTTGTACCTGAGCAGAGAGAGAGAGAGAGAGAGAGAGAGAGGAGAGAGAGAGAGAGAGGAGAGAGAGAGAGAGAGAGAGAGAGAGAGAGAGAGAGAGAGAGAGAGAGAGAGAAGAGAGAGAGAGAGAGAGAGAAGGAGAGAGAGAGGAAGGAGGGGGGGGGGAGGCAAGGCAAATTCTTTTATTTCGAGGATAATGAATAAGCACTTGTGTGCTGGGGGACGGATAGCCTAGTGGTCAGAACATTGCGCTAGCAATTTGAAGACCCGGGTTCGAATCTGGTCGAGGAGATTTTTCTCCTGGAGTTAACATCAGTGCTGACTCCACTCTCCCCACAAGTCCTTCGGATGAGACTTTAAACCGAGGCCCCGTGTGCGAACGCACGCAGAACATCTTGCGCACACGTTAAATCCTGTTCCGCTTTTCGTAAGAGTAGGCCATCGTGTGCCGGTGGGAACAGATGACATTTTAAAACTGCATACACACGGGGACTGGATGTAATAAAGCACAAGAGTGCTTATCCCATTATCCTCGATATAAAAGAATAAATCAAATAAAAAATCTCTCTCTCTCTCTCTCTCTCTCTCTCTCTCTCTCTCTCTCTCTCTCTCTCTCTTTCTCTCTGTCTCTCTCTGTCTCTCTCTGTCTCTCTCTGTCTCTCTGTCTCTGTCTCTGTCTCTGTCTCTCTCTCTCTCTCTCTCTCTCTCTCTCTCTCTCTCTCTCTCTCTCTCTCTCTCTCTCTCTGTGTGTGTGGTGTGTGTGTGTGTGTGTGTGTGTGTGTGTGTGTGTGTGTGTGTGTGTGTGTGTGTGTGTGTGTGTGTGTGTGTGTGTGTGTGTGTGTGTGTGTGTGTGTGTGACTGAGCATAATCTGGCTACTTTCCTTTTGCAAAAATTTTGTTGTTCGTTTTAATTCATTTCTTTCTTTCTTTCTTTCTTTCTTTTTCTTTCTTTCTTTCTTTCTTTCTTTCTTTCTTTCTTTCTTTCTTTCTTTCTTCTTTGCACTCTGGCTTCTCTGCCTAAACATGCACACCTTCCCTTGATGCATTCTCTATATTTTGAACTTAGATCATAAGAGTTTTCTTCTTTTGTTTATTTATTTGTGTATTTTTTCTATTTGTTTATTTTCTTTTGTATGTTTTCTCTGTCTGTCTGTCTGTCTGTCTGTCTGTCTGACTGCCTGCCTGCCTGTCTGTCTGTCTATCTGTCTGTCTGTCTGTCTGTCTGTCTGTCTGTCTGTCTGTCTGTCTCTCTCTCTCTGTCCATCCGTCTGTCTGTCTGTCTGTGTCTGTCTGTCTCTGTCTGTCTCTGTCTGTCTGTCTGTCTGTCTGTCTGTCTGTCTGTCTGTCTGTCTGTCTGTCTCTCTCTCTCTCTCTCTCTCTCTCTCTCTCTCTCTCTCTCTCTCTCTCTTCTCTCTCTCTCCTCTCTCTCTCTCTCTCTCTCTTCTCTGTGTGTGTGTGTGTGTGTGTGTGTGTGTGTGTGTGTGTGTGTGTGTGTGTGTGTGTGTGTGTGTGTGTGTGACTGAGCATAATCTGGCTACTTTCCTTTTGCAAAAATTTTGTTGTTCGTTTTAATTCATTTCTTTCTTTCTTTCTTTCTTTCTTTCTTTCTTTCTTTCTTTCTTCTTTCTTTCTTTCTTTCTTTCTTTCTTTCTCTTGCACTCTGGCTTCTCTGCCTAAACATGCACACCTTCCCTTGATGCATTCTCTATATTTTGAACTTAGATCATAAGAGTTTTCTTCTTTTGTTTATTTATTTGTGTATTTTTTCTATTTGTTTATTTTCTTTTGTATGTTTTCTCTGTCTGTCTGTCTGTCTGTCTGTCTGTCTGACTGCCTGCCTGCCTGTCTGTCTGTCTATCTGTCTGTCTGTCTGTCTGTCTGTCTGTCTGTCTGTCTGTCTCTCTCTCTCTGTCCATCCGTCTGTCTGTCTGTCTGTGTCTGTCTGTCTCTGTCTGTCTCTGTCTGTCTGTCTGTCTGTCTGTCTGTCTGTCTGTCTGTCTGTCTCTCTCTCTCTCTCTCTCTCTCTCTCTCTCTCTCTCTCTCTCTCTCTCTCTCTCTCTCTCTCTCTCTCTCTCTCTCTCTCTCTCTCTCTCTGTGTGTGTGTGTGTGTGTGTGTGTGTGTGTGTGTGTGTGTGTGTGTGTGTGTGTGTGTGTGTGTGTGTGTGTGTGTGTGTGTGTGTGACTGAGCATAATCTGGCTACTTTCCTTTTGCATAAATTTTGTAGTTCGTTTTAATTCATTTCTTTCTTTCTTTCTTTCTTTCTTTCTTTCTTTCTTTCTTTCTTTTGCACTCTCGCTCCTCTGCCTAAACATGCACACCTTCCCTTGATGCATTCTCTATGTTTTGAACTTAGATCATAAGAGTTTTCTTCTTTTGTTTGTTTATTTGTGTACTTTTTCTATTTGTTTATTTTCTTTTGTATGTTTTCTGTATGTTTTTGTATATATGTATTTCTGTATGTTTTTTGTATGTTTTTTGTATGTTTTCGCAGAGAGTAAACTATAAGATCAGTACTCTCTGTTATAAATGTCTTCACAAAACAGCACCCTCCTACCTCTGTGAATGTCTTTACCCGTACACTCCTTCTCGTTCCCTCCGCTCTGCTGCAGATACCCTGCGCTTACAAATACCTAGATTCAATCAATCCACCGTGGGCCGTCGCGCTTTCTCTGTTTCTGGTCCAGTGATCTGGAACGATCTCCCTCTCTCCCTTCGTAAAAAGCCTACCTATGACACATTTAAATCCAGCCTCAAGACACACTTATTTCAAAGCTAAGACTTTCCTATCCTGTTTCATCTTCTGCCCCTGCTCTCAACAGCCGAACTATCCACCACCCTGCCAAAGTGTTTAACTTCTATATGTATGTGTGTATGTATGTGTGTGTGTGTGTGTGTGTGTGTGTGTGTGTGTGTGTGTGTGTGTGTGTGTGTGTGTGTGTGTGTGTGTGTGTGTGTGTGTGTGTGTGTGTGTGTGTGTGTGTGTGTGTGTATTGACTTCGTTAAAAATCTAAATTGTTGTTGGCTGCATGTGCAAGAATTGGTTGATTGCAAGCGCTTTGATTTGTTTTTGCAAGATATAGCGCTATATAAATTCCATTTATTATTATTATTATTATTATTATTATTATTATTATTATTATTATTATTATTATTATTATTATTATTATTTTCTCTGTCTGTCTGCTGCCTGTCTGTCTATCTGTCTGTCTCTCTGTCTCTGTTTCTGTCTCTGTCTCTTCTTCTCTATCCCTCTCTCTCTCTCTCTCTCTCTCTCTCTCTCTCTTCCTCTCTCTCTCTCTCTCTCTCTCCTCTCTCTCTCGTCGTCTTTGTGTCGTGTGTGTGTGTGTGTGTGTGTGTGTGTGTGTGTGTGTGTGTGTGTGTGTGTGTGTGTGTGTGTGTGTGTGGTGTGTGTGACTGAGCATAGATCTGGCTACTTTCCTTGTTGCATAATTTGTTGTCGTTCGTTTTATTCATTTCTTTTCCTTTTCTAATTGCTCATTTTCTTCTTTCTTTCTTTTCTCTTCATCTTCACTCTGGCTTCTCTGCCTAAACATGCACACCTTCCCTTGATGCATTCCCTATATTTTGAACTTAGATCATAAGAGTTTTCTTCTTTTGTTTATTTATTTGTGTATTTTTTCTACTTGTTTATTTTCTTTTGTATGTTTTCTCTGTCTGTCTGTCTGTCTGTCTGTCTGTCTGTCTGTCTGTCTGTCTCTCTCTCTCTCTTTCTTTCTTTCTCTCTCTCTCTCCCTCTCCCTCCCTCCCTATCCACCCCCCCCCTCTCTCTCTCTCGGATGAAAAAAATTCATTTTTAACAACACAATTTGAAAATTGTGATTTTCGGATATTTTATGGGTCATTGCATCTTAACTTTGTAGATTTTTTTTAATGGTGTTTGTTTTTGTCCCAATCCAAACCATTGTTTTAAAGTAAGAAAGATTTGTGAAAATGTTTTGATATATATTTTTTGCTGCTTTCTTCTCTGCTATCTCTTCTCTGAATCAATCTATTTTATTTACTTGATTATAATCAATGTATCTGTTTTTAACTTTAATGTTCGGGTCAGTTGGGGATTATGGTTTGTTGAATACATAGCTATGTCTCATGTTTGAATAAGTATCGATGTATTCAGTTTGGGACTATCAAAATTTTGTTTGTTGAAAATGTACTCATCACCTTTCTTTGAATCATAGGTTGAACTATTATTGTTGTTGGTGGTGGTGGTTTTTATGGGGTGGGGGTTGCTATTATTAATTCTTTTTATTGTTTTGGTTCGTCTTGGTTTGGATGGTTTTTGGTTTCTTTGTTTTTGTTTTGTTTTGATAATCCCTAATCAGGGCTAGGACAGGATGACAAAATGTATGTAAATGTTTATCTGTAACCCTTAAAAAATACAGATTATTCATTCATTCATTCATTCATTCATTCATTCATTCAAATATTCTCTCTCTGTCTCGGTCTGTCTGTCTGTCTGTCTGTCTGTCTGTCTGTCTGTCTCTCTCTCTCTCTCTCTCTCTCTCTCTCTCTCTCTCTCTCTCTCTCTCTCTCTCTCTCTCTCTCTCTCTCTCTCTCTAAAACATAGAAATTCCAGTGGGTTACAAGTCATATATAAGAACAAAAACCACATAAAAATAATATCAATATAGCACAACACAGGTTCTGAACATCAGCACGCACCCATGACAGTATAAAAAGCACCCACAAGTCAACAATACCTCAGCCAGTTGTAAACTCAGCCACGTCATATCACAAACATTCGTGTAGGCACCAGTATGCCCACACACTCACACATGGCTCACGTATGTTATTACATACATGCACACCTACACACACAATATTAAAAACATTCGCACATGTGCACACGCATTTGAAGACATGAACCAAATTGTTATAACATATTGTATGATAAGATATTATTGTATGATATCCGATCCCAGAGAGAGAACTCGAACTCGAAATTTTTAATGAGGGTAATTGGGTAAGCCAGAGGCTTCTTTACACCAGGCCCTCATGGGGACAAAAAAAACAACAACAAAAACAAAACAAAACAAACAACAATCAATGAATTAATAAGAAATGAATGTAAGATTCCAAGCAACTCAATCATTCATATTGCCATTCAATAATTGATAAATCAGGAAATCCATGAAAAACATAACAAAGGAAACCAATCAAACAATAAACAAGACCAATCAAACACGATCAACTACCCTCCCTAACACCCCTCTCGTAAACAAAATTTTCCCCCAAAGTCAAAATCAGATACACACACACACACACAAACAAACAAAACACACACACACATACACGCACACATACGCACGCACACGCACAAACAAATCATCCTAAATACATATCCATACACATGCACATTCTCTTCTATACAATGTGATATGCTCATATCATAATCATCAAAATACACATTAGATCCATGGCGAATACATTCCAAAGCGTATCATTATTACTGACATATCTTCATACAGACGCAAATTAATAGCTGGACAATACAAATTCTACAAAATCGTATGAGCTGGATTCAGCGACCAGGACAAAAAATGGCCCAACCTCAAACACAAAGTCATAGATAGGCAAAATCACGAACACACCGACTGTTACAAAATGTACTACCTAATATTATCTCCCAAAAATCTTCTACCTACCAAAACAGAGAGAGAGAGAGAGAGAGAGAGAGAGAGAGAGAGAGAGAGAGAGAGAGAGAGAGAGAGAGAGAGAGAGAGAGAGAGAGAGAGAGAGAGAGGTACAAAATGTTTAAAGTGCACCTGGAAACTGTGTTCACACATACACACCCGCACACACACACGCACGGGCACGCGAGCACACATAACACATACACACACATTAACCCATACACAATAAATATTAGTGAACACAAAAACCACACACACATAATCAACACACACAGCACACACACACACACACACACACACACACACACACACTACACTCAAAACACACACACACACACACACACATACACATACACATACACAACACACACACAGACACACAACAACACACACACAAACACACAGACACACACAAACACACACAAAACACACACACAACACACACACAACACACACACACACACACACACACACACACACACACACACACACACACACACACACACACACACACACAACAACAACAACAACAACATAGCACAAAGATCATTGTCATCCCAAAGCACAATACAGCATACTCAAAATGGGAACATATTTAAATTGAATATAGTATCAACAACAAAAAGTTTATATTTACATCTATCAAATATTCATACCACACTTGGCATGAAAATGATTTATAACATTTCTAATAAAAATCTGTGGTACTCCCTTTTGAATGATGTCAAAGTGCATTTATTTTTGATGGAGGAAGGTATTTCATTCCATAATCTGCTACCTGAGTATACGAGAGATGTCATAAAAAAAATCAGTTCTAGGTCGAGGAGTAACAAGGATAATTTTATCTCGAATGCTTTTTACTGTAAATCTGTCACAAAGGTAATGCGGGGAAAGGTTGCTCATAATTTTATACATAAGTATGCCTTTATTGTACTGACATCTCATACCAAAAGGGAGAATATTAAGCTCTTTGTAATGACTTATTTCTAAGGAAGAAGATCTAAGAAGTATTAGCTTTAGTGAACGTCTGTATACAGATTCCAGGGGTTTTAAGCAATTCTTACTAGCCAAGTCCCAACAAGTTGATGCATAGTCAATGTCAGGTTGGATGTATGCATAAAAAAATAATTTTCTGGTGTGCTGGTCAAGAAAATGCTTAATTCTATTGAGTTGGAAAACTTTTTTAGCTATTTTCTTGGACAGAGTATAGACATGACTTGACCATGATAGGTTATTATCTATATTAAGCCCAAGAAGTCTGTGTGAATTTACTTCTTCTAATACATCATTACAAACTTTTAATATATTTAAGTCACATATTTTAGCTTTAATGTTCTGACGTTTCTGACGTGTTGTAACTAACATGAATTTTGATTTATTTGGATGTAGGGCCATATGATTTGAGCCCGTCCATGTTACAAGTCTATCAATATCTTTTTGTAGATCTGTGCATACTGTTTTCACATCTTTTCCTGAAATGTGCAAGGTTGTATCATCAGCAAAAAGTTCACAGCAAGAAGAAAGAGGTAAAGGAAGGTCATTGATATAAATTGTAAACAGTATTGGGCCTAATACAGATCCCTGGGGAACACCAAATCTTAAAGGCATTAGTGAAGATACTAAAGAATCTTGAAGGACTGCTTGTCTTCTATTAGTAAGGAAAGAGGTCAGTAGTTTAAGTGCTTTGGGGGCTAAGCCATAGATTGTAAGTTTCCTTAACAGAAGATTGTGATCAATGGTGTCGAAGGCTTTGGCAAAGTCCACAAAGACTATTCCTGTTAAAAGATCATTGTTTACATTTAAGTGCCACTGTTCTAGAAGGTTACTGAGAGCTGTATGGCATGAATGATTTTCTCTAAATCCGCTCTGATTTGGGTGGAACAAGTTATTGAATGTAAAGTGTGAAAGTAGATTGTGCTTGAGATGCTTTTCTAAAGGTTTGGACAAAGTAGATAGAATGGATATAGGCCTGTAGTTAGAGGGGTCACCAGATTTGAAGACTGGAATTACCTTGGCATCTTTAAACATTTGAGGGTAAGAACATTTTTCAATGGAAAGGTTATAGATATATGTAATATGCTCGGCAATTATGGGTGCAGAAATCTTTAAAATTTTACTGTCTTAGTCATCCATGCCACGGGAGCTGGATTGCTTCAATAAACACAAATCTTTGTACACTTCACTTACACCAAGAAATTTGAAATCAAGCTTAGTATGTATTCCTTTAGAATCACAGTAGTTTTTAAGTGGATGCAAGTCATTATTTACTGAATTATCATTATTGATTAGTCTTTCTGCTATGGTGCAGAAATGTTTGTTCATACATTCAGCAGATAGATTTATAGGTGAAGAAGGACATGTTGTGGATGTTTACCTGTTAACTGATTTATAGCTTTCCATATTAATTTAGGGTCTTTTTTATGTGCAACAAGCTCTGAAAAATACTTCTTTTTGGCTACTCTTTTCATAAATGTCACTTTGTTACGTTGTTGTTTAAATTGTTCACTTTTTCCTGTAGACTTCAGTAATTTATCACGAATAGCTATGGCTTTATTTATTTCATCAGATAGCCATGGTGGCTTATCTTTTACCTTAACACGTTTAGTCTTAATGGGAGCATGCTTATCAACAATAGAAGAAAAGATATGATACCAAGTAACCAGAGCTTTGTCGGGATCAGTATACTGATAAACATCAGTAAAGCTTGCCGCACATAAATCAGACATAAAATCATCTGAATTAAATGATTGATAGGTTCTAAAAGAAATGTATTTGTGGCTACACTTAGGAATTTTAATACCTTTTTTTGACCAAGTCAAGCAAACTGGGAAGTGGTCACTAATACCAACAACTGGTACAGACATTTCTACTATATTATTTGGGTTAGTGGTATAAATGTGATCAATAAGTGTCTCTGAATTGAGTGTTTTTCTGGTAGGAGTGTCAACCATTTGGGATAGATTGTATAGTTCAAAAGTAAGTTTCCATTTGTCATGTGGCTTAAGTAGGTCAATATTAAAATCACCAAGCAGAATTATCTCAGTTGCATAATTTGATACTTCATCCATCATTAGACAAAAACGATCAAACCAGTTGACCCGTTCGCTAGGATTTCTGTACAGAAAACCAAACAGAATAGGTTTACTTCCCTTTAATTGAATCTCCAACCAGACACACTCAATATTATATTTATCAGAAAAATTCACTTGAGTATAATTAACAGACCTATGTACATATATTACCAAACCAGTTTCAAGTTTAGAGAGAGAGAGAGAGAGAGAGAGAGAGAGAGAGAGAGAGAGAGAGAGAGAGAGAGAGAGAGGGGATCATTATTTCCTGAGAAGAAAACTTACCTCACACCACGTCACACGGCAGTACAACAATTTGGCATGGTTAATTCTGAAAGTACTGCAGTAGGCTATTGCTATGCGCAGTCACTGGGCAGCATTTCTTTTCGCCGGCTGGCGTTTGTCACGCTCGTTCGTCAGAGCTGTCTATCTATCCCTCCCTCCACACACATTGTAGGCCTACAACAGAGCAACGGCATTGAAGACAGACATGCTTTCGTTTCGCTGTTTTCTTAGAAGATGTGTCGGTGAGGGTTTTTTTTCCTTTTTGTGGTCTATTATCTATCTATCTATCTATCTATCTATCTATCTATCTATCTATCTATCTATCTATCTATCTATCTATCTATCTATCTATCTATATTTTCTACAGAATTTTGCCAGGGTCAACCCCCTCGTTGCCGTGGGTTCTTTTACGTGCAATAAATAGTGATGTGTAACACACGGGACCTCGGTTTATCGTCTCATCCGAAAAACTGGCACCCAGACAACCACTCAGGGTCTAATGGATGGGGGGAAAACGTTTTGGGCCCAAACGGGGGTAACAAACCACCCGGACACTCCGACCCGGACTTTTTGCTTTCTAGGCAAGGCGCGTAGGTTACCACCTAGACCACCGATCCACTCATCTCCTTTCTCATTCCCTTACTTTATGCGAAACTGGGGAGCTGAGCTGAGCTGAGCTGTGTTTGTCTCTGCCCCCCAGATGCTCCCAAGGACCTGGCCATCTCAGCAACATGGCGCTTGAGGCAGCTGCATCCCGTGTTCCGGCAACTGACCTCGCTGTCCTCCCCCTCCTCCTCCCCCACCTGTGCTGCTCTGTCCTCCCACACAGCCGACCACATCCAGGTCACCCCAAAGGTCAGCCTCTTCGACCAGAAAGTTCATGTCAAAGTTCAAGGCCTGCCCAGCAGGGCCAAGGTCACGCTGCAGGCGGTGACCCAACAGGAGTGGCGAAGGAAGCCGGCGGTGTTCAGGTCATGCGGTCACTTCCTGACCAGCGAGGCGGGAGACCTTGACCTTCACAGAGACGCTTCTGTTGGGGGAACGTTTACAGGTAGGTTACTGCAGTGTTGTTAGTTTTGGGAAAGATGTTTGTGGAGAATTCGGGAAACTACTGGGACACTGTTTTGTTTTTAGAGGAAGATAGTGCTAGAATATTGAAACTGGTGTTAGATTGTTTGTTAGAGAGAAATTTTGCTAGAATTTTGAAACTGGTGTTATTTTGTTTGTTAGAGAGAAATATTGCTAGAATTTTGAAAGTGGTGTTATACTGTTAGAGAGAAATATTACTGGAATATTGACACTTGTGTTAGGTTGTTTGTTAGAGAGAAATATTGCTAGAATATTGAAACTGGTGTTAGATTGTTTGTTAGAGAGAAATATTGCTAGAATTTTGAAAGTGGAGTTAGACTGTTAGAGAGAAATATTACTGGAATATTGACACTTGTGTTAGGTTGTTTGTTAGAGAGAAATATTGCTAGAATATTGAAACTGGTGTTAGATTGTTTGTTAGAGAGAAATATTGCTGGAATATTAAAACTGGTGTTATTTTGTTTGTTAGAGAGAAATATTGCTAGAATATTGACACTGGTGTTAGAATGTTTGTTAGAGAGAAATATTGCTAGAATATTGAAACTGGTGTTATTTTGTTTGTTGGAGAGAAAGATATTGCTAGAATATTGAAACTGGTGTTAGATTGTTTGTTAGAGAGAAAGATATTGCAAGAATATTGAAACTGGTGTTAGATTGTTAGAGAGAAATACATTGCTAGAATATTGAAACTGGTGTAAAATTGTTTGTTAGAGAGAAATGTTGCTAGAATATTGACACTGGTGTTAGATTGTTTGAGAGAAATACATTGCTAGAATATTGAAACTGGTGTAAAATTGTTTGTTAGAGAGAAATGTTGCTAGAATATTGACACTGGTGTTATTTTGTTTGTTATAGAGAAAGATTTTGCAAGAATATTGAAACTGGTGTTAGATTGTTTGTTAGAGAGAAACATTGCTGGAATATTGAAACTGGTGTTAGATTGTTAGTTAGGGAGAAATATTGCTAGAATATTGAAACAGGTGTTATTTTGTTTGTTGGAGAGAAAGATATTGCTAGAATATTGAAACAGGTGTTCTAAAGTTTGTTTCCCAAAGAGATTTCTAAGATGATGAACCTGATAGTGTACTGTTTGTTTTAAGAAAATAAGATGATAATTTCTAGAATCTTTAAACTGATAACATACAAACTTGGAGTCTATTCCTAGAAGATTGAAACAGATGATATATTATTCCTTGGTTCGACAAAGATATCACATATTCCTAAAATATTGAAATTGGTATAGTGTTTGTTTGACTTTGGTGAAAACAATCTCAACCAAGACACTTAGGGTGGAGTGTAGACAGAAGAAACTCCACAGGACACAAATACCCCCCCCCCCCCCCCCCCCCCAACCTTACAGTGTACTGTTAAGTGTTGATTCGAACCAGAAACTACTGATAACTTCAGATCATGAGTATAACGCTCTGATAGCCCTGCTACTCTACCCACAGCTGTCATTATCACCTACTTTAAGCTCCTCTCAGCTGCTAATTATCCCATCCCAGCCCAACCCAGCTGGGGCCAGCTGGTGCTATTTATAGCAGGAGTTGACCACACATGGACTAGGTAAAAGAAAGAAGCACACTAAATTTAACACTCTTGACTAGGCCCTACTGAGTGATGTTGGATTTATGCATTGTGTACACCCTATTGCACGTTAAAGATCCCGATATTCAAAGCTGTGTCAGCTGGGATGATGAAGAGGAATTTCTCCATTTGATAGGAACACAGCCTGTCTGCTTTTCTCCCCCTGAGAGCAAGGCTGGGAATTTGTAGCGATGGCAAAGATTGAAAGTCAGCAAAAAGCTTTCTAGTGTTAGCAAAAACCTTCTAGTATCAGCAACAACCTTCAAGTACACAGGTAGGTGAGTGTGTTGCCTCTTGAAACTGTGCTGTGAATACACTTTACTTGTGAAGGTGCAACATGTAAAAAAGAAATTAAACCTCAACAGCCGTGTCCTTTTGTCTGATATATATATATATATATATATATATATATATATATATATATATATATATATAATATATATATATATATATATAATATTGCGTCTACTTAGTGACCAGGTTTTTCTTTTTAACTCAGCATGAAGGCAGCCACATTCAGACTTCGGGGATGCACGCCGAGTAGGCTGGTGCTTCTGCTATCACCCGAAAGATTGCACCCATCCAGTGTCTGGTGCCTGCAGTTTTTATTTTTTATATTATTTATTCTTTTATATCGAGGATAATAGAATAAGCACTCACGTTCTTTTTTCTCTTTTTTTTTTTCTTTTTTTTTTTTTTTTTTTTTTTACAAATAGTCTCGTGTGTATGCAGTTTTGTAAATCTTGTCATCTGTTCCCACTGACACACAATAGCCTACTCTTACGAAAAGCGGAACAGGATTTAACGTGTGCGCGAGATGTTCTGCGTGCGTTCACACACGGAGCCTCGGTTTAGAGTCTCATCCAAAAGACTTTTGGGGAGAGTGGAGTCAGCACTGATGTTAACTCCAGCAGAAAAATCCCCTCGAACGGGAATCGAACCCGGGTCATCAAATTGCGAGCGCAATGTTCTGACCAATTTAAAAAAAACCAAAACTGTACTATCTCTACAACAGAGAAATTCCAGTGGGTTACAAGCCATATATAAGAACAAAAACCACGTAAGAATAATATCAATATAGCACAACACAGGTTCTGAACATCAGCACGCACCCATCACAGTATAAAGAGCACCCACAAGTCAACAATATCTCAGCCAGCCGCAAACCCACCAAAGCAAAACCACAAACATTCGAGTGTGCACCAGTATGCCCAGGCATCCACACACTCACACATGGCCCGCACACACACACACACACACACACACACACACACACACACACACACACACACACACACTCACACATGGCCCGCACACACACACACACACACACACACACACACACACACACAACACACACACACACACACACACACACACACAACACACACACACACACACACACACACACACACACACACACACACACACACACACACACTATTAAAAAAAAACCATTCGCACACATGCGCGCGCATTTTAAAGACATAAACTAAATTGTTTTAACATAATATTGTACGACAAGACAAATACCAAATACATTTGTACACTGTTCTATCAAGATAGAACACTAGGCTATCCCGTCTCTGCCCCCGTCTGTGCAGGTGTGGACCCCATGGGACCTCTGTGGAGCGTGCGGCCCTGCCCCTCAGGCCCCCAGAACACGCGCATGGTGGCTCGGAACGGGGAGGACCCTATCCTCTACACTCTCTCCGTCCTTCAGGGTCACTGGTCCCTGGCTGACCTGGCCGCCAAGGACACGACCTTGACCCCGCTGTCCAGCACCGTGGTGACCCGGTTGAAGAAGTCGGCGGACGTCAGGCGGATACCTGTCAGAGAGGGCGGTGTGCGGGGAGTGCTGTTTCTGCCGCCAGGTGCGTGTTGGGGGGTTGGGGTGGGTGGAGGTGGGGGTGGGGGGGGGGGGTGTTACTGCGGCTTCGTCTGTGTTTCGTTTTTGTGATGCTTTGGAGTCATCTTGTTGTTGTTGTTGTTGTTGTTGTTGTTGTTGTTGTTGTTGTTGTTGTTGTTCTTCTTCTTCTTCTTCTTCTTCTTCTCTTCTTCTTCTTCTTCTTCTTCTTCTTCTTCTGTTCCTTTCTTTGTCTTCTCGTTCTTGTTTTTGTTCTTGTTCTTTTTCTTCTAGTTCTTCTTGTTCTTGTTTTTCTTCTTGTTGTTCTTGTTCTTGTTATTTTTGTCCTTGTTGTTGTTGTTTGTTGTTGTTGTTGTTGTTACTCTTCTTCTTCTTCTTCTTCTTCTTCTTCTTCTTCTTCTTCTTCTTCTTCTTCTTCCTCCTCCTCCTCCTCCTCCTCCTCCTCCTCCTCTTCCTCTTCCTCTTCTGTTCCTTTGTTTGTCTTGTCGTTCTTCTTCTTCTTCTTCTTCTTCTTCTTCTTCTTCTTCTTCTTCTTCTTCTTCTTCTTCTGTCATGTCCTTGTCTATATTCTGCTTTCTTGGTTCACTCTTCTGCCTTTTTTTTTGTTCTCTCCTATGCCGAGGTCAGACGCACTGGGCCTGACTTGTCAGGCGCTTAACGGCAGTGCAACGCAATTGTGCTCATTAGGACAGAAATAGTAGTTGCTGTATGTAGTGTTCATGGAAGAAGAAGAAGAAGAAGAAGAAGAAGAAGAAGAAGAGAAGAAGAAGAAGAAGAAGAGAAGAAGAAGAAGAAGAAGAACAACAACAACAACAACAACAACACGAACACCACCACCACCACCACCACCAACAAAAAGACTGGACACACAATGTTTCCTTTCAGGTGAGGGGCCATTTCCAGGAGTGGTGGATATGTTCGGCTCTGCAGGGGGCCTAATGGAAATCCGGGCCGCTCTGCTGGCCTCTCACGGCTTCGCTGTTCTGGCCCTGCCCTTCCTCAACTATGAGGATCTGCCCAAGGAAAAAAACCACATCACCTTCGACTACTTTGAGGTGAAAGCATGACACACCTCCTCTCCCCGGGGGAGCGCGTCGCCACAAGTGCAGCGCCATCTTTTTTTTTTTTTTTGCCTTGTCTTCTGCTGACTGTTTTTTTGTTTCCTCGATCAGAGTGGCTTTTTTTTTTTTTTTTTTTTTGCTACAGAAGGTTTTTGGCCTGGGACAACCTTTTTCTTTTGTTGCCGTGGTTTTCTTTTTACGTGCGGTAAATAATGATATGTAACAACACGGGAACATCGGTTTATCGTCTCATCTGAAAGACTAGCACCCAGACCACCACTCACGGGGGGAAAAGTGTCGGGCACAAACTGGGATCAAACCCAGACTTTTCCGTTTTCTAGGCAGGCATGTTAGTTAACTCTAGACCACCGATCCACCGATGCCCCATTTGACCTTTCAAAAAGTTGGAAGAGAAGTCAAATGAGAAGGGAAGTCAGCAAGTCCTGTCAAAGGTCAAGTCTGAAGTACATTGAGAAGCCAAGTTAGAAGTCAAGCGCAGTCAATTTAGACGTCCCTTATTTTCACTGATTGTGGAACATGGTTTATCTTGATGTTGAAATGGTGGGGGTCCTGAATTGCTGGCGTAAGTTGACCACAGTTCCTTGACTGTTCTGAAGGGAGATCATCTGTTGATTGTTCTGAGGGGGAAATCATCCATTGATTGTTCTGAAGGGGAGATCATACATTGATTGTTCTGAAGGGGAGATCATCTGTTGATTGTTCTAAAGGGGAGATCATCTGTTGATTGTTCTGAAGAAGAGATCATCCATTGATTGTTCTGAGGGGAGATCATCTGTTGATTTTTCTGAAGGGAGATCATCCATTGATTGTTCTGAAGGGGAAATCATCTGTTGATTGTTCTGAGGGAGATCATCTTTGATTGTTCTGAGGGGGATCATCCAATTGTTCTGAGGGGAGATCATCCATGATTGTTCTAAGAGAGATCATCATTGATTGTTCTGATGGGAGATCATCCTGTTGACTGTTCTAAGGGAGATAATCTATTGATTGTTCTAAGGGTAGATCATCTGTTGATTGTTCTGAGGGAGATTATCTGTTGGATTGTTCTGAGGGGGAGATCATCCATTGTTCTGAGGGGGATCACCATTGTTCTGAGGGGGGATCATCCATTGTTCTGAGGGGATCATCCATTGTTCTGAGGGGAGATCATCCCTGTTCTGAGGGGGATCATCCATTGTTCTGAGTGGGGAGATCATCATTGATTGTTTAAGAGAGATCATCTGTTGATTGTTCTGAGGGAGATCATCTGTTGACTGTTCTAAGGAGATAATCTGTTGATTGTTCTAAGGGAGATATCTGTTGATTGTTCTGAGGGAGATCATCTGTTGATTGTTTAGGGAGATCATCTGTTGATTGTTGTGTGTGTGTGTGTGTTGTGTGTGTGTGTGTGTGTGTGTGTGGTGTGTTGTGTGTGTTGTGTGCGTGTGTTGTGTTGTGTTGTGGTGTGCGTTGCGTGTGTGTGGTCGTGTGGTGCTGTGTGTGTTGCGCGCGTGTGTGTGCGTAGTGTGTGTGCGCGTGTGTGTGTGGCGCGCGTGTGTGCGTGTGTGTGTGGCATGTGTGTGTGTGTGTTGGTTGTTGTGTGGTGTGTGTGTGATTGTGTGTGTGTGTGCATGAGTGTTGTGTGGTGTGTGTGTGTGTGTGTGTGTGCATGGGGGTGTGTGCATGCGTGTGTGTGTGCGGTGGTGGTGGCATACATGCATGTACACAGGAGCGCAGATGGCTGAGTGCGCACAGCGTGAGGCTGGAGGGATAGGGTGTGGGTGTCGCTGGGAATATGGGCCCTGCTGATGGCTTGGAAATGTCCGCAGGTATTTATTTATCTATCTATCTATCTATCTATCTATCTATCTATCTATCTATCTATCTATCTATCTATCTATCTATCTATCTATCTCTGTCTGTCTGTCTGTCTGTCTGTCTGTCTGTCTGTCTGTCTGTCTACCTACCTACCTACCTACCCACCCATCATCCATCCATCCATCCATCCATCATCCATCATCATCCATCCATCCATCTATCTATCTATCTATCTATCTATGTATCTATCTATCTATCTATCTATCTACTATCTATCTATCTATCTATCTATCTATCTCTCTGTCTCTCTGTCTATCTATCTATCTATCTATCTATCTATCTATCTATCTATCTATCTATCTATCTATCTATCTATCTATCACTAGGCTGCAGTGTGGGTTGTAGTCTCCTGGACAATGCCCAGCTCAGAGGATTTCTGCCCAGGAGTTTCTACCAACTCCAGTACCCCCCCCCCCCCCCCCCCTGAAAATCCTTTGGATCAGTCCCTAAACTCGACGGGTGCTCTAGCCAAGTGGTTAAGACCATTCCACTTCCAATCCTAGGGATCCAGGAGGCAGTGGGTTTGAACCTTGATGTCAGCGTCTGGTGGGGATTAAGGGTGGGGATTTTTTACCATCTCCCAGGTCAACTTCAAGTGCAGACCTGCCAGTGCCTTACTTTTCCTCATGCAGACGATCACAAATGCACATTAAAGACCCCGTAATTCCATGTCAGCGTTCGGTAGGTTACGGGAACACAAACATACCCAGTGTCCGTCCCTGAAGTCGGAATGCGGCTGCCTTGAGGTGGGCAAAAACCGTCACATAGCCAACGCAAAACCTCACCACTGGCAAACCTTGGTAAACCTTGGTAAACCTTGGTAAACATTGATAAACCTTGGCAAACCTTGGCAAACCTTGGCAAACCTTGGCAAACCTTGGTAAACCTTGGTAAACCTTGGTAACCCTTGGTAAACCTTGGTAAACTTTGGTAAACGTTGGTAAGCCTTGGTAAACCTTGGTAACCCTTGGTAAACTTTGGTAAACGTTGGTAAGCCTTGGTAAACCTTGGTAAACCTTGGTAAACTTTGGTAAACGTTGGTAACCCTTGGTAAACCTTAGTAAACTTTGGTAAACGTTGGTAAGCCTTGGTAAACCTTGGTAAACCTTGGTAAACCTTGGTAACCCTTGGTAAACTTTGGTAAACGTTGGTAAGCCTTGGTAAACCTTGGTAAACCTTGGTAAACCTTAGTAAACTTTGGTAAACCTTGGTAAACATTGGTAAACCTTGGTAAACATTGGTAAACCTTGGTAAACATTGGTAAACATCGGTAACCCTTGGTAAACTTTGGTAAACGTTGGTAAGCCTTGGTAAACCTTGGTAAACATTGGTAAACCTTGGTAAACCTTGGTAAACCTTGGTAAACCTTGGTAAACATTGGTAAACCTTGGTAAACCTTGGTAAACCTCAGAGCTCTAGCCGAGGAACGGGGGAAAAATCCGAAAGCTTGTCAGTTTAAATCAGCATTAGCAGAATGATATAGTTACCAGAAACACAAACCCCGTGGGGATGCCGGGGGCCTATCAGTATAAATAGCATCCCCACCTTCTGGAAAATTCTGTGCTAGGGATTCCCCCTTTTCTATCCCTCTCTTTTGTTTCTGCCTTGTTCCTTTTCTTCCTGTTATCTCTTTCTTTCTTGTCTGTTTTCTTTTTCTCAGCCATCTTGATCCATTTTCCTGCCTTTTTTTTCATAGGGGCTTAAACGATGACAGTTCTCTCCTATGCCGAAGTCGGATGTGCTAGGCCTAACTTGTCAGGCGCTACACGGCAACACATTTTCACTCCTGTGACAGACAGCAATAGTTACTGTCTGGACGTTAGATGATGAAGAAATACACACACACACACACACACACACACACACACCACACACAGACACAGACACAGACACAGACACACACACACACACACACACACACACACACACACACACACACACACACACACACACAAAGATTGCAGTACAAAACAGCTTTGCTCTATTTGCTCTATTATTTATTTATTCTTTTCTATCGAGATTTATTTATTTATTTATTTATTCTTTTATTCTTTATATCGAGGATAATGGATTGAGCACTCACGTGCTTTTTAATCCAGTCCCCGTGTGTATGCAGTTTTGTAAATAGTGTCATCTGTTCCCACCGGCACACAATGGCCTAGGCCTACTCTTACAAAAAGCGGAACAAGAGTTAACGTGTGCGCAAGATGTTCTGCGTGCGTTCGCACACGGGGTCTCGGTTTATAGTCTCATCCGAAGGACTTTTGGGGAGAGTGGAATCAGCACTGATGTTAACTCCAGGGGAAAAATCCCCTGGAACGGGAATCGAACCCGGGTCGTCAAATTGCGAGCGCAATGTTCTAACCACTGGGCTATTCCGTCCCCCTCTAGTGTGTTTGAGCGTGATGAGAAGCTCAGCAGTGTACTGAAAGGGTCAGAACCCTTCAATGATGAGCTTACTAGCAACAATACATTCTTTACAAGGCTGTACAAATTAACCTTAAACTTTTACTGAATGGGATTAAAACAAACAAACAAACAATCAAACAAACAAACAAACAAACAAACAACTGAACATTGAAAAATGAATGGAAAAAACTGTTGGGTTTATTCTCGTATGTTCATAAATTACATCATAACCGTGTGAATAATGCGCATGGCATCAGTACTGTGTGAATATAAATGCACATTGCATCAGGTCTGTGTGAATAATGCACATTGCATCAGTACTGTGTGAATAATGCACATTGCAGCAGTACTGTGTGAATAATGCACATTCCATAAGTGTAGCATATTGTGAAAGATGCACATTGCATGAGAACAGAATAGTGTGCAAGATACACATTGCATGAGTACAGAACAGTGTGCAAGATGCACATTGCATGAGTACAGAATAGTGTGCAAGATGCACATTGCATGAGCACAGTATGGTGTGAAAGATGCACATTGCATGAGTGCAGCAAAGTGTGAAAGATGCACATTGCATGAGTACAGAACAGTGTGCAAGATGCACATTGCATGAGTGCAAAATAGTGTGCAAGATGCACATTGCATGAGCACAGAACAGTGTGCAAGATGCACATTGCATGAGTACAGAATAGTGTGCAAGATGCACATTGCATGAGTACAGAATAGTGTGCAAGATGCACGTTGCATGAGTACAGTGTGGTGTGCAAGATGCACATTGCATGAGTACAGTATGGTGTGCAAGATGCACATTGCATGAGTACAGTGTGGTGTGCAAGATGCACATTGCATGAGTACAGTATGGTGTGCAAGATGCACATTGCATGAGTACAGAATAGTGTGCAAGATGCACGTTGCATGAGTACAGTGTGGTGTGCAAGATGCACATTGCATGAGTGCAGAATAGTGTGCAAGATGCACGTTGCATGAGTACAGTGTGGTGTGCAAGATGCACATTGCATGAGTACAGAATAGTGTGCAAGATGCACATTGCATGAGCACAGAACAGTGTGCAAGATGCACATTGCATGAGTACAGAACAGTGTGCAAGATGCACATTGCATGAGCACAGAATAGTGTGCAAGATGCACATTGCATGAGTGCAGCAAGCAGCTGGATGATGGGTTGCAGGTGCGCGCGGTGGTGAATATCAACGGGCCCGTGTTTGTGTACGGCACTGATGTACATCGAAAAGATGGAACCCTAGTAATGAAGGGAGTGGGGTAAGTCTTGTGTTTATTCCTCGTGATCAGGGTGGTAATAGGATAGATGATATTATTAAGGGGAAACAAGAAGAATTGCGAAGAAGAAGAATTGCGAAGAAGAAGAAGAATTGCGAAGAAGAAGAAGAATTGCGAAGAAGAAGAAGAATTGCGAAGAAAAGAAGAAGAATTGCGAAGAAGAAGAAGAATTGCGAAGAAGAAGAAGAATTGCGAAGAAGAAGAAGAATTGCGAAGAAGAAGAAGAATTGCGAAGAAGAAGAAGAAGAAGAAGAAGAAGAAGAAGAAGAAAGAAGAAGAAGAAGAAGAAGAAGAAAGAAGAACTGTGAAGAAGAAGAAGAATGCGAAGAAGAAGAAGAAGAAGAAGAAGAAGAAGAAGAACTTGAAGAAGAAGAAGAACTTGCAGAAGAGAGAAGAAGAAGGAGGAGAGAGGAGAGGAGGAGGAGGAGGAGGAGGAGGAGGAGGAGGAGGAGAGAACAAAGAGGAGGAGGAGGACTACTACTACTACTACCACTACTACTACTTTTACTTCCACTGCTGCTGCTGCTGCTGCTGCTATTACTACTACTGCTACTACTGCTACTACTACTACTACTACTACTACTACTACTACTACTACTACTACTACTACTACTACTGCTGCTGCTGCTGCTGCTGCTGCTGCCTGCTGCTACTACTACTACTACTACTACTTCCACTGCTGCTGCTGCTGCTATTAACTACTGCTACTGCTACTACTACTACTACTACTACTACTACTACTACTACTACTACTACTACTACTACTACTACTGCTGCTGCTGCTGCTCTGCTGTCTGCTGCTACTACTACTACTACAACAAAAACACTAAACAGCCATGCTGATGACAGTGATGATGATGATGTGATGATGATGATTGATGATGATGAGAATGATGATGAGACGACGACGACGACGACGACGACGACGACGACGACGACGACGAGATGATGATGATGATGATGATGATTTGGCAATGATAATAAGTGTAATAGTGATTGGCAGGAAGAGAGGAAGAGAGAAGAAGAAGAAGAAGAAGAAGAAGAAGAAGAGAAGAAGAAGAAGAAGAAGAAGAAGAAGAAGAAGATAAAGAAGAAGAAGAAGAAGAAGAAGAAGAAGAAGAAGAAGAAGAAGAAAGAAGAAGAAGAAGAAGAAGAAGAAGAGGAAAAGGAGGAGGAGAAGAAGAAGAAGAAGAAGAAGAAGAAGAAGAAGAAGAAGAAGAAGAGGAAGAAGAAGAAGAAAGAAGAAGAAAAGAAGAAGAAGAAGAAGAAGAAGAAGAAGAAGAAGACTATGGTGGCATTAAAAAAGAACCGTTTTCTCAACAAAACACTTTCCACTCAAGTGCTGCAGTCAATTTCAGCTGATGTCACGGAGGGGGTTGGGGTGGGGGTGGGGGTGGGGGCAGTTTGGCGGAGCCCATCCCTAATCAGGTCACGGGATGCATGCTGAGCATTCTTCTGTCACTCATGTCACTGATCACTGCAGATACACACAAAGATGGATTGTTCTGTGCACATGTTTTAGGGTGTTTTGGCACCAGGGTCCTAATTGACAGTCTCCTCCAAACGACCTGTGGGGTGGGGGTGGGGGGGGAGTGGGGTGGAAAGCAGCATTTTATTTTATTTTATTTTTTTTTTTTACTGGGGAAGGAGCGCCATAGCCGAATGGTCAAGACAATTTCACGGGTCCATAGATTCATAAGTTCGATTCTCGGTGGTGTCTAGGGAATCAAGGGTGGAGTTTTACGATCTCCCAGATCAACTTCAAGTGTGTAACCTGTGTGGTCGAAGGGGAACGAGGCATCAGAGACCTCAGCTTCTCTAGGGGCCAGCATATTGAGGGCGGCGCCCATCTCCTCTCCCTCGCTGCTTTACCTTCCTTGACCCTGAAAAGGGCAGGTACCCATTTACAGCTGGGTGATCTGGGGGACTGTACTGAAGCCAAGGTGCGCAAATGGTCATCCATCCAATAAAAATTACTGTTAACCACGCTCGATGCTGCTTAATCTTGGCTGGGGGAAAGCGAGCGCTCTGACCACTGAGCTATCCCGTCCCCAAAACACAGTTACATATGCAAACTCTCATAAATACATAGCATATATATATATATGTGTGTGTGTGTGTGTGTGTGTGTGTGTGTGTGTGTGTGTGTGTGTTCAAACATCCATCCCCTCTATACATGTCTGTGTTTGTGAGTGCAAGATACATATAATAATAATAATAATAATACATGGAATTTATATAGCGCTATATCTTGTAAAAACAAATCAAAGCGCTTGCACTCGACCCTCACAACAAACAACCAATGACAATAAATAATTCTAGCAAATTCGAAAGCACACACACGCGCGCGCGCACACACACACACACACACACACACACACACACACACACACACACACACACACACACACACACACACACATACACACACACACACACACACACACACACACACACACACACACACACACACACACACACACACACACACACACACACACTTATAGAGGTTATACATTTTTGACAGGGTGAATGGAATTTCAAATGTTGAAGCAGGGACAAATAGGAGATGAAAACAGAAGACAAAAATCTTAGGTTTGAAACAAGTGTGTCTGAGGTTGGATTTAAAAGTGTCATAGTAGGCTTCTGCCGAAGGGAGAGAGGAGGTCATTCCAGATTGATGACCAGAAATAGAGAATAGACGGCGGCCAACGGTAGATAGGTTGAATCTCGGAATTTTAAGGATAAGGTTTCCTGCAGCCGAGCGGAGGGAACGAGAAGGTGTGTACACGTGAAGACATTCACAGAGGTAGGAGGTGCTGTTTTGTGGAGACATTTATAACAGAGAGTACTGATCTTGTAGTTAACTCTCTGTGGCACAGGCAGCCAGTGGAGAGATTGCAAGAGAGGAGTAATGTGCTCAAGATTTTTTCTTTCTGAGGACCGTCGAGCTGCAGAGTTTTGTATAGGTCTTTGTTGGTACTGTGGGTTTTTTCTTCTTTTTATAAAATATTACATTGCATTAATCACGTTGTTTGGTAGACACACCATTGTGTTGTTTTGATGCTTATTATCACTACCTGGGGACGGGATAGCTCAGCGGTCAGAGCACTCGCTTTCCCCAAGCTAAGGTTAAGCAGCATCGAGCGTGGTTACCAATCGGATGGGTGACCGTTTGTGCGCCTAGGCTTCATTACAGTCCCCCAGTTCACCCAGCTGTAAATGGGTACCTGCCCCCTTTAGGGACAGGGAAGGTAAAGCAGCGAGGGAGAGGAGATGGGCGCCGCCCTCAATATGCTGGCTCCTAGAGAAGCTGAGGTCTCTGATGCCTCGCCCCCCTACAACCACATAGGTTATGAGACACCTGCACCTTTTTACCTGACCTATCACTACCTTAAAATAGACGATTACTAGGGTATCATTAGAATGCAGCTACCTTCATGAGGACAAAAAAGGATTGTATACACAAAACCTCACCATGGGGAACCTTGGAGCTCCAGCCGAGGAGGAACAAAAAATTGTTAGAAAATATTTCTCGTAACTTTTTGTAAGGAGGTGATAGCCCTGATATGGCCTATGTGGTCGGCGGGGCTATAAGCAACATCATTGGATTGGATTGGATTGGATCGTAACTTTTTAGTTATCTTAAGGAGGTTTTCTTTTGGTTTTCCATTGCGAGTGTGTCCGTCTCAACACATGATCAGATATCAAAGATATATTATTTGTTTTCATATTGATGAGGGATATATTTGCAGGTTCGACAGCAAGGGAATGCGACACACGCCAGAGGGCCTTGACATCATGCATGCCTATCCCTACACATTGGATGACTTTATCCCAGTCAGTACTTCCCTTTCTTTAATTAATAAAAAAAATCCTTTATATCTAGAATAATTAAATAAGCACTCATGTGCTTTTTTACCACCAGTCCCTGTGTGTATGCAGTTTTGTAAATAGTGTCATCTGTTCCCACCGGCACATGATGGCCTACACTTACGAAAAGCGGTGCAGGAGTTAATGTGTGCACAAGATGTTCTGCGTGCGTTCGCACACGGGGCCTCGGTTTACAGTCTCATCCTAAGGACTTTTGCGGAGTGTGGAGTCAGCACTGATGTTAACTCCAGGGGAAAAATCCCCTCGAACGGGAATCGAACCGGGTGTCACTTTGCCAGCGCAATGTCCTGACCACTAGGATATCCCGCCCCCTCTGCAATACGGAAGACCTTTTTTCCCGTTTGGTTATTCGGTTGGTTTGATTTGTTTGGTTATTTGTTAGGTTTGAGTGGAGAGTTGATGTGTTTGTTAATACTGCATGATTTGGACTTGGTTCTTTTTTCTGGGGACGGGATAGCCCAGTGGTCAGAGTGCTTCGCTTTCCCAAAGCTAAGGTTAAGCAGCGTCCATCGTGGTTACCAGTTGGATGGGTGGCCGTTTGCGCGCCTTGGCTTCGGTACAGTTTCCCCAGTTCATCCAGCTGTAAATGGGTACCTGCCCTCTTCAGGGTCAGGGAAGGTAAAGCAGCGAGGGAGAGGAGATGGGCATGCTGGACCCTGGAGAAGCTGAGGTCTCTGATGCCTCGCTCCCCCACGACCACATAGGTTATGGGACACCTTTACTTTTTATGACCTTTTACCTTCTTTTTTGGCATGATCTGTATAACCTAGCTGGTTTGTGGTTCTGGCCATTCTGAGAGTCTGGTATCAACACACATCAGGGAATTTTTTTAAATTCCCCATGTAGGTAGGATTCTCCTCCCCCCCCCCCACCCCCCCCCCACCCCCCAATCCTTTCATCTCACTTCTGCCCATACTTTCAGTCAGCCACCTCCATCTCCATCACCTTTTTCCTGTATGCAACTGTATTTGTTTCCCTATCAGAGTGACTTTTTTTCCTACAGAATTTTGCCAGGGACAGCCCCCCCCCCCCTTGTTGCCGTGGGTTTCTTTACGTGCACTAAATAATAATGTGTAACACACACACGGAACTTCTTCGGTTTATCGACTCCTCCGAAAGACTAGCACCCAGACCACCACTCATGGTCTCATGGATAGGGGGGGAAGTTTAGGGCCCAAACTGGAATTTGAACCACCGCACAACTTCCTACCCCGGACTTTTGGCTTTCTAGAGAGGCGCGTTACCTCCTAGACCAGCGATCCCAAATTGCACTGCAAGGTTGTTTATTTATTTATTTCAAACTGTGGCAGTAAACAAGATTCATTCCACACCAACCAAACTAGAATGCGGAGTCCCTCAAGGATCTGTTCTAGGCCCTGTTCTCTTTACTCTCTATACTGCTCCCCTATCACATGTTATTAACCGTCATCAGATCAACCATCACTTTTATGCAGACGACTCTCAGATTCTAAGCAGTAATACACCTGAAAACCTGCCTTCTCTCTTGATAAATATGTCTTACTGCCTTCAAGATATCCAAAACTGGATGATACAGAA
This sequence comes from Stramonita haemastoma, assembly GCA_030674155.1. NCBI lineage: Eukaryota > Metazoa > Mollusca > Gastropoda > Neogastropoda > Muricidae > Stramonita > Stramonita haemastoma. The sequence goes on from CM060324.1 coordinate 57,948,284, forward strand.
CAAATTACAATTAAACGCAGATGAAAACCGAATCCATGCTTGTAGGGACCAAACACAAACTGTCTTTTATCACAACAACTTCAATAGAATTCGGCAATACGTCAGTCCCTCTATCCAGTGCTGTAAAGTATCTAGGAGTCGATATTGACAACACACTCTCCATGCAAAAATTCATCACCCAGACCTGTCAGTCATGCTACTATCAACTACGGCGCATTAGTGCAATTCGAAAGTACCTGTCCACTGATGCAACACCCAAACTAGTCACTTCTCTTATTCTTTCACGTCTGGACTATTGCAATTCTCTTTTGGCTGGTCTGCCAGCATCATCTATCCACTCTCTCCAACGTATACAAAACTCTGCAGCTCGACTGGTCCTCAGAAAGAAAAAATCTGAACACATTACTCCTCTCTTGCAATCTCTCCACTGGCTGCCCGTGCCACAGAGAGTTAACTACAAGATCAGTACTCTCTGTTATAAATGTCTCCACAAAACAGCACCCTCCTACCTCTGTGAATGTCTTCACGTGTACACACCTTCTCGTTCCCTCCGCTCGGCTGCAGATACCTTATCCTTAAAAATTCCGAGATTCAACCTATCTACCGTTGGCCGCCGCTCTTTCTCTATTTCTGGCCCATCAATCTGGAATGACCTCCCTCTCTCCCTTCGGCAAAAGCCTACATATGACACTTTTAAATCCAACCTCAAGACACACTTGTTTCAAACCTAAGATTTTTGCCTTCGTTTTTCATCTCCTATTTGTCCCTGCCTTCAACAATTGAAATTCCATTCACCATGTCAAAATGTATAACCTCTATAAGTGTGTGTGTGTGTGTGTGTGTGTGTGTGTGTGGTGTGTGTGTGTGTGTGTGTGTGTGTGTGTGTGTGTGTGTGTGTGGCGCGCGTTGTGTTGCGCTGCGCGCGCGCGCGTGTGTGACTTTCGTACTTGCTAGAATTATTTATTGTCATTGGTTGTTTGTTGTGAGGGTCGAGTTCAAGCGCTTTGATTTGTTTTTACAAGATATAGCGCTATATAAATTCCATGTATTATTATTATTATTATTATTATTATTATTATTATTATTATTATTTATTATTATTATTATTATTATTATTATTTTATTATTTATTCTTCTATATCGAGGATAATGGAATAAGCACTCTTGTGCTTTTTTTTCATCCAGTCCCCGTGTGTATGCAGTTTTGTCAATGTCCTCTGTTCCCACCCGGCACACGATGGCCTACTCTTACGAAAAGCGGAACAGGATTTAACGTGTGCGCGCAAGATGTTCTGCGTGTGTGCGTTCGCCGCACACGGACGGGGCCTCCTCGGTTTAAAGTCTCATCCGAAAGACTTTTGAGGAGAGTGGAGTCAGCACTGATGTTAACTCCAGAAGAAAAATCTCCTCGACCGGACTCGAACCTGGGTCGTCAAATTGCGAGTGCAATGTTCTGACCACTAGGCTGTCCGTCCCCCCTATCCGTTGATTGGACAGGTGTGGGAGAGCCACGCTCACGTCCTGATGTTGCTCTCCGAGGACGATCACCAGGTGGACATCAAGGCGGGGACCTCTGCCGCCTCCGCTACCCAGAGGAAAAGCGCCACCTAGTGGAGCTGGAGCGCTATCCAGGGGCAGGTCACTTGCTGGAGCCTCCCTACACTCCCACTGCCGCGCCTGTCTCAACCCAAGTGCGGGTCAGTTGCTTCCCTTTTTTTTCCGCCCGCCTTTTTTTTTGCTTTTTTGTTTTGTTTTTTTGTTTTCATCTGGAGTTTTGATACATATCCCATTGGAGGCAAGGATAGCCTGGGTGGTTAGAGCTGTTGAGATGTCATGTCATTTCGTCCCTGGTCGCCCCCCCCCCCCCCCCCCCCCCCCCCCCCCCCCCCCCCCCCCCCCCCCCCCCCGCACCAAACACACAGACACACACACACACACACACAACACACACACACACACACACACACACACACACACACACACACATCTTGCGCACACGTTAAATCCTGTTCCGCTTTTCGTAAGAGAAGGCCATCGTGTGCTGGTGGGAACAGATGACATTTACAAAACTGCATACACACGTGGACTGGCTGTAAAAAAGCACATGGGTGCTTATTTCATTATCCTCGATATAAAAGAACACATACACACACACACACACACACACACACACACACACACACACACACACACACACACACACACACACACGAGGAAAATGAAAGAAAACAAATGGGGGGCTGCTCTCCTGGCGACATCTTGACAGCCTGGGTTTTTCCAACCACCAACACACACACACACACCACACACACACACACACCACACCACGCACACACACACACACACACACACACACACACACACACACACACACACACACACACACACACACAGGAAAATAAAGAAAAAAAATGGTGGGGGCTGCTCTCCTAGCGACATCTTGACAGTCTGGGTTTTTCCAACCACCACACACACACACACACCACACACACACACACACACACACACACACACACACACACACACACACACACACACCACGCAGCACGCACACACACACACACACACACACACACACAGAAAAAAAAAAAAAATGTGGGGCTGCTCTCCTAGCGACATCTTGACAGTCTGGTTTCCAACCACCACACACACACACACACACACACACACACACACGCACGACACCACGCACGCACGCACCAGCACGCACGCACGCGCGCGCACACACACACACACACACACACACACAGAGGAAAATAAAAGAAAAAAATGGTGGGGGGCTGCTCTCCTAGCGTTATCTTGACAGTCTGGGTTTTTTGTCCAGCCACCACTGACTGAGACACCCATTCGGGGGGATTTTTTCTTCTTCTCTCCTGGAGTGATCCTCAGTATGGATTCCACTCCCACCAAACGTCTTTTGTATAATAAAACTCATAAACCAAGGTCCTGTGCGCCAGGCAAAAACGTCTTTATACACATTAAAATCCTTTCTACCTTTGGGAAGAGTAGGCCATTGTGTGCGGTAGAAAACGAAATATAGCTGAGTCATTTCTCCATTTCCATAGGGCTGTGTCATTTCTCTATTTCTATAGGGCTGTGTCATTTCTCCATTTCCATAGGTAAAAGGCGTCCCATAACCTACGTGGTCATAGGGGAGGGAGGCATCACAGACCCCAGCTTCTCTACATGCCAGCATATTGAGTGTGGCGCCCATCTCCTCTCCCTCGCTGCTTTACCTTCCCTGACCTTAAAGAAGGCAGGTACCCATTTACAGCTGGGTGAACTGGGGAACTGTACTGAAGCCAAGGCACACAAACGGTCACCCATCCAATTGGTAACCAGGCTTGATGCTGCTTAACCTTGGCTGGGGGAAAGCGAGTGCTCTAACCATTAAGCTATCCCTCCCCTTTCCATAGCCCTGTGTCATTTCTCGTTTCCATAGGGCTGTGTCATTTCTTTATTTCCATAAGTTAAAGTCTGTCCCGAGCCTAAGGCTCATCAGGCCGGTGCTTATCTCGGTTTCTGTGGCGTTAAGCGACTGAGAGTCATAGATCCCCCTGGATAGGACCAGTCTATCGCAGGGTTAACCCCCAACACAAGGTTGGTACCCCTTTTGCACCTGGGTGGGGTGAGAAAATAGCCGTAAAGTGCCTTTTCCAAGGGCACAACGCCATAGCTGAAAGCTGGGATCGAACCCGCAACCTTTAGATTACGAGTCCAACGCCCTAACCACTAGACTACAGCGGGGGCTTCTATTTCCATAGGGCTGTGTCATTTCTCCATTTCCATAGAGCTGTGCCATTTCTCCATTTCCATAGAGCTGTGCCATTTCTCCATTTCCATAGAGCTGTGTCAATTTCTCCATTTCCATAGAGCTGTGTCATTTCTCCATTTCCATAAGCTGTGTCATAGGGTTGTGTCATAGGGATGTGTCTTTTCTCATTTTCAATTCGGCTCAGTTAATCAGAGCAGGTATATAAAAGATACCAGTTTTTTTTCTTTGCTTTGTTTAATGATGTGGTTTTGGGGTGTGTTTTTTTTCCCAATCACTCTGATCTTCATGGCCAGAGCATGTTCATGTCAAAGGTGGTCTTTTCACCTAAAGCCTACACTTCGTCTTTCATATCAGGGCAAAAAGAGCACTTTAACCCCATGTTGGATTCCCACTTACCTTGTGAGTGTAATATATATATATATATATATATATATATATATATATATATATATATATATATATATATATATATATATATGTGTGTGTGTGTGTGTGTGTGTGTGTGTGTGTGTGTGTGTGTGTGTGTGTGTGTGCGTTCCTGCGTGCGTGCGTGCGTGGGTGTGTGAGTGTGTGTGGAATATATTATCTGATATCCTTGCTACACTGTTTAGATCAATCATAGAAACGTCTTAGTTAACCCTAATTCCATTTTGTTGTCTGTCCTGTGGGACTGAAATGTCTTTGGTGATGATAACAATTCTATTCTGTTGTCTATCCTGGGGGGGGGGGGGGGGGTGGGTAGAAACGTCTTCGATAACAATTCTATTCTGTTGTCTAACCTGGGGGAACACAAACGTCTTTGTTGATATTAACAATTCTATTCTGTTGTCTATCCTGTGGGGGGGGGGGGGGGGGGGGGGGGGGGGGGGGGGGGGGGGGGGGGGGGGGGGGGGGGGACAGAAACGTCTTTGTTGATATTAACAATTCTATTCTGTTGTCTATTCTGGGGGGGGGGGGGGGTTAAAACGTCTTCGATAACAATTCTATTCTGTTGTCTATCCTGGGGGGACAGACACAAACGTCTTTGTTGATAATAACAATTCTAGTCTGTTGTCTATCCTGGGGGAGGAACACAAACTTGTCTTCCTTGTCGAGGTTTTAATTTTGTGTACTGTGTTGTCTGCCTGACAGGGGAAGACGCTTTGTGGGGAGGTAACCCTGATGACCACTCGGTTGCACAAGAGCAGTCGTGGGAGCGGATGCAGACCTTTCTGCGGACTCATCTCCCTTAGCCAATCTTGGCTTGTTCCGCTATGCGCGCTGGGTTAGCTCCCATGTTTCTGGTCCTCTGCCGCTTGAGGAACATCGAAATTGTCCGTGCTTGTCAGAAGAGTTTGCTATTACCTCCCTTACACTGCATAGCACATACAGTGTGTCAAGTCAAAATGATCTTTATTGAGGATAAAAGATTACCTTTACGCAACTTTTTAAAAATTTTTATCCAGCCTTCACAAGAAAAAAAATTCAAGAAAATTGACTTCGAAAGTATTCAAAAGGCAAATATCAACTTATGTTGAAAAAACAACTAAAATAAATGAAGGTTTTCTTTTTAAACCAGACTTCACAATACAGATAAAAAACCCAAAAACAGAACAACAGAAGCTGAAGTCAAACAGACAAATAATGACAATGCAAAATAACAAGGGTAAGAATAACAACAAAGCAGCCAGATATAGATG
>CM060324.1:57958737-57961237 GCA_030674155.1 Stramonita haemastoma
CTGTACCATTCGGTGGCCGGTGCCTGCCAGACTCCTCATCAACACCATGACCTGTCCTGCCACACACAGCACACACATTACAAAACAAAAGGAAGGACGGTGGCAGGATGGTTAAGACGTTCATCTGCCAATATGTAAACCGGAGTTTCTGGGTTTGTACCCAACTCACCTTTTCTTCCCAGTTTGACGAAAAAATCGAACTGAATGTCAAAGTCATTCGGATGAGACTATAAACCGAGGTCCCATGTGCGAACGCACGCAGAAACATCTTGCGCACATGTTAAAATCCCGTTCCGCCTTTCGGAAGAGCAGGCCATCGTGTGCTGGTAGGAGCGGAGACAAAATTATATTAAAAAAAACCAGCATGCACACAGGTGTCGTGTTTAGACACCATCCCTGAGGGGAAAAAAAAAAAGGGTAGGCGCTGCACTTGTGTGACAGCTCTCCCCGGGGAGGGCAGTCCAAATTTCACGCAGAGAAATCTGCTGTGACATAAAGTGGTATAAAATAAAAAATAAATAAAACAAAAAACCCCAGAAAATCAAGTAAGTTAACCTCTTCAGTGCCTCATGACAGCAATTTCTATCATGATACATATAATGTCAGAATGATCGTATTCTTTATGAACAAAGATGGCAATTTCCATCATAATATAATTCAGAATGATTCGTATTCAATTTATGAACAAAGATAGCCCCTCTACGCAAAACCAAACCCCAACCCAATCTATGTTTGATATTTCAGCTTGTGTGCGACATAGGTCAAAGATGTCAGAGGTGTGACATTTCTGGTATGCTGACAGACTGAATATTCCAACCCCCCCCCCCCCCCCTTCACCATCTTATCACCACTCCTTGCATTAAAAGTAGAAAAGCTGGCATTGTTAATACTGGAGGCAGTTCAGCTTCATTCTGTAAGTTAAAAATACACTATTCATCTAAATACTTACTGAAAAAAGGGGAAAATAGAAGGAAAAAGGAATTCTTACGTTTCTGAATGCCAATGAAGCAACTCAGCAGCCATGTATTAACAGTTTTATATATGACAATATGAACAATGGGGAAGGTGGCAGGCTGGTTAAGACGCTGACCTGCCTCACAAGTTAATTGTAAGATTCTGAGTTCGATTCCCAGCCTTGTCTTTTCTCCCATGTTTGACACGAAAATCAAACTGAATGTCAAAGTCCTTCGAATGAGACTATGATAAACCGAGGCCCAGTGTGAATGCACACAGAAATCTTGTGCACACATTAAAAACAAGTTATGCCTTTTGGAAGAGTAGGCCATTTTGTGCCATTCACAATCTCATCAAATTTTTTTTCCCTTTATAGAGTTAACATCAGCGCCAACTCCATTCCTCTCAAAAGTTCCTTCGGATGAGATATAATACAGTTATAGTAGTTAACTGAGATCCGTGTGCAACACACAGAACATAATTAACATATAATAAACCCATTCCACTTTTCGGAAGAGTAGGCTATTGTGGGACGGTAGGAACGGATGACAAAAATGTACAAAACCTGCATACATATAGGGATTGGATGTAAAAAACCCACATGAGTGCTTATTCCATTATCCTCAAAATAAAAGAATGAAATAAACAGAAAATAAATAAGTGCACACTTTTACACACACACACACACACACACACACACACAACACACACACCACACCACACCACACACACACACACACGTGACATACAGTGATCATACACACTCATGCACACATGCACGCACGTGCACACACACACACAGAATAGTAGACCATTATGTACGAGTGGGAACAGATGACAAAATTTACAAAACTGCATATACTCGGGTCTGGATGTAAAAAGCATGTAAGTGCTTATTCCATTACCTCCAAATAAAAGAATAAATGAAAGAATAAATATAAAATAAAACATGCACGCACGCACACGCACGCACACACAGCAGCACACACACACACACAAACAATCTGACTCACCCACACACAAAGTCTTTCGGATGAGACTATAAACAAGGCCCTGGTGTGCAAATGCATGCAGAACATCTTGCACACACAGTAAATCTTGTTCCGCTTTTGTAAGACTAGGCCATCGTAAAGCTGGTGGGAATAGATAACATTTACAAAACTGCATACACATGGGGACTGGATATGATAAAGCAATGAGTGCTTATTCCATACACACCACGATATCAAAAAAAGTAAGATCCAACACACACACACACACACACACACACACACACACACACACACACACACACACACACACACACAGATACATCCAAACTATGTTATCTTTCTATGTTGAAGAAAGGAGATCTTACTTTGCTCCTTTACCCATGGTTAGAAGACCAGAGGTGCAGTAATTACTGCCTACTGCCTGCTGGCTCTCCTCCTGTCCAAATTCAAAGATCAATCTCTCCTGAAACAGAGAAAAGGTTGCTGAACTCTTTTTGATAATTTCCCCTACATGTTAAATACATGATAATAATTAATAATATATAATATATAAA
>CM060324.1:57966237-57978737 GCA_030674155.1 Stramonita haemastoma
GAGAGACAGAGAGAGACAGAGAGAGACAGAAGAGACGACAGACAGACAGACAGACAGACAGACAGACAGAGAGAGAGAGAGAGAAGAGAGAAGAGGAGAGAGAGAGAGAAGAGAGAGAGAGAGAGAGAGAGAGAGAGAGAGAGAGAGAGAGAGAGAGAGAGAGAGAGAGAGAGAGAGAGAGAGAGAGAGAGAGAGGAGAGAGAGAGAGAGAGAGAGAGGGTGGTGCTGCTCTTGTGACGACACGCTCTTCTCGGGGAAAGCAGCCCAAATTTCACACAACACAACACAACACAATACAACGCAGCACAACACAATACAACACAACACAAAACAGCACAATACACCACAACACAACACAACACATTACAACGCAGCACAACACAATACAACACAACACAAACCAATACAACACAACACAACACATTACAACACACCACACCATAACACAACACAACGCAACACAACACCACCTCAAGCTCAAGTGGATGGGTATAGAAGAGAGGTACGCGCACAAACGGGGATCGAACTCTCACCTCTCGCTTTCCAGGTGAGTGCGTGACCCCAGAGCAACCAGTCGGGGGATCGGTGGTCTAGAGGTAACGCGCCTGCTTACAAAGCGAAAAGTCCGTATCGGAGAGTGCGGTAGTTCAAATCCCGTTTGGGCCCAAAACTTTTCCCCATCCATTAGACCAAAGACCAAGAGCCTTTGCTCTCCACCATAAAGAGGAGAAAGCTGATGTGGTTTGGTCACACCACAAGACACAACACCCTAGCAAAAACCATCCTGCAAGGAACAGTCGAGGGCAAGAGAAGAAGAGGCCGCCAAAAGAAATCATGGGTTGACAACATCAAAGACTGGACCGCCCAACCCCTGCAACACCTCCTACTAGCCACACAGGATCGTGAAGCATGGAAAAAGATCTCTGTTGCGTCTTCTCTCATGTCCCCCCTACGTCCTTTGGGACATGGGACTGAGTGTAGTGAGTGGTCTGGGTGCTCGTCTTTCGGATGAGACGATAAACCGAGGTCCCGTGTGTTACACATCATTCTCTAGCGCACATAAAAGAACCCACGGTAACAAGGGGGTTGTTCTTGGCAAAATTATGTAGGAAAAAAAAGCCACTCTGATATGGAAACAAATACAGTTGCAGACAGGAAAAAGAAAACAAGATGGGTAGACGCTGCACTTGTGGCAACGCAGCCCGAATTTCACGCAGAGAAATCTGCTGTGACGTAAAGTGGTATATAAAAAAAAAAAAGTCACCAGGCCCCGCTGACCACTGGATGTGACAGGACCAGAGGTCACAGAGGTCAGGTCCTGTGGAGACCCAGTCAGCCAGTGGAGAGAGACACAGCAAGCTTTTATTTATTTATTTATTTATTTACTATCTATTTATTTATTTATTTATTATTTATTTATTTATTTATTTATTTATTTATCTATACCTTTTTATGTCAGCAGATTTCTCTGCGTGAAATTCGGGATGCTCTCCCTGAGGAAAGCCTTACGCAAGCCACAAGTGCAGCGCCTACCCTTTTTTTTTTTCTCTTTTTCTTGCCTGCAATTGTATTTGTTTCCCTATCAGAGTGGCTTTTTTTCCTACATAATTTTGCCAGGGTCAACCCCCTTGTTGCCGTGGGTTCTTTTACGTGCGCTAAATAATGATGTGTAACACATGGGACCTCGGTTTATCGTCTCATCCGAAAGACTAGCACCCAGACCACTACTCATGATCTAATAGATGGGGGTAAAACTTTGGGGCCCAAACGGGATTCAAACCACCGCACACTCCGATCCGGACTTTTCCCTATCTAGACAGGTGCGTTACCTGTAGACCACCGATCCACCAAGCTTCAGTCACAGCAACTTCTTCTTGGTCGTTCAACGCTCAGACAGCAACTTTTGTTCTTTGTCATAGAAACAAAAAAATGTAATGCGTAGTGCTGCCGTAAGCGCCTGAAATGTCAGGCCTAGTGCATCCCACTTCGGTGTGAGAGAGAATTGTTGTTACTTTTGAAGTCCTCTTTAAAAAAAAAAAAAATGAATTAAAAAAAAAAAGGACAGGAGAGTAGGCAAGAAGGAGGTGCAGGAAGAAAAGGAACAAAGCAGAACCAAAGAGACGGATACGAAAATATTAAAGGAATTCTTAGCACAAAATTTTCCAAGAGGTGGAATACTCACTAAAGTCTGACTCCGTGACTGAGCTAATACTAAGGGTTAGTAGTAGGGGGGCTTAGTAGGTGGGTGTCCTGCGTATGTTATTCAGAACAGGCACCACTGAACACCACCAAAGTGACCTAGCAGTAGTGCGGGGCCTCTCTGGATGGTGGCCCCATGGCGGCCTTGTAGTGATAGGCACCCCGTGGACTTCTGTCCTTGAGGAGGTGAAACAGAGTGTGGTTAGCTGGGGTGGCAGAGATTGAAAGGAGCGGCGTGGGAACAGCAGGAGAGGAATGTCATAGAAGATGACGGAGCGTAAGAAAAGAGAAAGAAAAAAAGAGAAAGAAAAAGAAGGACACGGGGACTCTGAAGATGTACAGTACCAGGTTGAGGAAATTCAGAAGAGGGCTTTGGCTAGTACATTCACGTTTCATCTCTGCAAGCATTCTTCACATTTCCTTCTAGGAAAAAAACAAACAAACCAGAGTTGCTAGCTTTGATGAAGGTGTGAGTGAATTCAGGTTGGATCTAACTAACCCATGACTCACATTTTGCAAGACGTCTGACAAAAAGAGACAAGATGGTGCACAGAAAGGCAGCCAACATACGGCTTCAGAATGCCCGCAGGCAGCCTGGCCACCAGATGGCTTGATAACATCAAGAAACACATACACAGTGTCAGCTAAACCATTTTGGATAATATGACAAGACTTTAGATTTAAAAGAAAAAAAATTATATCAAATCACACATGCCTTAATCATAGTCCTGAAACAAACTTCTTTGACTGAATCCATGTCAACAGCACAGAAGGTGTCTAGTGTTTTTGATGCTGTGCCGGTTTTTGTCCTGTTGCTAAACAAAGCCCTGCACGTTTCCCTGTACGAGACCCCATGGTGTAGTACACCAGGATGTTCACACTGGCGTTGATGTAGGCCAGTGATTTCGATGTACCAAATACCAGACAGGTAAAAGTTGTGGTAGCGTCCTCCTGAGTTCATGTCTGGCAGAAACAGCCAGCTGAGGCGAAGGATGGACCTGGGGAAAGTGCAGACCAGGAACAGAATGGAATTACCCCACCAGCATTTTGGTCAGGGCCACTTCACGTGGAGAGAGGGAGGAGGTTGTTCCAGCACGCCATGTCACAATCTGACGAAGTTTCACAACCGTAATTATCGTTGTTGTCATCACCACAATCACTGATGTTGATGGTATACCCACAGCAAACAAAAAACCATCCAGACGGTCGATGAACTGTTTGTGATTCAGGTAAAACTCGCCCAGAACTGCCGTCTTCATCACCCTGCCTGTTGTAGGGGTTGTACACACACCCCACCTGAAACCGAAAGGCGACGACAGAATACAAACTGATCACAGCCACGTAGATGAAGCCAATGAGAGCAGCCATGGTTTTGGAGTGCATCAAGGCCTGAAACTTGAGAGGGTAGAGGACACAGAGGCATCGCTCACCGGCGATGATGGCGGACAGGAGGACGGATACGAAAGCGGTACCCAGCAGACCCGTGAACCGGTTGTTGGTCACGAAGGTCAACATAGGGCCCAGCATCTCTTGGCTGGTGAACTGCAGATGCACCTGCTCGGCATAATGAAACATGGCCGTGACCAAGTACACTTCATCTGCCACGGCGAGAGCAAAGAGACACACGTTGACGCGATCTTTCAAACCCTGTTTGTAGAACACCGCCATGTTGATGACGTTGCCTGGCCCACAATCAGAAAGAGGATCACCAAAGCGAAGACCTTGACCCTCCGCACCAGTTTCTCCACTTCGGCGCTGACGATGTTGTCTGGGTTGTCCCAGGGCAGGAAGTCTGTGTGTCTGAGGGTCATCAGGCCACAGCCCCGGGAGGAGGCGTTGTGAGGGGTGCTGTGGTTGGGGTGGGGGTCAGCTGCAGAGGTCCAGGTGAGGTGAGTGGTGTGGGTCCCCATAGCTTCCTCCATCATTGATGCCTGCAGCACTGGGCCGCTCTGGTGTGTGTATATATATGGATATTTCATCATCTTAGTCTAGGTCACACGCGCACATACACACATTTCACACACACACACGAACGCACGCACACACACACACGAACGCACGCGCACGCGCACGCGCACACACACACACACACACACGAACGCAGAACATCTTGCACACACGTTAAATCCTGTTCCGCTTTTCGTAAGAGTAGGTCATTGTGTGCTGATGGGAACAGATGACAAGATTTACAAAAAAAAACCGCATACACACGGGAACTGGATGTGAAAAAGTACATTAGAGCTTATTCCATTATCCTCGATATAAAAGAATAAATGAACCATATAAATGAATTACAACAAACATACTTCAATGAACACAACGTGATAAATTTTGTGAACCCAAAAATCAGCTGTCTAGCAACAATCAGTTATTGTTGTTGTTGTTGCTGTTGTTCCCCAGCTTAACACTCTGGGGGGTCACCCGGAATGTGTTCTCTGACTCACTAATCCCACCTGGGAATCACTGTGAGATTGAAATTGCACACACTGAATGAGAAGTTTGTGTGTATGACTGTTTTCAAGTACCTCGCCATATAGGCAGCCATACTCCGACTTCAGAGGATTTTTTCTCCTTTAAAGGAGACTGTAGGTTGCACTGTTAAGAGCTTGTCATGGCTGAAGGCAATCTCAACACAACATTTTACAACATCACAACATTTTATTGTAGGCCTTGGCAATAAGCTGACATCAATAACTGACTCAACTTTTGGCCTGAGCCAAACAATCAGTTCAAAGACATGATTAGTAGGAGGACAGATGGACACAACAATGATCCTCTTCATGCTATTGCTGTCAGCTGTTGATATTGAGACTTACACGAAGTTCAGAACTGCGAGAAAAAAAATCACATTAACAAACAAAAGAACAGCAAAAAAGCACAAAACATATCAAAGAAGAAAGGTGGCAGGATGGTTAAGACATTCACTCGCCTAACAAGTAAATCGTCAGTTCTGGGTTCAATTACCGACCTTGCACATTCGTCCCAGTTTGACGAGAAAATCGAACTGAATGTCAAAGTCGTTTGGATAAGACTATAAACCGAAGCCACGTGTGCAAATGCAAGCAGAACATCTTGCGCACACGTTAAGAACCGTTTCCGCCTTTCGGAAGAGTAGGCCATTTCTTGAAAGTAGGAACGGATTGCAACATCTTTAAAAAAATTTTTTAAAAAACTTAATGCACACAGGTGTCGTGTTTATACACCACCCCCGAAGTGGAATGCAGCTGCTTACATGATGGGAACAAGTATAAAAAAAATTTAAAAATAATATAAAAAAAAACTATGCACAAATCTGGTCATTTGTGAACCTCAGAGCTCTAGCTGATGACTGGAGTTGGGTCATCTCATGCGTCATAGCTCTCTGACCAAGTGTGTTCCACGTGGAACATGTAAAGGAGCAAGACGCAGGGCCAGACAGATTTTTACATTTTTCACTTTTTACATTGTACATTTTACACCACTTTAGTGGTCAGTCCTTGCTGCTGACCGGCAGGCCTGGCGACACACTGTGCATCAGTCGGTCTCCTCCTTTGAGGACAATCGCAGAGCGGCCCTTGAAGAGAGGCGAATGAGGAGGAAGAACCGCGTCCCCTCTACATCAACCCCAGAATCGACTTTCCCCTGCAGCCGCTGCGGCCGGGTTTGTTTGTCACGCATTGGACTGAACAGCCACCAGCGAGCCTGCACCAGACGTGGACAGTGCCCTTAATCTTCGTTCGCGAAGCCAAGCCATGATGATGATGATGAGGTCACGGCAGATTCCTCTGCGTAAAATTCGGGCTGCGCTGCTCTTCCTGGAGAGAGCACTTCGCCACAAGAGCAGCGCCACCCATCATTTTTTTCTTTTCCTGTCTGCCCCACACACACACACACACACACACACACACACACACACACACACACACACACACACACACACACACACACACACACACACACACACACACACACACGTGTGTCTACCGGTACAAAAATCTTCAAACATTTGCCCCCCCCCCCTCTTTTCCCCCCCCTCATCATTTACCGTGGGTAACGCCATGTGTTAGTGACTGGGCGACCATGGGTTTGAATCCCATTAGAATCATAGGCCCTGTCTGCAGACCAAGAAACAGAACTCCAGCAGGAACTACAGCTCTTCACACAAAACAAACGTGCAACACTTCAATGGATCCCTGCCCACTGTGGCATACCTGACAACGAACAGGCTGATGAACTTGCAAAACAAGGGGCACAGAAAGAATGGTTCGAAAGCAGCCTCACCTTCCATGAAAAGAAGACAATCATCAAATATAATTATGGTCCAACCTAGAGTAGAAAAGGATGACTACCACCATCTCAAATGAGAAGAACAAGTCATCACTCTAAGACTCTGCACTTGGCACAACAGGCTAAATCATCTGATGTCCACAAAGCTGAAACTCGTTCCCTCTCCCCTGGGTGCCTGTGGTAAAGAAAACCAGACAGGCAAGCCCATCCTTCAAAAGTGTACGCTATACAACGACCTGTGGAAGAAAGTGTGGCCGACAGAGATAACCCTACAGATCAAGCTGTACGGCCCACGAGAGGAGCTGGAAAGGATATGCCGTTACTTTTCCCAGACACATCTGACGGTGTGAAGCGTACTAGAGAAGAAGAGAGGACTGACCTTCTCGTGACTGGTGACTACGGCCAGCTTCTCCCTGAAGTGAATTTGCCATGGGGGCAAGCTGAGACAGAGAGTGACCAGGCGAGACAGCTGCACCCTCATGTTCTCATACAGATCTATCTATCTATCTATCTATCTATCTATCTATCTATCTATCTATCTATCTATCTATCTATCTATCTATATAATCTATCTATCTATCTATCTATCTATCTATCTATCTATCTATCTATCTATCTATCTATCTATCTATCTATCCCTTAGTCTGGCGACCGTGGGGGGGGCACCCCTGAGAACTTGACAACCAGTTCCCTCCATTCCTCTCTCTGTTCTGCTTTTCTACGTTGAATGCCGGATAATCGTGATTAAATTGTGTTCTGGTGTAGACATGTCACAGCCTGTCTTACGATTGTGTCATCTTGTATTGCCATGATAATCTACCCTCTTGTTCATCGTTGTTTATTTGGCGGTGTTTTTTTTCTGTTTTCAAAACATTTTTTTTCTTTTATATCGAGGAAAATGGGATAAGCACTCATGTGCTTTTTTCATCCAGTCCCCGTGTGTATGCAGTTGTGTAAATATTGTCATCTGTTCCCACCGGCACACAATGGCCTACTCTTACGAAAATCTGAACAGGATTTAACGTTTTAAACACTTGCAGTTATCTTATCTTTTTAAAAAAAATTTTCATTAATATATATATATATATATATATATATATATATATATATATATATATATATATATATATATATATATATATTATATAATATATATATATATATATATATATGAATGACGAGATGTTTTTGGCTGCAGCCCATGTCTGTACATAAATCTTAGACTACTAGTAAAAAGCACTGCTGATTGTACTCGTATCATGTATCAGTGTTTCATGGTTGTGAACGAATACAATTGTATTATATCCAAAAGGGAAGACTGAGATCACACAGGCTAGAAGTATCCACTTTCTTTTCAAAATGTTGCTGATATTCTTTTTTTTGTGGCCAGTACTGCAGGTATCTGTATCCCTTTGGGCCTGTTTTACACCAGGCTTTGATACAATAGAAAACACAGAGTCCAACCCTCTCAAGGCTCTCAAAGACAACATCCCTCATAGTTAAATCATCTCCTTCATCATCATCGACATCATGCAGCAAAAAAACACAACCCAAAACAACAACAACAACAACAACAACAAAAACCCTCTGATTCAGTGATTCTTGTTTCTCTGGTCTCATCTCGATCTCAGATTTCCCACGCACTTCTGTGGATGTAGCCGCCGCTGTAGTCTCGTGGTTAGGGCGTTGGACTCGTAATCTAAAGGTTGCGGGTTCGATCCCAGCTTTCGGCTATAGCGTTGTGCCCTTGGAATAGGCACTTTACGGCTATTTTCTCACCCCACCCAGGTGTAAAAGGGGTACCAACCTTGTGTTGGGGGTTAATCCTGCGATAGACTGGCGTCCTATCCAGGGTGGAGTCTATGACTCTCAGTCGCTTAACGCCACAGAAACCGGGATAAGCACCGGCCTGATGAGCCTTAGGCTCGAGACAGACTTTAACTTAACTCTGTGGATGTGGTGATCTGGTGTCAAATCTCACAGGCTCTGAATCTTCTTCTTCTTCTTTTTTTTCTTCTTCTTCTTTGAAATTCTTCTTTGCAATTCTTCTTCTTCTTCTTTGCAATTGTTCTTCGCTTTTCCTCTTTTTCTTCTTCTTCGCAATGCTTCTTCGGATTTCTTCTTCGCAATTCTTCTTCTTCTTCGCAATTTTTCTTCTTCTTCGCAATTCTTCTTCTTCCTCGCAATTCTTCTTCTTCGCAATTCTTCTTCTTTGCAATTCTTCTTCTTCGCAATTCTTCTTCTTTGCAATATTTCTTCTTCGGAATTCTTCTTTTTTGCAATTCTTTTTCATTGAACTCTCAGACAGCAGTTATAGCTGTCTGTCATTTGAACGGAAATGCGTTGTGCTGCCAAGCACCTGATAAGTCAGACCCAGTACATTCGAATTCAGCATGGGACAGAATTGATATCTTTTAGGGGTTTTGTTTTTTTTAAGGCAGAAAAATGGACAAAGAAAGCAGAAAATAGACAAGAATAAGGTAACAGGAAGAAAAGGAACAAGGCTGCAACAAAGAGAGAGATAGAAAAGAGGAAATTCCTCGCACAGAATTCCCAGAAGGTGGAGATGCTATTGATACTGACAGGCCCCCGACATCCCCGCAGAGGAATCAGAAGAGTCTGTTGTTGAGGGACATACACTGTGATGGTTGCTGCCCTGAGTCGCTCAGTAAGGATCCGTGACTTGGTTCATGTTGTCGTCAAGAGGGTGGGCGCTTAGTAGATGGCGTCCTGCGTATATTGGCTCAGAACAGGCACCACTAAACACCACCAAACTGACCCAGCAGCCGTCGTCTCACAGTAGCCTTTGACCTTCATGAGACCTCTGTGACCCTCTGGTTCAAAGGACACGCGCGACACGAATGGCCTGGCAATAATATTGTGGCTGTGTTTGTCAGTGTTATTGCAGTGTGCGTTTATCTATCATGGATTTTGTCTTTGTTGTCTGTGTACTTTCAGCATGCACTATGTATTCTTTCAGTTCATTATGAAAATATAGAGGTGATGGACGAAGCAGGATGGCTGATGTCCAAAGAGATGAAGCAGAATGGTTGATGTCCTTTTTTTTCTTTTCGTTTTCTTTTACATTCTTTTTCTTTTATACAGAGGATAATGGAATAATCACTCCATGTGCTCTTTTGCATCCAGTCCCCGTATGTATGCAGTTGTGTAAATATCTTGTCATCTGTTCCCACCGGCACACAATGGCCTACTCTTGCAAAAAGCGGAACAGGATTTAACGTGTGCGCAAGATGCTCAGCGTGCGTTCGCACACGGAGCCTCGGTTTATAGTCTCATCCGAAAGACTTTTCGGGGGAGGGGGGGGGGGGAGTCGGCACTGATGTCAACTCCAGAGGAAAAACCCCCGAACAGATGAAGCAGAATGACTGATGTTTTAACAGATGAAGCAGAATGACTGATGTTTTAACAGATGAAGGAGAATGACTGATGTTTTAACAGATGAAGCAGAATGGCTGATGTTTTAACAGATGAAGGAGTATGGCTGATGTTTTAACAGATGAAGGAGAATGGCAGATTTTCTTTAAAACACAAAACCAGTCTGAAATGATCACTCACCCATTGGTTTCAGAAGAGAAGCTACAAAACATTATTAGGGTAATGGCGCTGGCGCAAGTAGCATTGTGGGAAATTTGGATTCGGGTATGTTCAGAATGCAGACCTGTGAACCATTTTTCCTGTATGTGAAAAAAGACGCGAAAAGTGTGTGCGCGCGCGAGCCTGTGTGTGTGTGCGCGCGCGCGCGCTGTGGTGTGTGTGTGTGTGTGTGTGTGTGTGTGTGTGAAGTCAAGTCAAGACAAGTCAAAATGATCTTTATTGAGGGTAAAAGATTAAGTTTACACAACTTTTTTTCATCCTGCCCTCACTAAAAAAAATCATAAAAGTTGACTTCTCAAGCATTCAAAGACAAATATCAACCTTTGTTGAAAAACTCAAATGAGGATTTTTTTTTACAACAAATCTCTCAAGATAAAAAACCCAAACCCAAGACAGTACAACATAAGCTCACGTCATACAAATGATAGTGTGTGTGTGTGTTTGTGCGCGTGCGTGCGTACATGCGTGTGTGTGTGTGCGTGCGCGCGTGCAAGTGCATGCGTGCGTGCGTGCGTGCGTGCGCGCGTAGGAATATCAAGTAACTGACTGGAGTGCATTCTATAGGCAAGAAGTATCAAGAATCAGAATCAGAATCAGAATCAGAATCAGAAAACTTTATTGCCATTAAGTCAGAACGAGACTTATTTGACACCAAACGTAAACGCATTTAACATTCTTAAAAGATGTAGATTCTTAGATATATATGTAATGTATCTATCTAAGTTCTTGCTCTTCTGGAAAAAGAATCATGCACATATTTGATCATATCTAGCAGACAGTCCTCGTTGTTGAGGACTCATCAAGTGACCTTGATGGACGCCTTCGCCGAGTGGGTCAGACCCCTCCACTTCAACCCCAAGGGTCCATGAAGTCGTGGGTTCGAATCTCGGCGGCGACGTCTGGTGAATGAAAGGTAGGGGATTTTTACCATCTTCCAGGTCAATAAAAGTGCAGACCACCAGCCGCCATGGCGCAGTGGTTAGCGCCTTGGATTCCGGACTGGAAGGTCGCGGGTTCGAATCCCATAAGTCATAGGGATTTTTTCGGGCTCCGGCCGGCTCCTACCCAAGAGTGAGTGTGCTGTGGGCTCAGTGGGGAGACTGGGACCACACAGTCGAGCTTCATCCACTTTACGGATGCGAATTTGAGAGTGTTGCTCTAATTACCTGACCAACACTGCAGGTGTCTGTATCTCTCGGGCCTGGTTGACGCTGGGATATATTATGACAGTAAGCGTAGAGAACAACCCTGTCAAGTAGTCTCAAAGCGGATGCACCTCCACAGCGGCATCATTACATCATCCTCATCATCATTGATCATCATGCAATAATAAAAATTGCCTCTGATTCGGTGGCTTTCATTGCTCTGGTCTCATGGTGACCTCAGATTCGGTTTCCCCATACGCTTCTGTGCCTGTGGTGAGTTTGTGTCAAAGCCTTTGGGGTTGGGGTTCGCAGGGAGGCGGTCGTTGGAGGGACGTTGTGGTGGTCGCCACCTCGGGTGGGTGACTCACTCAGTCTGGCTCCGCGACTGAGCTAATACTGTCGTTAGTAGGGGGCTTAGTAGGTGGTGTCCTGCGTATGTTAGCTCAGAACAGGCACCACTGAACACCACCAAAGTGACCCAGCAGAAGTGCAGGGCCCCTCTGGCTGGTGGCCCCGCGGCGGCCTAATATTGATGGGCTCCCTGTGGACTCCCGACCCCGGGGGTGAGACACAACAAATCAGGGTGTGGCTGTGGCGGGGAGATTGAAATGAGCGGCGTGGGAACAGCAGTGCGGGAGCGTCACAGAAGACGAGGCAGCAAAAAAAAAAAATCAAAAAAAAAAAAAAAAAAAAGTGCAGACCTGCCAATGCCTTCATTCCCTTCGTGGAGATATACTAATTAGAAGATCAAATATCCACGTTAAAAATCCCGTCATTCATGTCAGCATTCGGTGGGTTAGGGAAACTCGAACATACCCGGCATACATCCCCGAAGTCGGAATGATGGCTACCTTCATGGTGGGCTTAAAAAAAAAAAGGTCACATATGCAAAATCATCCTTTTGATGAACCTCGGAGGCTCTAGTCGAGGAATACACTCCAAAACAATCCCACAGGTTTTAGCTTCCTCTCTGCAATGATGTTGGGTCGTGGACAGGACAGACAGCTGCAGAGACAGAGAGACAGACAGACAGACTGACACAGAGAGAGAGAGAGAGAGAGAGAGAGAGAGAGAGAGAGAGAGAGAGAGAGAGAGAGAGAGAGAGAGAGAGAGAGAGACAGACAGACAGACAGACAGACAGACAGACAGACAGACAGACAGACAGACAGACAGACAGACAGACTGACAGAGACAGACAGACAGACAGACAGACAGACAGACTGACAGAGACAGACAGACAGACAGACAGACAGATAGTCAGTCAGACAGACAGAC
>CM060324.1:57991237-58001237 GCA_030674155.1 Stramonita haemastoma
TTACCCACATTTCTGTTCATTGTGGCTGGTGTGGGGGTAGCTTTTTACGAAACAGCCGTAGATATGTCAAGGATATTGACAATAAACAGCAGACTGGTAGACAGCCGTTTTGCTGAAATAATGATAATGAGCCAAGGAGGTATTGTTACTTGTAAGTATTTTGAAACAATGATTAACAACAAGCTCTATTGATGGTATACAGACGGGGATCATCTTCGCTCTGGCAATAGTTGATCATGAGCGCGTGCAGGTAAGGCTACTTCTAAAACTTTTCAAAATTATTTTAAAAAATTACAATAAGCTCTCTTTTAACAGAATTATTGCGATAATCAAAACACTCATCAACACGATCAGTTTCGAGAGAGTAAATAAAGTTAACGTATCACAATTCAGTGAGTGTGTTTAGAGCTTTCTAAAACTTCCTTCACCTTTATCAATCCCGTTGTCTTGTAGACCGTTGGGGCGCACCACTGAGGATTTCGCAACCAGCTTCCTCCTGGTTTTCATATTTCTGTGGCAAGTCGTTCCACTCAGAGCCAGTCCACTCTCTAGTGTTGTCTTCCTGTCGTTTCTCTTTCTGCCTCGTCGTCTCCCTTCGTAAACTGTTCGCTGTAAGGACAGTCTTGGCCAGTCCCGATGTTCGTGTGACGTGCCCGTGCCACTCCAGTAGTAGTAGTAGATTTAGTAGTTAGTAGTAGTAGTAGTAGTAGTAGTAGTAGTAGTAGTAGTAGTAGTAGTAGTAGTAGTAGTTAGTAGTAGTAGTAGTAGTAGTAGTAGTAGTAGTAGTAGTAGTAGTAGTAGTAGTATGTAGTAGTAGTTAGTAGTTGTAGTAGTAGTAGTAGTAGTAGTAGTAGTAGTAGTAGTAGTAGTAGTAGTAGTAGTAGTAGTAGTAGTAGTAGTAGTATCTTTTTTTCACTGAACTCAAGATCCCTCTCTATGTCGTGATGGAGTTTTCAATTCTAGTTTTTACTACCTTGTAAGTTATGTTAATTCTGTATGAGATACCAAATAGTTTGCGAAAGCATCTCATCTCCATTGCTTATATCCTTTTTTTAATGTCTGCTCTTATGGTCTGCGGTTCACATGCATACAAAAATACATACCCCTATCTCCCCCCCCCCTTTTCCTATCACTGGGTTGAACTGGGGAACTGTGCTGAAGCCAAAAGGCTTGAACAGTCCCTTATTCCAGATGTAACGACCGTCAATGCTGGTTAACCTTAACTTGGGCAGAGCAAGTGCTCTGACCACTGGGCTATACACACACACACACACACACACACACACACACCACACACACACACACACACACACACACACACACACACACACACACACACATACACACACACAAACTCTCTCTCTCTCTCTACCACACACACAACACACACACACACACACACACACACACACACACACACACACACACACACACACACACACACACACACAACTCACACACCACAAAACTCACACAAACTCACACAAACTCACACACACATACACACACATAAGAGTAAGAGTAGGCCATCGTGTGCCGGTGGGAACAGATGACATGATTTACAAAAACTGCATACACATGGGGACTGGATGTATAAAAAAAAAAAAAAGCACATGAGTGCATATTTCATTATCCTCGATATAAAAGAACAAATAAATAAAATATAAAAGAATAAAATTAAAAAATAAATAATAAATAAACACACACACACCACTACCACCACTACCACCACCAACCACCACCACCCACCACCCACCACCCCAGACTGGGGAAAACCTAAAACTCACTTGATGCTGGTAGTAGAACTCCCCGCCATCCAGCATGAGGAGGGGTCGGGAGGTCAGGGGGTCAAGGGCACAGATCATGCGGAACCGGGTGGCCACCAGGAAGTACAGGCCCACGACGAGGACAGTGAGGACCCCCAGCGTGATGCCCATGGTCCGCGTGGTGAGCACGCTGCGAGAACGCAGAGGACTGACCACACAGAAACACCGCTCACAGGCGATCACCGCTGAAATGATCTGTGCGCGTTTCGGCAGAAAAAAGAAGACTGGTGGATGGGTTTATGGGGTGGATGGATGGATGGGTGGTTTATGGGTGGGTGGTTGGGGTATGTGGGTGCATGGATGGATAGATGGGTGCGTGGATGAGTGGATGGATGGGTGGGTGGGTTTATATGTGGGTGGGTGGGTGGATGGATGGATGGGTGGATGGATGGATAGGTGGGTGGATAGGTGGGTGGGTGGATGGATGGATGGGTGGGTGGGTTTATGGGTGGGTGGGTGGATGGATGGATGGATGGATGGATGGATGGATGGATGGATGGACGGACCGCACGGACGTACGCACGCACGCACGCACGCACACACACACACACATACTCAAAGACTCAAATCACCGACAGATAGATACAGATAGACAGAACACGTACAAACAGACAGACAGGACACAAAGGAACAGACAAACAGACAGTCAAACACTGTCACAGAAACTGACAGACATGCAGACAGAACACAGACAGACAAACAAACATACAGGATTCAGACAGAAACAGACACGCAGACAGGATACAGACATAGAAAGAACATACAGGGTACGACAAGAAACAGAAGACACACATAAAACAGACAGGACACACATGACAGACAGACAGGACACAGAGGGACAGATAACAGACAGGACACAAAACAGACAGATACAGGACAGGGCAATACAGACAGTACAGACAGAGAGACAACAGACACACAGACAGACAGACAGACACAGACAGACAGACAGACAGACAAACAGACAGAGAGACAGTTATAGATAACTGACTGAGACACCCAAGCAAAGCCGAAAAAGCCCAGGAGGTTATGGTTGACGATAAACTTCAGCATCGGTCCATTCCTGCAGTCAGATAAAAGGTCATTGTCAAGGTGTCCCACAACCTGAGTGGTCGTAGGGAAGCAAGCAGCTTCAGCTTCTCTAGGGGCCAGCATATTGTTGGCGGCGCCCATCTCCTCTCCCTCGCTGCTTTACCTTCCCTGACCCTAAAGAGGGCAGGTACCCATTTACAGCTGGGTGAACTGGGGGGACTGTACAGAAGCCAAGGCGCGCAAACAGTCACCATCCAACAGGTAACCACGCTCGAGCTCCCTTAACTTGATTTGGGGAAAAGCGAGCGCTCTGACCACTGAGCTATCCCGCCCCCTATACCTTTACATGGAGTAAGATAAAAAAAAAAAACAACAACAACACAACAACAACAAATCACTCTGTCAAATATGACTGTCTTCATTTCACCATCACCTTCACCTGTCCCGTAGTCCCGAGGACCGTGGGGGCACCACTGAAGATTTTGCAACCAGCTTCCTCCACTTCTCCCTAAACTCCTTCAGCTGTCACTGGCAAACTGCACTGAATTTTCCAGGCCCTGTGTCATGATCAGATTTGAACCTAGCGGAGCTTGTATTCTCTAGGTCTTGGGGATGCATGCTGGGTATGTTCGTGTTCTTTCATACTCACACCGGGGCCATAGCTGACCAAAACTCTCTACGGAAGGGGGGATGAAGTTTGGACATGAGCACAAGATGTGACGCCTGCCTTTGCACACAGGACTCAGGTGTAACGTCTCTTCCGAAAGACTTTGGTGATAATATAGTCGGACCAATGTTAACTCACCACACACACACACACACACACACACACACACACACACACACACACACACACACACACACACACACACACACACACCACACACCACACATTCACACACCCCACACACACCAACCACCACACACACACCACATCACATAGACAACAATGTACGGACACAACAGACACACCAACACACAAAACACCACACACCACCACCCACACAACAACACCACCACACCACACACTACCACCAACCACCCACCACCACTACCACCACCCATCATCCACCACCACCACACAACCAACCACCACCACAACTACCATCACCACACCACCACACCACACACCCCTCAACAATAGAACAGACAAACCTGGTACCTGGAGCAGCAAACTGTAGATAGACCACCACCACCACCACCACCACACCAACACCAACAACAACAACAACAACCACCACCACCACCACCACCACCACCACAACAACAACAACAACATCCACACAACAACCACCACCAACCAACCAACAAACCCCCACCACCACCACCACCAACCACCACCACCACCAACAACAACCAACCACACAACAACAACCAACCACCACCACCGCCACCAACTACCATCACCACCACCACCACCAACCACCACCACCACCACTTCCACCACCAACCACCATTACCACCACCACCACAACCACCACAAACCACCACCAACAAAACAACAACAGAACAGACACACCTGGTTCCGGGAGCAGCAAACTGCAAGTAGACTCGCTCCGCCACCACTACCGCCATCACACCAACCACCAATACCAACACCAACACCAACAACGACAACAACAACAGCAACAGACACACCTGGTTCCGGGAGCAGCAAACTGCAAGTAGACTCGCTCCGCCACCACCAACACCAACAACCACCACCACCACAACCAACATCAACACCAACAACAAAACAGACCAAACACACCTGGTTCCCGGAGCAGCAAACTGTAAGTAGACCACCACTACCACCACCACCACCACCACCACCACCACCACCACCACCACCACCACCAACCACCACCACCACCAACCAACAACAACACAACAAACAACAACAACAGAACAGACACACCTGGTTCCCGGAGCAGCAAACTGCAAGTAGACTCGCTCCGCCACCTGCAGCATACAGGTGAGCAGGTAGAGCTCGTCAGCCAGCGCCAGGGCGAAGAGACACAGGTTGATTCTCTCCTTCAGCCCCTGCCGGTAAAACACCGCCATGTTGATGACGTTGGCGGTCCTCCAATCAGAAACAAGAGCGGCAAAATGATGGCGCTTCGGACCTGGTCAAAGAGAAACTCGGTCTCCATGCTGACGATGTTTTGGGAGTTGTTCCAGGGGATTAGTCTTGAAATTGTAGACGTTTGCAGTTCTCCAGGTTGTCATTTTTTCTGTCCAGTGTTGTTTGAAGCTGTTTCCAGGGCTGGTGTCGTTGTGTTTGAGGTGTTTACTTGAAGTGAAATATTGAACGCGTTTGCCATCTTGACACTTTCCAGGTTGGTTTTGTTGCTTTGCTTTTTTTATGATTATGCTGGTAGATGAGTTTTGTAAAATGATCGATCAGTGACGAAGATTTTCTGAATAAAGAAAGGTATGACACAGTATTGAACATGCATCTGACAGGACACTTTTTCTTTGAAAACTGTCTCTGCAGGGTGGTAGCTGTAATCAATTCAAAGAATGCTCAGTTCGAAACCTTCAAGGTCCCGCAATGTTGTCACAAAGTATAACAGTGGGCCAAAGTGTGTTTTAAATTCTTCATTTCTGTTGATCCCTTGAAAAATATGCATAATGATATTATTTGATAACAAAAAACAACTAACTAAAGCAAAGGTTCTCATTTAAAATACTGAAACAAAACATGTTAACATTATTCAAAACTATCATTTTGTAACGTAATTTTGAACAGGGAAACTCAACCTTTCCCTAAAATGCGAAGTTTTCAGGTATTACGAGTAATACGACAAACTTAATTCAGCATGCAGTTCTTCATCAGTTTGGTTGGTTGATTGGTTGGCTTGTGAGTTGGTAGGTTAAAGGATTGCTGGTTGGTGTGTTGGTTGGTTGATTGGTTGCTTGGTTGCTTGGCTGGTTGGTTGGTTGGTTGCTTGCTTGCTTGCTTGCTTGCTTGCTTGCTTGGCTGGCTGGTTGCTTGGTTGGTTGGTTGGTTCAACACACACACACACACACACACACACACACACACACACACACACACACACACACACACACACACACACACACACACACACACACACACAACACACACACACACGAAATGCTCCACTCTTCCCACAAGTCCTCCGGATAAGACTATCGACCGAGGCCCCGTGTGCGAACACACGCAGAACATCTTGCGCACACGTTAAATCCTGTTCCGCTTTTTATAAGAGTAAGTCATTATGTGCCGGTGGGAACAGATGACAAGATTTACAAAACTGTATACACACGTGGACTGGATGTAAAAAGCACATGAGTGCTTATTCCATACCCTTTCGATATAAAAGAATAACAAAATAAACACACACACACACAAAGCATACACACACGCGCGCGCGCGCATGCAGCGCTCGCCTGTACGCCTACACACACGCAAGCACAGCACGCACGCACTCACGGTTGCAGAGGCAAAAAGACCGGCGGGGAAAAAAATCATTATGGAACGAAACTTCAGTTGTTTCTACTCATTATTGCCTCTAAAATAGCAGGCAGATATTGATTCAGTCATTTTTGTAGCTAAGGCGAACGCACACATCACAAGACATAAACATTTTAGAAGTTCAACTGAACAGTTATTTTAAGTGTGTGGATTTTTTTTTTAATCGGGATGTCTTTGAGAAGAAGCGAGGGAGAGGAGATAGGCGTGCCCCTCAATATGCTGGCCCTTAGAAAACTGAGGTCTCTGATGCCTCGCTCCCCCAACGACCGCATATTATGGGAACATCTTTCTGTTTACCTAGGCTTTGAGGAGGAAAGTAGACAGTCCTTTTCTGACGCTGGTGATTGCTACACAGACTGGGTGTCAGGCCATTCTTAAGCTAAGAATGTATGAAGAAACGGCTGGGATATTCACAAATAGGGTTTAGGAACGTGAGGAACTGATGTCAATTCCGAGCATTTTTTGTTTAGCATTTGCATTGTTGTTGTATTGTATTGTATCCTATTGTATTATATTGTTTTGTATTTGTATTGCATTGTGGTGTGTGCCGTATTATAATATTGTACTGTATTGTAGTCGGAGCCAGGGGGGTTGTTGGAGAATCGGCTTACAACCTCATGAAACAGCTCTCGATTGCAGAGAAGGAAAAAAACCAGAGCCCTGAAAGCCATGACAGAAGCAGCCGAGAGATGTTCAAGTTGGATCTGGTCAAGGAGGAACAAAAGCGAACTGCATAAGGCCTAGATGACCCAATAATACCATAGGTGGTTAATCCTCCCCCCCCACCCCCCCACCCACCCCCCAAAAAAGAAAAGTGTATATATCCAGATATCATGGGTTCGAATCCGACTCTGAACTCATCACATACATGAAGGGGCAGCAGAGAGACATCCAGAGTCATGAACTGGATGTGGGCCGGCCTCCCTAGAGTGTAAGGAAGATTAAAGGCCCGAAACACTTGTTTGAAGGGGACTTCTCCTCTGAAGACTCTCTGCTGCCATGCTCTACGCGAGTTTCTTACCACTTGTATTGTATATTGTTTGTGTTACATTCGTATTTTGTATTGTACTGTACTCTTCAGTCATGGCGTATTTTTCTGTGTACAATCTGGGTTGCTCTCTCCGGGACAGCCTCTCGCCACAAAGACCAGCGCCACCCATTTTCTTTTCTCTCAGGCTCTGTATGCGTATTGTTTCCCATGAAGACTATATTTGACCAGGAACATTTTTTGTTGACATCGGGGGGGGGGGGGGGGGGGTACGCGCACTCACTATGTGTTGCATACAGAATTCGATTTATTTTCTCATCCGAAAGACTATCACCCAGACCACCACCCAAGGTCTAGTGGAGGAGGGGGGGGGGGAGTTCAGGTTCAAAAAAGTATGGAGCCCCTGACTTCTAGCTTTTTAGACCGCTGTCTCCACTTAGACTTCTGGTACCAGCAGCAGCAATGGGGCGATACCTGAGAGTTGATGACTACGTAGTAACAAGCAGGGGTTGATGAACTATACTGCAGTCAACCAAAGCCAGGAGTTGATGAACTATACTGTAGTCAACCAACCAGAGTTGAGAACTAACTGCAGTCAACAAGCCGAGTTGATGACTACTGCGTCAGCCATGCAGTAGTGTGACTATACTGCAGTCAACCAGCAGAGTTGTGACTATACTGCAGCAGCAAGCAGTAGTGATGAAATACTGCAGTAGCCAACCTTTGATGACTACGCATCAACAAGCTTTTCAGTTATCGCATGTGTTTGTAGAGAGAAAAAAAAGTGACTACGTACTTAGAAAAAATGTGAAACCTACTTTCCAACGATGGGGGGGATAACTCAGTGGTCAGAGCACTGCTTTCCCCAAGCCATCGTGAAGCAGCTCGAGCGTGGCTACCAGCTGGATAGGTGACCGTTTGCACGCCTTGGCTTCAGTACAGTCCCCCAGTTCATCCAGCTGTAAATGGGTACCTACCCTCTTTAGGGTCAGGGAAGGTATAAAAAAAAAAAAAAGCATGTAGGAAGAGGAGATAGGGTGCCGCCCTCAATATGCTGGCCTCAAGAGAAGCTGAGGTCTCTGACGCCTCGCTCCCCTACGACCACATAGATTATGGGACACCTTTACCTTTTTATACTGAATTGCAAGCAGAGGCACCAGAATAACTGTTATCCGTATCACTTTTATTGTGGAATTGACAGGAACGAGTTGGTTTGTTCTTTTTGTTTTGCTGTCTGTCTTTATCCGCTGCTTCACACCTCTGTGTGTATCGGTTGGATAAAACCCCCATACACACAATGCGTGAAAACAAAGGAAAAGAACCAGCCCCCTTAAAAAAAGAAAACAACAAAAAAAATGAAAAAAAAAAAAAATAAAAACGAAAACTAAAAGAAACAAAGGGAAATCATTCTTTGTACCGTTCCTTCATTTCCTTATGTGTTTTTTCTCTTTTTCTCTTTTTGTTGTTTGTGTGGTTATTTTGTTTGTTTCTTAATGTAAACAGCGTTTCTAGATCTTCATATCTACTGTTCGTGCAGAAATTCCAATGTCAACTGCTGCCTGTGTTCTTCATTTCTCCCCACAGAATGGAGCAACATCACATGTACAGCTAGAACTCGCACACCTGAGAAAGACGACAAGAGAATGGAGGTAACGGTTGTCAAGCGAGACGTGCCCCACGTCGCAAAGGATGAGATAGATAATACATAGATAGATAGATGATCAGTAGATGAAGACAGACAGAAGGACAGACAGAGAAGGAGAAGACAATAGATGATTTAGTCAGACAGACAGACAGAGACAGACGCAGACAGACAGAAGATAGATAGATAGATAGATAGATAGATAGATAGATAGATAGAAGATAGACAGATAGATAGATAGATAGATAGATAGATAGAAGATAGAAGATAGATAGATAGAAGATAGATAGATAGGTAGTAGATAGATAGATAGACAGACAGACAGACAGACAGACAGACAGAAGATAGATAGATAGATAGATAGATAGATAGTAGATAGATAGATAGATAGATAGATAGATAGATAGATAGATAGATAGAGATAGATAGACAGAAGATCGACGATCGACGATCGACGATAGACGATAGATAGATAGATAGATAGATAGATGATAGATAGATAGATAGATAGATAGATAGATAGATAGATAGATAGATAGATAGATAGATAGATAGATAGATAGATAGCGAACATGAGGCTGGGTTTGTTGTTGCTCTGGTGTGTGGTGTTGTGTGCGTTTATAGACATATGAACGAGTGATGTGCATCTGTCTGAGTTAATCTTTGCTGTAGTGTATGTGAGGGGGGGTGTCACTTTTTTTATATATTCTTTTCGCTATTCTCACATCCATCTATTCTTCTTGCCATTGCTTCACTTTCCTAACACACATAGTTTTGCCTTTTTTCTTGAGGGTTTTTGTTTGTTTTTTAGATTTTGGTTGTGTTGTTATTGTTGTTTTGGTGACTGTGTTGGGGTGTTTTTGTTTTGTTTGCTTTATTAAACCGTTGTTGTATCAATACACTTCACAATTTATTTATTTATTTATTTATTTATTTATTTATTTATTATTTATTTATTTATTTATTTATACCACTTTAAGTCACAGCAGATTTCTCTTTCTGAAATTTGGGCTGCACTCCCCAGGGAGAGC
>CM060324.1:58013737-58016237 GCA_030674155.1 Stramonita haemastoma
CAGTAATGAAATTGGTCTATAATTATTGCATAATTCTTTTGATGCTTTTTTATGTATAGGATTAACTAAAGCTGTTTTCCAAAGTTTTGGGAACCTACATTCAATTAGACTTCTATTAAAGATATTTGTTAAGGGATACAGAATTAATGGTAGTGACAATTTTAAGAGTTTATTGTGTACTAAATCTAATCCTACTGCTTTATTCACATCAAGTTTTAGAACAACTTCTTCAACTTCAGAAGCTGATCTGACAACAAAATTTCGTTTATTTCTTTTTCAAGAAAAGGAATGTCAGGGGGAACATCGTTGTCATTCTCTAGAGTTGACTGGGAAATGAAAAAATTATTGAAAATATCTGCCTTATCCCTGCTTGAGTAATAAACAGTGTTGTTAAACAAAATAGGAGGAATTTCGGTTAGAATCTATTCCTTTCTTTTTTAAAAACTGCTTCACTAGTTTCCACCACTCCTTTTGTCCAAACTTGGAGGGTCTGAAACACTACTTTCAAGTTCTAATGTGTTTCTATCTGTCTTTCCCTTTGCATAGAGTTTACATAGTTCCGAAACTGGCGGAAACGAAGCCAGCTTTCAGGCGTGTTAGTTAGTTTGGCGTTTTGTGAATGACTTTACATTTGGCAATTAACATTCTAATTTCATCTGTCATCCAAGATACATCACTGGGACGAACAGTAACAGTTTTAACTGGCATACATAATTTTGCTTTATCCATTAGAATTTTTGAAAACATCTCAGCACTTTTGTCTAAAGTTACAGCATGAATAACTTCATCCCAGTTTACTTGCAATAACAGATTATGAAATTTTGATTGATCTAGTTTGTTATAGCAAAATATTATTCTTTTAAAAGGCTGCTCTTTAGTAATGGTATTTCTGACCCTGGCACAAGGAACACTGTGGTCACTACAGATAGCTGGCAGAACTTCAACTGAGTGTACTAGGTTAGGACTGTGTAATAATCAGATCTAAACAAGAATGTGTTGAATCAGTGATCCGAGTAGGCTCATTAACTAATTGTTTAAGCTGATAGCAATTGAGAAGGTCAATTAGATAGTGAGAAGGAGTATCTAGGAAGTTTGTGTTAAAGTCACCAAAAATTAGAAACTTAAGTAGCATGTTATTGACGTTATCTATACTTTTTTCTATTAGATTCCAATAATTAACCTTTGAGTTGGGTGGACGATAGAACGATCCAATCAGTAATCAGTAGACTCGTTTGGTCTAATTTTGTTTCTATCCACACTGCTTCCAACTCATTGACATGCAAATCAGGCCGAGCTTTACAATATAGATTATTTTTTACATAAATAGCTACCCCACATGTGGGTCATGCGGTCTGTCACACCAAACTGGTGGATGAAAATTAGTCAGGTGAATGGAACTGTTGTGGTCCATTTCAGAAAGCCATGTTTCTGATACAGTAATTATATCAATGTTATGGTATTCTGATTGTAACATTTGCATCTTACTTCTGATACTTCTTGCATTTATGTGCACAATTTTTAAATCAGTTATAGGAACAGGCCCTGGGTTAATCTCTACGTCTCCACACAGTAACAAAAGTAAGTGCAACCACTGGAAAGAAACAGAACCTTTATTATCCTTATTATTATTGCTAATAACCCAGTACACAGAATCAGAAGAAATAGAGCTGTTTGTTAAATGGCTTTTATCATCATGAATAAAAGTAACAAAATGAGCAAACATGACAGTGTTATGTTATGGGGATGTCGGATGCATGACAATATTAAAAACTGTACAATCAAAGATTTATCAAGAAAGGCTAGTTTCCTTGCTTTGGCCAAGGCTTTAGAATGATGCATGCCGATCCTTGCACGATACACATCTACACCTACTGCCATTCAGGTTATACCGCTAAGCAGCAGCATAAAGAACAGGTGTGTGTCAAGGGCCAGCATAATCAAAGGACATGAAATTGCTCTCCGTCTCTCTAAAGAAGAAAAAAAATGATAAGCAACTAAATCGTTTAAAAGGATACGAAAGGTCCGAGAAATTAACAAAAAAGACATGTTGCAATGGAAATAGAAAAAAAAATTCACAAGCATTATATGAACCAAAACACTTTCCACTAAACTAGTTCAGTGAAAGACAACAAAAGGGAGCTAAATCAACGTGTTATAAAAAGGAGTGCGCTCCCAGCTTACCAAGCTAGCATCAGCACGTGACAGGGGACCCCACCACCATCCACCTCCGCTTACTGCTCTCCATTATGCTCTCTCTCTCTCTCTCTCTCTCTCTCTCTCTCTCTCTCTCTCTCTCCTCTCTCTCTCTCATTCAAACGCTCTCGCGCGAGGACGCACACTCACACACACACACATACGCACGCACCCGTACACGCACGAACACACACGCGCACGCACATACACACACCACACATACGCGCGCCAATGCACCTTCACAACGTGCAGGATTACTATTGGGCTATTACTCGAGTAGGCCATCGAGTGCCGGTGGGAAAGACGA
>CM060324.1:58021237-58036237 GCA_030674155.1 Stramonita haemastoma
ACGACGACGACAACGACGACGACGACGACGACGACGACGAAGAAGAAGAAGAAGAAGAAGAAGAAGAAGAAGAAGAAGAAGAAGAAGAGAAGAAGAAGAAGAAAGAAGAAGATCAACAACAACAGCAGCAGCAGCAGCAGCAGCAACAACAACAACATCAACAACAACAACAACCAGAACAAGGACAAGAAAAATTTTGCTTTTCAAGGCTCAACCCACACATGTGCTTCTAATAATTCAATACATCAAAGATACCAGCACCAACATTTCAGCATCTTAACAAGCAGAGAAAATTCATGTGAGTTGTAAGTCATAATTATATCAGAACAATAAACAGGGAAAAAAGAGAAAGTAATAAAATAACTGAATCTTAAAACTTTGTAAGCACTCACAAAACATAAACATTCCACACCCACACACGCGTGTATCCACGCTAGGCACGCATGTACGCACGCACACACACACCACACACACACACACCACACAACACCACACACACACACACACACACACACACCACACACACACACACACCAGCGCACATACACGCACACAGGCCAATGCAGAAATGATCCCAACATATTCACAGAAAATATCTGCGCTCATGGCATATTTTCAGAAAAGTCAAGGTATACTTATCATTACAACAAACATAACAATCGGTGAAACCATTGTTCCGCTGAGCGGTTTTGCTGAAATAATAATTATGCACACTATCTTCAACAATCTGAAATTAATTCACTGTCTTCTCCATCGTCTCATAATGATCCCTCACATGTTGTTTCGTGGTTCAGTGGTCTAGAGGTAATGCACCTGCCTAGAAAGCGAAAAGTCCGGGTCGAAAGTGTGCGGTGGTTTGAATCCCGTTTGGGCCCGAAACTTTTCTCTCATCCATGAGACCAGGAGTGGTGGTCTGGGTGCTAGTCTTTCGGATGAGACGATAAACCGAGGTCCCGTGTGTTCCACAAAACTATTTAGCGCAAGTAAAAGGAACAACCAAAAAAAAACAAGACACGGCAACAAGAGATTTGTCCCTGGTCAACTTCTGTAGAAAAAAGCTACTCTGATAGGGAAACAAATACAGTTTCATACAGAAAAAGAAAAAAAAATGGGTGGCGCTGCTCTTATGGCGACGTGCTCTCACCGGGGAGAGCAGCCCCACGCAGAGAAATCTGCCATTATTTAAAGTCGTATAAATATAAATGTCAATGTCATTAATTTGAAACTTTGAAAAAATGAACATTGCCCTATCCATCAAATTATGTTTGGGTTCAGGGAGGTATTTCCATAACACTGCAGTCTGTCTCTGTCTGTCTGCCCACCCCCATTGTCTGGTGTTGCTACACACACACTCTGAAGGTCAACTCATGGTCACGTCACCATGGTGATGTACTACTCTGAAGGTCAAATCGTGCTCACGTCACCCCAGTGGTGTACTACTCTGAAGGTCAAATCGTGCTCACGTCACCACAGTGGTGTACTACTCTGAAGGTCAAATCGTGCTCACGTCACCACAGTGGTGTACTACTCTGAAGGTCAAATCGTGCTCACGTCACCCCAGTGGTGTACTACTCTGAAGGTCAAATCGTGCTCACGTCACCATAGTGGTGTACTACTCTGAAGGTCAAATCGTGCTCACGTCACCCCAGTGGTGTACTACTCTGAAGGTCAAATCGTGCTCACGTCACCATAGTGGTGTACTACTCTGAAGGTCAACTCATGGTCACGTCACCCCAGTGGTGTACTGCTCTGAAGGTCAACTCATGGTCACGTCACCACAGTGGTGTACTACTTACACACACTCTGAAGGTCAATTCATGCTCATGTTTCTTTGTTTTTTATTTTCTTTTATTTCCAGCATAATGGAATAAGCACTCGTGTGCTTTGTTTGTTTTTTTTAGATCCAGTGCCCGTGTGTATGCAGCTTTGTCAATTTTGTAGTCTGTTCCCAGTGTTGTGTTGTGCTGTGCTGTGTTGTGTTGTGTTGTGTTGTGTTGTGTTGTGTTGTGTTGTGTTGTGTTGTGTTGTGTTGTGTGTGTGTGTGTGTGTGTGTGTGTGTGTGTGTGTGTGTGTGTGTGTGTGTGTGTGTGTGTGTGTGTGTGTTCAATTCATTTTAAGTCTCTTCACAAATGTTATATTAGAGGTATATATATATATATATATATATATATATATATATATATATATATATATATATATATATATATATATATATATATATATATATACCGTAAAATCCCTAGCATAAGCCCACCATCTAGCAAACGCCCACCCCCCACTTTGGGCCAAAAGTTGTACACAGGGGTAACTACCTAGCAAACGCCCACCCTGCTTTTTCAGAGACTATGCTCACTTTCACTAGGATTTGTGCAGACTGTTCTAAAAGTCTTTTTTCCCCCTTCTTTCGGAGTGTGCCCGTGAATTTTCTGTGGATAGGAAGAGCATCAGGGAATGAAGTGAAAACAGAGAAAGACTTGAACAGCAGTACGGAAAAGAAACAAAAACGGAAACTGTCAAAAAGACCAGCAGTTAGATCTGAACATGTCGACCAAGGTGTGCTGCATTATCTGGAACATGAAAGATCTGAAGGCAGGGTATTGGAAACAAGGACCTACAAAGGAAAGCATGGAACTGGCAGGTGCTTTCAATGTGGTGGGCTTCTCGGCATCAGACATGTGGTTAGTAAGTCGCTGGAAACAGCGCCACTTGGTGTCTTGTCGACAGGGAACCAGCTCAAGCCAAAAGGTCCCTGCAGACTGAGGATCAACTTCTTCAGTTCCAACGGAATGTTCTGGCCTTCTTTGCCTCAAAGTCCCTTTTTTTCCTATTTTCCTTCACTTCAACTCACATGACCTAACTTACATGCTTTCGGGGTTTGTATTCACTCAATTACACGGTTGAACACAAAAATTACTTTGTGCAAAGGGGTCTATCCCTAGAAAACGCCCACCCCCCAATTTTGCCCTAAATCAGTGCACAGGGGGGGTGGGCGTATGCTAGGGATTTTACGGTATATGTATAATGTAAATATAATATAATATAAATAAAATAGAAGAAGAGTAGGATGGGGTAGGGGTGGTCTGGATTAAGGTGTTGAAGTGGATGCACTCAATGTTGAATATTCGTGGGCAAGTAGATTAATGGAAGTCAACGGACTAGCCTACAATGAATACTAAAATATGCAACTCCTGAATAATGCTTAAGTACAAAAAGAGCAACAACAACAAAAAAAACTCATTGTAACAAGATCTGATAAGTGAAATAGTAAGACAAAAAAAGACCATATGCCTAACAATTAAAAAAAAAAAAACCCACAAGGAAATATATTCCGCAAAAAGAGAATGTCTGTCCGTAATAATCATAATAAAGAACCAACTGGACTATCCTACAACGATTTGAAAAAAATGTATACATCACTAAAGAATCACTGAAGACTGCAGATGACGATAATGAGGTGAGAATAGGTATGTGATTCCCTAGCAACGGGCATGTTGATATCTGATCAACAGTTATGCTGTGACTACGTATGCAAAAGACATTTCCAACATAGGCCTACTTAGTTTTACCTAGTGGTCAGAACATTGCGCTCGCAATTTGACGACCCCGGTTTGATTCCCCTTGAGGAATTTTTTTCTCCTGGAGTTAACATCAGTGCAGACTCCACTCTCCCCAAAAGTCCTTCGGATGAGATTATAAACCGAGGCCCCGTGTGCGAACGCATGCAGAACATCTTGCTTACACGTTAAATTCTGTTCCGCTTTTCGTAATATTAAGCCATTGTGTGCCTGTGGGAATAGATTTATTTATTTATTTATTTATTTATTTATTTATTCTTTTATATCGAGGATAACAGAATAAGCAATCATGTGCTTTTTTTCATCTGGTCCCCGTGTGTATGCAGTTTTGTAAATATTGTCATCTGTTCCCCCGGCACACGATGGCCTACTCTTACGAAAAGTGGAACAGGATTTAACGTGTGCGCAAGATGTTCTGCGTGCGTTCGCACACGGGGCCTTGGTTTAAAGTCTCATCCGAAGGACTTTGGGGGAGAGTGGAGTCAGAACTGATGTTAACTCCAGGATAAAAATTTCCTCGATCGGACTCGAACCCGGGTCGTCAAATTGCCAGCGCAATGTTCTGACCACTAGGCTATCCGTCCCCCCATAGATGATAAGATTTACAAAACTGCATACACATGGGGACTGAGGTTTTTTTTTTAAAGCACATGAGCGCTTATTCCATTATCCTTGATATAAAAGATTAGGTAAATAAATTAATTTTTTTAAAATTCAATCTCCATCTGCAGGCCTGTTTTATGCGGTAACAATCAGTTTCTAGTATTTAAACACACGATTCAGATTGTATCATTTCTCCATATGCATTTAGATAACCAACTCTCTCTTTCTCACACTGGAATAACGTTTGTTGCGATTTTTGAACGACCTGATAGCATTCTTCAAGTGACAAATGAAGTTTTAAATTTGTAACATCTAACAAACCTTTTGCTACTTTTTTTGCTAAAATATCTACTTTTTCATTATGATATATACCAGAGTGAGATGGAATCCAACAAAAAGTTAGATCTGAGCTTTTTAAAGAGATGACATAAATTAGGTAACACGAAAGGTGAATCCAGAATATTTTCAAGAAGAGCATTACAAGTCACATCAATACAACCATTTTCCCCAAATGGTGAATGGCTGTTAAAATCATCATATAATCATTAACCATTTTTCTCGTTGGATACTAACAGTTTTTAACCAGACAGTAATCATTTATAGGACCTCTAGGTAAGTAAAGTGACACACAATTAGTTCATAACGATTCTGAAAACTTTATCGTTGCAGCGCATTATGAGACATCTTTCGTATTTTCTGGCACAGGAGACTGAAGCAATAATGTAAACCGTCATAAATGTATATCGCAGTGTTGATTTTTGCCTCCGTCTGTTGCTTTTGTTCGCAGATGAGTGGATAGAAAAACTGCTTCAATCTTGGTGACTTTTTTATTTTTTAACATTCAAAGACTGAAGAAGAAAAACGTGATAGGTGTTTGACACAAAGTGTTGCTGTAAATAATCCGTTTGTAGCTAAAGATCTGCTATTCCACTGCAGAACTGAGATCTTACTGCCAGGACGCATTATCATTTAGATTGAAATGTTTTCTTTTCTCTACAGGGGCAAGGAATAGGGGGGGGGGGGGGGGTAGTGTATTATTATCACGGGAGAGAAAAAGCAAACAAGGTAGGAAGGTGCAGTGGGGAAGATAGATCCTTTACAAAGTGCATGAGAAATTCTTAGCCTAGTTTGATTAAAACACGACAGTACACCAGATATACGGATTATACAAAACAGTCAGCGCGATTACACCACATGCTTTTGTTGCTAAAAGTTCGCTACAAAGTAAACAAACCTTCCGTGAGATCTACAAAGTTTGCGTCACATAGGAGGGTGTAGGGGTGGGAGGAAATCAGGAAGGTATTTAGGCAGTTCCAGTGCCAACATAAAGCAGTTCATCAATCGTGTACAAGATCTATATCTTCGTTCGCATAACAACATATGATATATTATCTATCTATCTATCTACCTATCTAGCCTATCTATCTATCCCTTAGTCTGGCGACCGTTGGGGGAACCCCTGAAGACTTGACAATATGAAATACATGTAGATACATATTCATATAGTTCAGATAATTTTGTATTATAAACTTGTTCATGGTATGGCTCCTTTATATTTGATAGATCATCTTCCACATCTTGTTTCTTCAGTAAATCCATATCATCGTTGAAATCCTTTAGAAAGGAAGATTCCACGTTGCAGAACGGAATTGTATAAATCCTCTTTTTTTCCTTCTGCCACTTGCCTTTGGAATGATTTACCAGAGGAAATCAAGCAGCAGAATTCCTTAAGTCTTCTTAAGCACTACCTTAATACAGCAGACAGTATAGTGCCCAAGTACTTTTATTTACCCGATAGGCAAACAGAAATAATACTTTGTAAACTTAGGTTAGAAATGAGGGATTTAATGCATCACTTATTCCGACGCCATTGAACTAACAGGTCTTCCTGTGAATGTGGGGCTGCTGTTGAGGATGCTGCTCACTATCTGATAAACTGCCCTCTTTACCACCTGTGCAGTGTGGTCACTATAGATGTCCACTATTGGATAAACTGCCCTCTTTACCACCAGTGCCGTGTGGTCACTATAGATGTCCACTATTGGATAAACTGCCCTCTATACCACCAGAGCCGTGTGGTCACTATAGATGTCCACTATTGGATAAACTGCCCTCTATACCACCAGAGCCGTGTGGTCACTATAGATGTCCACTATTGGATAAACTGCCCTCTATACCACCAGAGCCGTGTGGTCACTATAGATGTCCACTATTGGATAAACTGCCCTCTATACCACCAGAGCCGTGTGGTCACTATAGATGTCTTGCCTGGTGATATAAACTCTGATGTTACAGCTTTATTGTACGGTAAAAGTGATAAGGTCTACAAGATAATTCTGCAATATTTGCAGCTGTAGGGAAATTTACCTTGCTGTCGGAAAGGTTTAATCTAGGACGACCAATTTCTATTACGAATAGGGCCTACAACTTTGATACTGTGTGTTGCACATTCATGTAATGCGTGCATGTGGCCTTGTGCTTGTGCGTGCGCGTGTACATACCTGCGCGCACGCGAGTGCACATAGCATTTCATGAGAGCTGCAACCTCATATGTTAAATATCATAATTGTTATGTTGTATCATTGTTTTCTGGTGTAGGCATGTCACAACCAGTCTTGCGATGGTGTTGCCTTGCACTGCCGTGATGCATCTACCCCCTTGTTGTTATTGTTTATTCTTTGTTTCTTTTCTGGTCTTTTCACAATCTTTAAAAATCTTTAGTTATCTTATCATGTCTTATCGTTCATTATTTGATGCAATGTTGTTCAGCTGCAGCCTATTCTTGCATACATAAGGACGTTTGAGTACCCATATAAGCTTTGCTTGTTGTACTTATTTCATATATTGTTGCTTGTTGTTTCTGAACTAATAATACTGTTTAAACCAGATATATATGCAAAAGAGAGAAAGAATCCAATTAGGTATATCACGTAGAATATTAGTAAGCTGCAACTTCCTGATAGTGTTGGTTATCTCCTTTTTTTTTTTTTAAAGCCTAATTTTCATCAAATGGTAACACAGTGAAAATAGTTTAGATCAAAATTATTTTCCAGTCGCCATTGCACCGTGTTTGAAAAAAAGGGTGTAAAACAAACATGGGGCATGTGTATGTATTGCAAAATC
Organism: Stramonita haemastoma; assembly: GCA_030674155.1. Taxonomy (NCBI): domain Eukaryota; kingdom Metazoa; phylum Mollusca; class Gastropoda; order Neogastropoda; family Muricidae; genus Stramonita; species Stramonita haemastoma. The sequence goes on from CM060324.1 coordinate 58,028,539, forward strand.
GTGGACACAAATGTTCGACACTTCAATTTCTATTAACAGATAATCTAGACCTTGCAGTCACTTCACAACATTAACGTTTAAAACGTTTACAAGTTAAAGTGAAACACAAATAGATAATAAGTAAAAATAATAATCAATAAAGAAAGTAAACAAAGCAACTGCAGGCTAGAGAACCCCGTTGTTCAGCACCACCACTACTAGCAGCACTGACTGAGCACATGGAACATGTTGAACCAGGCATCTCTTGCTCCGAAAACGCCACACTGTCTGTGGTCCCTGCTGTGAGAGGGAAGTAGGTCACTAAGTCACAGGGCCGCCAAGTCACAAGGGATGTAAATACTGTGACTTAGCGGCCCTGTGACTTAGTTGCAATGTGACTTAGCAACACTGTGACTTAGCAAGCACACTGTGTAAATGTGACCTGGCGGCCCTGTGACGTACTGGACCCTCTGGCAATTTGCTATGATTTATGTGACTTAGCGGCCCTGTGACTTAGCGGCCCTGTGGCCCTGTGACTTAGCGGCCCTGTGACCCTGTGACTTAGCGGCCCTGTGACTTAGCGGCCCTGTGACTTAGCGGCCCTGTGGCCCTGTGACTTAGCGGCCCTGTGGCCCTGTGACTTAGCGGCCCTGTGGCCCTGTGACTTAGCAGCCCTGTGACTTAACGGCCCTGTGACTTAGCGGCCCTGTGACTTAGCGGCCCTGTGACTTACGGGGCCTGTAACTTAGCGGCCCTGTAACTTAGCGGCCCTGTAACTTACAGGCCCTGTGACTTAGCGGCCCTGTGACTTAGCGGCCCTGTGGCCCTGTGACTTAGCGGCCCTGTAACTTAGCGGCTTTTTTTTTTCTCCACTTCTCTGATGCACGTGTACTCATAGAATAAGTATGTCATACTTTTGGCTTTATTGATTTTTTTAATTGTTTATAAATTCATGTCTTCTAGCCAATGGTTTTAAAACATTGCATTTATTGGTGTGTGTGTGTGTGTGTGTGTGCGTGTGTGTGTGTGTGTGTGTGTGTGTGTGTGTGTGTGTGTGTGTGTGTGTGGTGTGTGTGTGTGTGTGTGTGTGTGTGTATAAGAGAGAGGGTATGTGTAGATGGTGTGGGGGGGGGGGGGGGGGCGTGTTTGTGTATATGCCAACGTGTGTGCATGTATATGGGCGTGTGCGAGTGCGTGCGTACACACATGCGTAAATAATAGTGGTTATGTCTTTTCTAGTCAATGATTTTCATAACATTGTGTCCATATATTGGTGGTAGTGGTGGTGGTGGTGGTGGTGGTGGTGTGTGTGTGTGTGTGTGTGTGTGTGTGTGTGTGTGTGTGTGTGTGTGTGTGTGTGTGTGTGTGTGTGTGTGTGTGTGTGTGTGACGGCTGCTCAAAACATGGAAAATCCGACTCTGCAGTTGGCGACTGGCACTGCACTCCGTAACCCGAAATTCCATCCCACCGCTATTTAGGGCACTGCGCGGTCAGGGGTCAGAGTCCAGCATCTGGCGATGCCGCTACACTTTCCTTCTTCTTTGCTGTCTATTAGCAACCGGGCGAATTTTCATTTGAAAGGCATTTTTTACCATATGCTCCCGGATTCCCATCAATTGTTACAGAGTTCATACTTGAGTGAACAAAACTTTAATACTTGTTCTACTTGTTCGTGGTGACTGTTGTGCTGCTCCATTTCGTTAACTATTTTTAACAATTTTTTTTTTACAAACATTGTGTCTCCGAGAAATCAACCGAGCTTGTTCCTAATTTCCAGAGGCAAAGCATCTTATCTGTGTTCGCTTTTGTAGGCATATGTGCCTTTTGTTTTATGTGAATCTTCTACTTGATCGTGTTAACAGTCTATCTGTATGTTTGAGTGTTGTTGTGTTTGCTTGTGCTTTGTTGGTGTTTACTAAGTTTGCTTTGTTTGTATCCCTAATTGTCTGAACATCAGTCAAGTGCGTATATTCGAGAGCAAATGCGTGTGTGTGTGTGTGTGTGTGTGTGTGTGTGTGTGTGGTGTGTGTGTGTGTGTGTGTGTGTGCGCGCGCGCATGCATGTGCATGTGTTAGTGTGCTTTGCGTGCATGCGAGCATCTGTGCGTGTGTGTGTGTATGTGTGTGTGTCTGTGTGTGGCGCGCGTGTGCGTATGTGTGTGTGTGCGTGTGCGTGTGTGTGTGCGTTCGTGTGTGTGCGCGCGCATGCGTGCGTGTGTGTGTGGTGTGTGAAGGGCCACGACACCTACCTGTATACATGCGCTTCCTGGCTGTGTGTCAGTATCAAGATTTTTGTTAGTTTTCTCTGGCACATGTGTGCATGCGTGCGTGCGTGTGTGCGTGCATACGTTTGTGTGTGTGTGTGTGTGTGTGTGTGAGAGAGAGAGAAGAGAGAGAGAGAGAGAGAGAGAGAGAGAGAGAGAGAGAGAGAGAGAGAGAGAGAGAGAGAGAGAGAGAGAGAGAGAGAGAGAGAGAGAGAGACTCTGTGTGTGTGATTGTGTGAGCGTGCGTGTGCGCGCATGTGTTCATGTGTGTGCGTGTGTGTGTGTGTGTGGGGCGTATGCACGAGTGTGTATGTGTGTGCCTGCGTGGGCGCGCGCATGTGTGTGTGTATGTGTGTGTGAAGTTATTTTGGTATATGCTTTTATTTTGACCATTATGGAACAAGCACTCATATGTTTTTATTACAGTCTCAGTGTGTATGCAGTTTTGTCAATTTTGTCATCTGTTATGTGTGTGTTTGTTGTTGTTGTTATTTTTTGTTTGTTTTTCATCCCTTATGTGTATGTGCATGTGTGTGTGTGTTGTTGTTGTTTGTTTTGTTTTTTTGCTTTGATGTCAAAGTGTAGGAATATGTGCAATTTGTTCTTTTTTCACAACACCGAAGTAGGCATGCTTTTGATCACATTTTTTCAACATGAACAGAAGATGTTTTCTGTACAGTATCAGAAACATCAATAAAACAAAAACCTGAATCATTTGTGAGCTGCTCTATCTTTGCCTGATGATAGTGTACAATAGTGACAAGACATTTGTATACTACTGTGTGCTCGGGGCCATATAAACTGCACTGGAATTGGTTAGTGAACAAACGTGCAACTCTAACAAGGAAACCACTTAAAGCTGATGAAACAGTGGAGTGTGTACTCGCTGTATCGCTGTATGCCATGACTATACAGAAGTGTGTACAGTGAAATCAGATAAGCCCAAGCATATGTCACTATGACACCCCAGCTCTTCATCGCCTGGCTTCTCACGCCACAGCGCAGGTGTGCAGTAGCCTATTAGGGTGTGTTCATCTGTGGCCTGGCTGTGCCAACAGGAAGAAATAAACAGCAAAAAAACCCCAACTAGTCTGCACTAGTCCGTCAACTACTTTACTGTGGAACTCTCTTCCAGATTCTATTAAAAATAGTAATTCCTTAAGTCAATTCAAACGATATTTATCTATGAATGATCCTATTGTACCTTTGTATTTTTATCATGGTAAAAGAAAAGAACAAATACTGCATTGTCGACTTCGACTTGGAATAAGTGACCTAAAATATGATATGTTTCATCGTCATGTAGCAAATGATCCATTATGTGCTTGTGGTAGTGCACAGGAGACAGCCGAACACTATTTTCTGTTCTGTCCTAATTTTGATTTAGTCCGTGCCAACACAATTGCATTGCTTCCCCCTGAATATGTTCATTTGCAAATTCTTTTGAGGGGCAGCCCTGAACTCAATATGAAAACACATATCTTTATTGTTGAAGTTGTCCATCAATTTATATTTGATTCAAAACGATTTTTATAATATTTTTGTCAAATAATGGTATCCAATTACAAAAGTCTTAGTAGAGGTTTGAAGCACTTATGTAATTCTCTTTGCTACCCGCTAATGTCTGTATGATTGTTTAGAAAGCACCTATAGCTTTGAAAGGTAAAAATAACAATTAACAAGATCTGATATAGTACACGTATTATTTCATAATTTTCACTATTCATGCAGATTGTTACCTGATATCATCATAACTGACAGTATTTTTGGCCTTGATGATGGTATTTTTATAGTTGGTCTCTCACTCTCTCTCCCTCTCCGGTTATCGTTGCTGGTGGTTGGTCTTTTTTTTTGTTTGTTTGTTTGTTTGTTTGTTTGTTTTTTTGTTGTTGTTTTGTTTTTTGTCTTTTGTTATGTTTTGTTTGTTTGTTTGTTTGTTTGTTGGTTGTTGTTTCTTCCACTAATTTTGTGTGCTTTTTCTACAAATAGATCTTTTTTGTTTTGTTTGGAATTACTTTTCCTTTTTCTAGCAAAGACTGCAATTGATGGATTTTTTGTTTTTGTTGTTGTTTTGCACATTGCAGCTCAACGGCCGTCGTTTTCATGTTAATTTTCATTGTTAAATTGAGCACATTATAAGCTACAAGCTTGTTGTTGCTGTGATTTCTAAATGCTGTTGTTTACAATGTTTGTCCAAAATTCTGAATAAAACTATTTAAACCAACTAGTCTGCATGCAGACATGTTCCATGTTTTCTCTCTGTTCATTGTTTGTATATTATAAATGTCTGCTTTTTTGGAGAGTTAAGACTGTCTGATTTTTGTGATTGTGTTTCTGCCAGTGCCTATACTGTTTACCTTTATCTATGTTTTCACTGCTGTCACGTCAAACAGTATGAAAGAAAGTATATGGAGTTTGGTGTCAAACGAAAGCTTGTTCAAAGCTCATTTTAAAGATAGCTTTGTTGTTGTTGTTTTTTAGGAGGATTCATTGTGCGAAACTATGCATGAAAGAAGCAAAGGTAATTTACAGCTGAACACGGCTATAGTGCAAGCGGCTAGTGCCGTCTTTCCTTTCGCCCTGTTTATTTATATCTACGTCCTGCCAGCTTCGGGTCATAAACTGTGAGCGGGAAACTAAAGAGACCCCTGTGAGAAGCCGTGGTGTGTGTGTGTTGTGTGTGTGCATGCCCGCGCCTACGAGTGTGTATTGTGAAATTTTTATGTGAAGGTATAATGTTTGAACAAATATGAAATGTAGCTATCTTGTATCTTTTGATTATGATTCGTATCAGTATGCCTGTCAGTATTGTAATTGCCCTTCAGGGATGATTAAAGTGTTTTTGACTTGACTTGACTTGACTGTGACTTAGAGGCCCTGTGACTCAGTGAGGGTCCCCCTGTGGGAGACAGGGCGTCCTTGGTGGCCGATGCAGAGAGCGCGTTGACTTCCTTGGCCTGGTCCAGAGCAGCTGTGGAGATGACGCCAAGGTTAACGGTCAAGGTTAACGGTCAAGGTTAACGGCCAAGGTTAACGGCGAAGGTTAACGGCCAGGATGGAGGAGTCCTTCATGGTGACTCCCTCACGTCCTTCAGCTGCTGCTGTGCAGGCTGGCATGGGAGACAACCCACACTGCTGTCAGCCCCAGGTCTCTGCACACCAGGTACCTTGAAAAGTTGAAAAGCAAGCGAAAACTTCTAGTGCTTCATCACAGCCAGGGGATGTTTTGCTGATGGTGAAGAAGGCGCTGGGATGCGTGCTGTGCATTCTTCTCACGCCTGTTGTGCATTCTCCTCACGCGTGTTGTGCATTCTCCTCGCGCGTGTTGTGCATTCTTCTCATGCGTGTTGTGCATTCTTCTCACGCGTGTTGTGCATTCTCCTCACGCGTGTTGTGCATTCTCCTCGCGCGTGTTGTGCATTCTTCTCACGCGTGTTGTGCATTCTTCTCACGCCTGTTGTGCATTCTTCTCACGCGTGTTGTGCGTTCTCCTCACGCGTGTTGTGCATTCTCCTCACGGGTGTTGTGCATTCTTCTCACGCGTGTTGTGCATTCTTCTCGCGCGCGTTGTGCATTCTCCTCGCGCGCGTTGTGCATTCTCCTCGCGCGCGTTGTGCACTCTCCTCGCGCGTGTTGTGCGTTCTCCTCATGGACTTTGCAAACCTCTTACTGGCGCTGTCCGCCTCTTCCTGTGTGAGGTCGTTGATGCCGCAGTGGAGGACACTGCCATCTACAGGCTTACCCAGACTTGAGGTGGTGGTATCCAGCTGTTCTTGAAGATTTTGAATTTTTGAAGCCTTCAGGTGGATAGCAGCGAATCCAGAGGAGCGGCCTAACCGTTTGAACTGCACTCCTTCACAACAGAGTCATGCAGTCATGTTTCCGTCTGATATCACTTGTGAAAAGACGTTAAGTGGATTTGAACAGTCATGCAGGAAAACGACAGAGGGAAGATTTGCATCTGGACTAGGCCTAGTTCCTTTCGCAGCTTTTGATGTCAGGGGGAGATAACACCAGTTAGAACCTGACGTCATGGTGTCTTCTGGCTGTCTCCAGCTTTTCTCTTTCTGCTGATGCTGCCTTCATTTGAGTTTTGGCAAGGTGGGGTGCACTAGGATGTTTAGAGCTGCGTTCCACAGGACTGTTTCTTTGGGGGACTTCAGCGTGGGTAGAGCAGCTTGGAGTCTCTGTCTGTGTCTGTGTGCCCACGTTCTTGTTCTGTGTTTCTGGCTGTTCCTGTTTCTCTGTCCACAGCTTCTGAATGGTCAATTCAGAGAAAGAACACGGCCAGTGAGGGAAAGAATGATTGATTTTAAATGACTGACCATTTCACACAGCTGGGAATTCTCTACATTTGTGTTTTCCACTTTGGTGTCAACATTTTCTCCTTTTTTTTGACACTTCTTGGCAGATCTGGTCTTGCTTGGACCTCTGACCAGAAGTCAGTCAGTTGCTCCAGAAGCTGGTGATGGTGATGGTGGTGGTGATGGTGGTGGTGGTGATGGTGGTGGTGATGGTGGTGGTGATGGTGGTGAGTGGTGGTGATGGTGTGATGGTGGTGATGGTGGTGATGCTGATGGTGATGGTGGTGATGGTGGTGGTGGTGGTGGTGGTGATGGTGGTGATGGTGGTGGTGGTGGTGGTGGTGGTGATGGTGGTGATGATGGTGATGGTGATGGTGGTGATGGTGATGGTGGTGATGGTGATGGTGGTGGTGGTGGTGGTGATGGTGGTGTGGATGGTGTGGTGGTGGTGGTGGTGATGGTGGTGATGGTGGGATGATGTGGTGATGGTGGTGATGGTGATGGTTCCCCTGGCTGATTTCTTCAGCTTCATCTGGTTCTGTCAGCTCCTCAGACTCGAAGGAACATTTTTTTTATGACTTCTGGAACGAGTAGTTCGCGTCCTTGCAGCGATCAACTGCACACATAGGATAGATCGGTGGTCTAGAGGTAACGCGCCCGTCTAGAAAGCGAAAAGTCTGGGTCAGAGTGTGCGGTGGTTCGAATCTCGTTTGGACCCGAAACTTTTCCCCCATCCATTAGATTATGAGTGGTGGTCTGGGTGCTAGTCTCTCAGATGAGACGATAAACAGAGGTCCCGTGTGTTACACATCATTAAGTGCACGTAAAAGAACCCACGGGAACAAGAGTTGTCCCTTGTAAAATTCTGTAGAAAAAAGCCACTCTGCTAGGGAAACAAATACAATTGCAGACAGGAAAAAGGGGGAAAAAATGGGTAGGCGCTGCACTTGTGGCGACGCGCTCTCCCGGGGGAGAGCAGCCCGAATTTCATGCAGAGAAATCTGCTGTGACATAAAGAGGTATAAATAAATAATAAATAAATAATGAATAAATCAATCAATAAATCAATCAATCAATCAATAACTAAATTAAATTTAGGAGTCGAACATTTAAACGTTCACTGCTTCCGCTATATTGATGACGTGTCATGTGA
>CM060324.1:58038737-58041237 GCA_030674155.1 Stramonita haemastoma
TTGGAGAGGTAAACAGAATAAGTCATAAAGAATTGCCTTTGAAACAAAATGATCAATCATAGGAAGATACCGACTAAGTTGTGTAGCAGACATTCAGAAATTTTGTAAAGAAGTTAGAGACAAAGAAAAAAAATAATGGGTGGCGCTGCACTTGTGGCAACGCGCTCTCCCCGCGAGGAGAGCAGCCCCAATTCCACGCAGGGAAATCTGCAATGACATAAAGGGGTATAGTATAAACTAAAATAAAGACAAAAAGTTTCCACGTTCTCTCCATCTGTACTTTGGATACTGCCCGTGTGTCAGCGACTGAGTGGGAAACGAACCCACGATCTCTCAGTGGGGGGGTTGACAGCACTGGCCACTACGCCACGGGGTGTTAACGATTGAGTTATTGTAGGCTTGACTCTAGGTCAAAGATACTCAACAAGATGCCCAACTCGCTGCCTTTCGTGAAGCCAGCCAGCCCCCGCATACCATTCCGGCACTCCCTTCTTAGAGTACCGGAGACTAACATTCCCGCACTAGGCTAGATAGGCCTAGCTAAGAGAATACATGGTCTGGGTGGCTCTTGGTGTGCTGCTCCAAATTGTAATAACTCCCGAGGAAAGGGTTACTGGCTATTTTCTTTTCGGGAAGATGAAGAAAGGTAAATAAGTTTAATTATATTAAACATACGGTGCAGAATTATATATATGGTAGACTCTACAAGTTTGTTTCCTTCCCTACTTCAAAATCAGTTGAGGCAGATTTTCTGTGATCAAATCTACGTTAATTTGAATATGTTCTTGTTGTGGAAAATAAATGTTTCTGTAGAAACAATATGTTGACATATATTGCTTACCTTAAGGAAAGAGAGAATCTTGAAACTTTGAAACTTTAATTAAGGGAAAAGAATAAGCACACATAATGGCTTTCCAGCCCTCAATCAAAGAAAATCATAACAATGAAAACAAATTAACAGCAAATTTATGAAAACACACACAAAAAAGAAAAATAGCATAAACAACTGTTGCAACAGCATAGAAATGCATGTCAAAATGGAGATCTTGTGTATAAAAAAAAATTGAAGGAAATGAGCACATAGGAAAAAAATCAGAGAGAAAAATTGAAGGATAATATATATATATATATATATATATATATATATATATATATATATATATATATATATATATATATATATATATAATATATATATATATATATATATATATATATATATATATATATATATATTATATATATGTATATATGTTATATATATATATATATATATATATATATATATATATATATATATATATATATATATATATATATATATATATATATATATATATATATATATACATTATAACGTACACAATTTATATTGAGAGAGAGAGAGAGAGGAACTCGAACTCGAAATTTTAATGAGGGTAATTGGATAAGCCAGAGGCTTCTTTACACCAGGTTCTCATGGGGACAAAATGAAAAAAAAATCAATGAATTAATAAAGAAGTGAATGTAAGATACCAAGGAGACCAATCATTCATCTTGCCGTTCAATAATTGATAAATCAGGAAATCCATGAAAAACATGCATAAGTGAATCAATCAAACGAATAAACAAGACCAATCAAACACTGCCAAAGTGTTGTGACAAGTGGAACAAAACAATACCAAGGGATCTTAACTGGATAAAGGTTTTTGGACAAGGTACATAAGATAAAAGAAATTAAAATGAAATGGTTCCAGATACGACTGATCCACAAAATTCTAGCTACAAATAATATTCTTGAAAAAAGGAAAATTGTTGAAAATGATAAATGCACATTCTGTACTTCTGAGAAAGAAACTGTTGACCATCTATTCTATGCTTGCAGCAAAACTACTTATTTTTGGACAGAATTGCAAAACTTTCTTCATAAAAATTGTGCCAATACACATGGTCTAGTACTGTCAAAAGAACAGATTTTATTTGGATTTGATTCTCGATCAAAAGGAGATGAAATACTAGACGAAATACTAATCACTGCAAAATTTTTTTATATACAAATGTAGAGTACAAAAAGCGGCACCTATGTTTTCGGTTTTTAGAAAATATATAGACAAAACAATATCAAATTAAAGAATATATTGCCAAAACAAACATGACTTATAGTGTATTTGCAGCTAAATGGCAACATTACAAACAACTAGTTGATGATGGGTAGATACATTTTGAAGAAACCGGTTTTTTGTTTGTTTGTTTGTTTTTTGTGGGTTTTTTTTGCATTGTTTTTTTATGTAATACTTAGCATCGCTACATTGCTTATTTTGTAAAACAACTGAAAATTCACTTGGGGTATTCTCGAATGTAATCTGTGTACTCTCTCTTATTTCATGTTTTTTTTTCTTTTTTTTTCCACTGTTTGTTTGGTTGTATCTATATTGTTATATCCATAGTCTGAATATATTGCAAATTGTTACTCTATGTCATGCAAACAAATAGTAAAAATCTTTGTGTTTTTTGTTTTGTT
>CM060324.1:58046237-58056237 GCA_030674155.1 Stramonita haemastoma
CTGGGGTATGATGGCAGCAGAGAGAAAGGGGGAGGAAAGAAAGGAGAGGGTGCCGGGAGAGAGAAGAGGGGGAGGAGAGAAGAGAGAGAGAGAGAGAGAGAGAGAGAGAGAGAGAGAGAGAGAGAGAGAGAGAGAGAGAGGAGAGAGAGAGGAGAGAGAGAGAGAGAGAGAAGGAGGCAAGGCAAGGCAAGGCAAGGCAAGGCAAGGCAAGGCAAATTCTTTTATTCGAGGATATAATAAGCGTCATGTCTTTTTTACATCCAGTCCCCGCCCTTTTCAGGGATAACATCAAGATAAAAAGATACTAAACAGTAAAACTATATGCAGTACCAAACAACATAAAGGAATAAGGACATATATATAATAAGAGAGAAAGAGAAAGACAGACAGACAGACAGACAGACAGACAGACAGACAGACAGACAGACAGACAGACAGAATGATACCAACACCACCCTTTTATCAAAAAAAAAAGAAGCTTTTTATTGTTTCTTTATCATTTTATTATCGGACCACTGTTTGATACAGATAAATACCAACACCACCCTTTTATCAAAAAAAAAAAGCTTTTTATTGTTTCTTTATCATTTTATTATCGGACCACTGTTTGTGAGTGTGTAAATATTCAAAACGGAACCATAACTTTTGCCCCCTCAACCCCCTCAACCCCACCCCCCCCCCCCCCCCCCCCCCCTCTCATGTCCCCTATTTTTACACTCGAAGCAGTGGTAGTATGGGTGTCAAGTCTTTTGCTCAGGCTCGTCACTTTCCCTGTACCTTTGGAGTCTTGTGCATGTCGTCTGCTGTAACTGCCGCTGCATGTAGACTGTTCTGGGGACAGCTGCATAGGAGAACACGACGGTACTGGAACCATTCGTATCGGTCATTGCCTTTCCAATGGATCATTCCAGTGGCGTGGAGAGGGAGGTGGGGGTGGGTCTGCTGCATGGGTAACAGCTTGCCCTCCATACTTACTTCCCTAGGCTTTGCGCTCTAAAGACTACGAGTGCAACTCCATAGTCTTCCGAGACTGATGGGTGCCTAGTACTACTACTGAACAGGAGAAGTAGAAGTGGGCGTTCTATTCAGAGAAGCTTCCTCGCTGCCCGAGTCTCCGTTAAGTTATTGTCCCTTCGCTTCTGGCATCGTAAGGGGTCAGTCAGGCTGCATGTCCTGCAGATCAGGGCTGTTGCTGCTGTTGTTGTTGCTGATGTTGTTGCTGATGTTGTTGCTGATGTTGTTTGCTGATGTTGTTGCTATGTTTGTTGTTGATGGTTGTTGCTGGATTGTTGTGTTTTTCTGATGTTGTTGCTGCTGGTTATTGTTGTTGTTGCTGCTGTTGATGCTGTGTGTTGTTGCGGATGTTGTTGATGTTGTTGCTGGATGTTGCTGCCGGTTGCTGTTGTCGTTGCTGTTGTGGTTGCTGTTGTTGTTGCTGCTGTTGTTGTTGTTGCTGCTGTTGTTGCCGATGTTGTTGCCGATGTTGTTGCGGATGATGTTGCTGATGTTGTTGCTGGTTGTTGCTGTTGTTGCTGCTGTTGTTGCTGCTGTTGTTGCTGCTGATTGTTTCTGCTCTACACTATTACTGCTTCTACTGCTAACTATTCTACTTCTACAATTACTACTTCTGGCACAACTATTACTACTTCTGCTGCTACAACTGTTACTACTTTTACGCTACAACTATTACTTCTACTGCTACAACTATTACTACTTCTACAACTATTACTACTTCTGCTGCTACAGCTATTACTACTTCTGCTGCAACTATTACTACTTCTGCTGCTACAACTATTACTACTTCTGCTGCAACTATTACTACTTCTGCTGCTACAACTATTACTACTTCTACGACTATTACACTTCTACTCTACAACTATTACTACTTCTGCTGCTACAACTATTACTACTTCTACGACTATTACTACTTCTGCTGCTACAGCTATTGCTACTTCTGCTGCTACAACTATTACTACTTCTGCTGCTACAACTATTACTACTTCTGCTGCTACAACTATTACTACTTCTACAACTATTACTACTTCTGCTGCTACAACTATTACTACTTCTACAACTATTACTACTTCTGCTGCTACAACTATTACTACTTCTACGACTATTACTACTTCTGCTGCTACAGCTATTACTACTTCTGCTGCAACTATTACTACTTCTGCTGCTACAGCTATTGACTACTTCTGCTGCTACAACTATTACTACTTCTGCTGCTACAACTATTACTACTTCTACTGCTACAACTATTACTACTTCTGTAACTATTACTACTTCTGCTGCTACAACTATTACTACTTCTGCTGCTACAACTATTACTACTTCTGCACAACTATTACTACTTCTAAAATTACTACTTCTACTGCTACAACTATTACTACTTCTGCTGCTACAACTATTACTACTTCTGCTGCTACAACTATTACTACTTCTACTGCTACAATATTACTACTTCTACTGCTACAACATTACTACTTCTGCGCTACAACTATTACTACTTCTGCGCTACAACATATTACTACTTCTGCTGCCACAACTATTACCGCTTCTACTTCCACCGCCATCTGTACTGCTGCTCCTGCTACTTCTATTGCGCTGCCTCTACTGCTGCTGCTACTAATTCTTCTACTGCTGCTTTTACTGCTTCTACTACTACTGCTACTGTTACTAGCTGCTGCTTCTTCTACTATTTTATTCGTCTGCATGCAGTGTGTGTGTGGAGTGCGGCCATCACTGCTATCATACTGTGTGCAAACTGGAGCTCTGTGAGGTCCACGGACAATGACAAGGTTATGTAGCAAGAGGAAATGAGACTGGAGGAAAAGGATCTGTGATCAGTTCTTTTTTTCTTTTCTTTACTTTCTTTTGTCTTTCTTTCTTTCATTCTTTTTTTTTGTCTTTCTTTCTTTCATTCTTTTTGTCTTTCTTTTTTTTCTTTCCTGATTTTTTCTTTTATGTCTTTTTTAAAAAAATTCTTTCTTTCTTTTGGTCTGTTTTTTTTTTTTTTCTTATCTTTCCTTCTTTCCTTCTTAATTTCCTTCTTCCGTTTCATTTTTCTTTGTTTTTGCCTTACTTTCTTTCGTTTTTTTTTCTTTCTTTCTGTCTTTCTTTCTTTCATTCTTTCTTTTATTCTGTCTTTCTTTTCTTTCATTCATCTTTTTGTTCTTTCTTTACTCTCTTTCCTTCTTCCCTTCCTTCCTTCCTTCTTCCTTCCTCTTCCATCCTTCCTTCCTGTCCTCCTTTGTTGTTTCTGTTTGTTTACCTGGATTCTTTTCTTCTTCTTTTTTCTTCTTCTACCACATACCTGCTTCCTTGTCTCCTCTTCTGTGACGTCCATGTCTGCTGGTTCTACTCTCACATTTCTGTCATCACAGAAACGTTTTACTGTTGATGGGATTTTTTCCCCAACTCATTCCTTTCTGCTATGTTCGTTCGAGTCTTCAAACTGTTTTCTACACTGGCATCGCTTGCCTGCTTGCTTGCATGTTGACTCACTTATTTTTTATTCATTTTATTTTATTTCATACCACTTTATGTCACAGCAGATTTCTCTGCGTGAGATTCGGGCTGCTCTCCCCGTGGAGAGCGCGTCGCCACAAGTGCAGCGCCTACTCATTTTTTTATTTTTTAATATACAGTCCCCGAGCCGCCCTGGGGACTACAACTCCCCGATTTTTCTTAAGGGTGTGTCTTAAACGACACCTGTGTGCATGCTGGGTTTTTTTAATTTTGTCATCCGCCCCTACCGCACACAATGGCCTGCTCTTGCGAAAGGCGGAACGGGATTTTAACGTGTGCGCAAAATGTTCTGCGTGCGTTCGCACACGAGGCCTCGGTTTCTAATCTCATCCAAATCCAACTTGCCTGCCATTGTGCTTGCTTCTTTTTTGTTTGTTTGGATGGTTGTTGAGTTTTCTGTCCTCTTCTTCTATTTTCTTCTTCTTCGTCGTCGTCGTCGTCGTCGTCATCAAAGCCCAGACAGCTACCATTTGTGTCTGTCATATGAGCGGAAATGTGTTGTACTGCCAGTTAAGCGCCTACAAGTCAGACCCAGTGCATCCAACTTCGGCGTGGTAGAGAATTCTCTTTTGAAGGCTTTCTGGGGTTAAAAACAATGAGGGCAGGAGAATGGACCCAAAGGGCAGAAACTAAACAAGAAGGAGGTAACAGGAGGAAAAGAAACAAGGTAGAAACAAAGAGAAGAATAGAAAAGAGGGAATTTCTAGCACAGAATTTCCAGAAGTTAGGGATTCTACGTGTACTAACAGGATCCCTGCTATCTTCACGGGGAGGCGGCCTTCTTTCTCTAGGATGTCTTTTTATCCACTACTTTTTCCTCAATATGATTCGTTTTCCTCTACTTCTTTTTCCTCAATATGATTCGTTTCTCTACTACTTTCCTCATAGGTTTTTTCCTTTTCTTTCTGCAGGGTGACCGTGTCTACAAAAACAAGCCATGACGCCATGAGGGATACCTATGGAGCCCTGCATAGTCCTGAGTCATTGTACCTGAGCCAGACCAAACCAGACCAAACCAGACCAGATCACATCAGACCACACCAGACCAGACCAAACCAGACCAAACCAGACCAGACCACACCAGACCACACCAGACCACACCAGACCAGACCAAACCAGACCAGACCAGACCAGACCAGACCAGACCAGTACAAACCAGACCTTTCAGAAGCCCAGGCACCCAGCAGTTCTCTAGTCTACAATCCTGAGAAAACAGGTCTTTTGGAGGCAGCAACCACGTCCTTCAAAGACACACACACACACACCACACACACACACACACACACACACACACACACACACACACACACACACACACACACAACCTGTGGGCATCCTAACACAGTCTCCCTCTGTGTCTGTGTGATTAACAGAAGGTGTGGGGAGAGGGAGATGCACACGGAGCAGATAAGGTTATCTCCATTGCATTGCATGCACACGGAGCAGATAAGGTTATCTCCAAAGGCGGCGCTTTATCGGGCCCTTCCTTGTGTGTTTAATCTGAGGACAAACAAACAATGCAAAGTGAACTTCGTAAGTGAAAACGTCTAGCACATGTTGGTCTTGGACGCACGCACAATCTTGTTTCAAGCAGTAAGGTGTGTTTTGTTATTTTTATTCATTTTTCGAAGCTGCTTTTTTAAGACTGTGGTGTGGTGTTTTTCCGGGAGGGGAGGGGGGGGTTGTTTTGTTATCGAAGCGGTGCATTAACTGGGCTTGAGAACTCCTTACCATTCCCTTTGTGGCCAGACTTGATGTAGAGAATCTGTTCAGAGAAAAAAGGAAAGAATTTTGCAATTTCAACCAGTTTTGGAAGCAGCCTTGTGACAAGGATACAGATACAGACTGCTGCCCCAGTCACTACACACCAGAGCAAAGACAAGACTGTAAAGTAGAATTGTTTTGTAAATAAAAAAGCAAAAGGTAAAGGTCCCCCATAACCTATGTGGTCGTAGGGGAGCGAGACATCAGAGACCTCACTCAGCTTCTCCAGGGGCCAGCATATTGAGGGCGGCGCCCATCTCATCTCCCTCGCTGCTTTACCTTCCCTAACCCTACAGAGGGCAGGCACCCATTGACAGCTGGATGAACTGGGGGCACTCAGCTGAAGAAGCCAAGGCTCGCAAACGGTCACACATCCCATTGGTAAACCACGCTGGATGCTGCTTAACCTTGGCTGAGGGGAAAGCGAGTGTTCTGACCACAGAGCTATCTCGTTTGATTTGGTAAATCTTCAGTAAAATTATCAACTTTTTTTGGTTTAACCTGCTGACCAGCCTTTGCGTCCGTTCTCTCGGACTCCCACAATGCAGTGCCGGGGCAAGAAATTCAGCGCCTTCTGCGTGTTTCTGGTCGTGGTGCTGGTGAACGTGGCGATTTTCCTCCCCCACCTCAACCCCACCCTTCTCCCATACCTCACGGCCAAGGAGCGTGACGTCATGCCTGGGAGCACGATGACGTCACGGGGCAGTGTGATGTCGCGGCGGGGCTGTCACAACGTCACAGAGTCTGCCACAGATCAGGGGAATGTCACAGGGTGATGGTAGGTCACGTGGTGGTGGTATTACGCACGCAGAAACGTTACGTCACGGGGTGTTGTGACGTCATGGGGCTATCGTACGTTCGCTGTCACCGACGCCAAAGCTCTTCCTTCCACCAGCAGCACCGCTGAGCAGACGACAGCTCCGAGAAGACAGTTCTACAGCAGACGACAGCTCCAGAGAAGACAGTTCTACACAGACGACAGCTCAGAGAAGACAGTTCTACAGCAACGACAGCTCGAGAAGACAGTTCTACAGCAGACGACAGTTCCGGAGAAGACAGTTCTACAGCAGATACAGTTCTACAGCAGACGACAGCTCCGGAGAAGACAGTTCTACAGCAGACGACAGCTCCGGCTCTGTTGGTGAACGGCAGCCGTGTGCTGAAAGCTTACAACGGCACACTCGTGATGCCACTTGCTCACGTTAAACCTCCCTGGACACCGGGCAATGCGTCAGCGCTTTGTCCATCTGTACCGCCCGGACTAGGTGAGAGAGAGAGAGAGAGAGAGAGAGAGAGAGAGAGAGAGAGAGAGAGAGAGAGAGAGAGAGAGAGACAGACAGACAGACAGACAGACAGACAGACAGACAGACAGACAGACAGACAGACAGACAGACAGACAGACAGAGACACAGAGAGACACAGAGAGACACAGAGAGAGAGGTGTTGTGGTCCCTTTTAATATTCTCATCACACATCAAGACAGAGAGAGACAGAGAGAGAGAGACACAGAAAAGAATTCAAGCCCACATCAGTGGAAGCACAAGGTGAAACCCTCCCCTGTGATGATGGAATGTTGAGGTCTGCGCGTCGCCACAAGTGCAGCATCTACCCATCATTTAAAACAAAAATTTTTCCGTCTGCAACTGTATTTGCTTCCCTATCAGAGTGACTTTTTTTCCTACAGAATTTTGCCAGGGACAACTCTCTTGTTGCCGTGGGTTCTTTTACGTGCGCTAAATAATGATGTGTAAAACACGAGACCCAGATGTCTTAGGAGCATCCTTGGTATCAGGTGGCCAGAAGTCGTCTCAAACGAAGAACTGTGGGACAGGACCTGACACGCTCCAATCGAGACGGAGATCAAGAAAGGAAATGGGGATGGATCGGCCATACGCTCCGCAATACAAGCCTGCTTCCAATGTCACCAGGCAGGCCCTTGACTGGAACCACAAGGGAAGCGGAAAGTAGGTCGACCAAAACAGACCTGGCGCAGAAGCATTGAAGCAGAGACGAAGGCAGCTGGAATGACGTGGGCCGAGCTGAAGAGGATCTCCCAGAACCGAGTCTGTTGGAGGAGTGTTGTTGCGGCCCTTTGTTCCCACGGAAAATTCACAGGCATAATTGAAGTAAGTCAACACACACAGACCTCGGTTTATCGTCTCATCCAAAAGACTAGCACCCGGACCACCACTCATGGTCTAATAAATGAGGGGGGGGGGGGGAGAGTTCTGGGCCCAAACAGGATTCAAACCACCCCCGCACACTTCCGACCCCGGACTTTTCGCTTTCTAGACAGGCGCGTTACCTCTAGGCATTTACATTTACAAAACTGCATACACACGGGGACTGGATGTAAAAAAAAGTATATGAGTGCTTATTCCATTATCCTCATTATAAAAGAAGAAAGAAAGAAAGAAAGAAAGAAGGAAAGAAAGAAAGAGAAGAAAGAAAGAAAGAAAAAAGAAAGAAAGAAAGAAAGAAACAAACAAACAAACAAACAAACAAACAAACAAACAAACAAAAATAGGCCACCAATCCACACTTGTACCCCACATGTACCCACACATGTACCCCACTTGTACCCCACATGTACCCCACATGTACCCCACATGTACCCACATGTACCCCACATGTACCACACATGTACCACACTTGTGCCATACTTGTACCACACTTGTACCACACTTGTACCCCACATGTACCACACATGTACCCCACTTGTACCCCACATGTACCCCACATGTACCCCACATGTACCACACATGTACCCCACTTGTACCCCACATGTACCCACATGTACCACACATGTACCACACATGTACCCCACTTGTACCACACTTGTACCTCACTTGTACCACACATGTACCACACATGTACCACACTTGTACCACACATGTACACACATGTACCACACATGTACCACACTTGTACCACACTTGTACCACACTTGTACCTCACTTGTACCCCACATGTACCCCACATGTACCACACTTCTACCCCACATGTACCACCCATGTACCCCACATGTACCACACTTGTACCACACTTGTACCACACTTCTACCACACTTGTACCTCACTTGTACCCCACATGTACCACATATGTACCACACTTGTACCTCACTTGTACCTCACTTGTACCACACATGTACCACACTTGTACCACACTTGTACCACACATGTACCACACATGTACCCCACATGTACCCCACATGTACCACACATGTACCACACATGTACCACACTTGTACCACACTTGTACCCCACATGTACCCCACATGTACCACACATGTACCCCACATGTACCACACATGTACACACTGTCCCACTATGTACCACACTTGTACCCCACATGTACCACACATGTACCACATGTGCCCCACATGTACCCCACATGTACCCCACACTGTACCCCACTTGTACACACTTGTCCCACTTGTACCCCACATGTACCACACTTGTACCCCACTTGTACACACTTGTACCCACTTGTACCACACTTGTACCGCCACTTGTACCACACATTGTACCACACTTGTACACACTTGTACCGCCACTTGTACACACTGTACCACACTTGCACCACACTTGTACCCCACTTGCACCACACTGTACCCACTTGTACCCCACATGTACCCCCCACATGTACCCCACATGTACCACACTTGTACCCCACATGTACCCCACATGTACCACACTTGTACCACACATGTACCCCACATGTACCCCACATTACCCCACATGTACCCCACATGTAACCACACTTGTACCCCACATGTACCCTACATGTACCCCACATGTACCCCACATGTACCACACTTGTACCCCACATGTACCCACATGTACCCCACATGTACCCCACTTGTACCCCACTTGTGCCACACTTGTGCCACACTTGTGCCACACTGTACCCCACTTGTACCCCACTTGTACCACACGTGTACCCCACATGTACCGCCACTTGTACCCCACTTGTACCCACATGTACCCCACATGTACCCCACATGTACCACACATGTACCCCACATGTACCCCACATGTACCACACATGTACCGCCACTTGTGCCACTTGTGCCACACTTGTACCACATTTGTCCACACATGTACCACACTTGTACCACACCTGTACCACACATGTACCCCACTTGTACCACCACATGTACCCCACATGTACCCACATATACCCCACATGTACCCCACATGTGTACCCCACATGTACCCCACATGTACCCCACATGTACCCCACATGTACCCCACTTGTACCCCACTTGTGCCACACTTGTGCCACACTTGTACCACACTTGTGCCACACTTGTACCCCACTTGTACCCCACTTGTACCACACGTGTACCCCACTATGTACCGCCACTTGTACCCCACTTGTACCCCACATGTACCCCCACATGTACCCACATGTACCACACATGTACCCCACATGTACCCCACATGTACCACACATGTACCGCCACTTGTGCCACTTGTGCCACACTTGTACCACACTTGTACCACACATGTACCACACTTGTACCACACCTGTACCACACATGTACCCCACTTGTACACCACATGTACCCACATGTACCACACATGTACCCCACATGTACCACACTTGTACCACACTTGTACCACACTTGTGCCACACTTGTACCCCACTTGTACCTTCATGTACCACACTTGTACCACACTTGTGCCACACTTGTGCCACA
>CM060324.1:58066237-58068737 GCA_030674155.1 Stramonita haemastoma
ACTTTTGCTTTTATGTTTTTATCAATGTTACAGTTTTTACCCAAAAGGCCTTCCAAATGTTTTAACCATTTCGAGTTTGAAAGGGGAGAGTGATTATCTTTTATAGGATTCTCTGCTTCTTGGAGTAGTTTTAAAGTCTTCCATATTTGGTTTGGGTCTTGTAATAAGGCTTCATTGAGACTCTGAACTAACATATTTTTGTATGATTTCTTTTTTTTCTTCAACAGTCTATTATAAACTTTTAGCTGGTGATAGTATTTCTCATTTAACGTTCTGTTTTGCGGGTGCCTATTTAGTGCATTCCTTAGTGATATAAGTTCTCTCCTTTGAATGTAACAAGCTTGGTCAAACCACTTCTTAGAACGTTTTAAAGTTCGTGTTGTACGTCTTTGTGTACAACGGAGAGCTAGTTTTGATGCGTTTTTCAACATGTTTGTAACTTTTTCAACTATAAAATCGACAGATTTTGTGGAGTGTAGGGTATTTAGGTCGTTCTTTATTTCTTGTAACAGTTGACTGATTTCTCTGGTCTGTGTGTGTGTGTGTGTGTGTGTGTGTGTGTGTGTGTGTGTGTGTGTGTGTGTGTGTGTGTGTGTGTGTGTGTGTGTGTGTGTGAGTATATGTTTGTGTGTATATGTGTGTGAGAGTGTGTTTGTATGTCTGTGTCAGTGTGTGTGTGTATGTGAGAGTGTGTGTGTGTGTGAGTGTATGTTTGTATGTGTATGTGTGTGAGAGTGTGTTTGTATGCCTGTGTGTGTGTGTGTGTGTGTCTGTGGGTGTGTATGTCTGTGTGTCTGTATGTGTGTCTGTGTGTCTGTGCGTGAGTGTGTGTGAGTGTGTGTAAAACATTATCCGATTAAAAAAAAAAATAATTTTTTTTGGAAACATTTAGGATGTTTTATGTATTTTTTTCTTATTTTATTTCATTTATAATTTTATTGGTAGTATGTCTCCCCCCACCCCCCTTCACCAATAAGGATGTTAGTTTTAAAAAAAACAAGCTCCCCTTTTATCCAAATGTATGATTTATATTACATGTATAATTTTTGACAGATAGTGGTGGATTGATGTTTTCAGTCATTTATTTCATTTTGTTCTCTTGTTTGCTCTTTATCTACTAACGCTTTTTTTTCTTCCATAATCAAAATCTTTTATTGTGACCTGATTTTTGTCTTCTCAAAGAGTGCATTTTGTTACCTTATCATATATAGTGTCCTTTATTCTTGTGTGTTGTTTGGTACTGCGTAAAGTTTTAATCGTCTAGTATAT
The DNA here is from genome assembly GCA_030674155.1 of Stramonita haemastoma. Lineage (NCBI taxonomy): Eukaryota > Metazoa > Mollusca > Gastropoda > Neogastropoda > Muricidae > Stramonita > Stramonita haemastoma. Next base: position 58,067,507 of record CM060324.1, read on the forward strand.
TTTCAATTTGATGTATCCCTGAAAAGGGCGGGGACTGGATGTAAAAAAGCACGCGAGTGCTTATCTATTATCCTCGAATAAAAGACTGTTGCCTTGCCTTGCCTTGCCTTGCCTTGCCTTGCTTTCCTCTCTCTCTCTCTCTCTCTCTCTCTCTCTCTCTCTCTCTCTCTCTCTCTCTCTCTCTCTCTCTCTCTCTCTCTCGCTCCTCTCTCTCTCTCCCCTCTCTTCTCTCTCTCTCTCTCCTCTCTCTCTCTCTCTCTCTCTCTCTCTCTCTCTGTGCTCTCTCTGTCTGTCTCTGTCTGTCTGTCCTGTCTGTCTGTCTGTCTGTCTGTCTCTGTCTCTGTCTGTCTCTCTGTCTCTCTGTCTCTCTCTTCTCTCTCCTCTCTCTCTCCTCTCTCTCTCCTCCTCTCTCTCTCTCTTCTCTCTCCCCTCCTCTCTCTCTCCTCTCTCTCTTCCCCCCCCCCCCCCCCCCGCTGCTTTACCTTTTCCCTGACCCTAGACCCCAGACCCTCATCAGAGGACCCTCCCTGCCCGTGTTTCAGGCTGTTGTCCTCAGGGCTGAAGCTGCACGCCGCTTACCCCGTGGGAGACAAATCGCCCGTTCATACCGCATGTCAAAGTCCGTACACAGCCGGGTACAGGCAGAAATCGCTGTACAGCAGAAGAAGCACAAAGTCGCGGTTTACAGGTCAGGTCAAAGTCGCTGGTTTACAGGTCAGGTCAAAGTCGCTGGTTTACAGGTCAGGTCAAAGTCGCTGGTTTACAGGTCAGGTCAAAGTCGCTGGTTTACAGGTCAGGTCAAAGTCGCTGGTTTACAGGTCAGAGTAAAGTCGCTGGTTTACAGGTCAGGTCAAAGTCGCTGGTTTACAGGTCAGGTCAAAGTCGCTGGTTTACAGGTCAGGTCAAAGTCGCTGGTCAGGTTCAACGTTAGGTCAAGGTCAAAGTCGCTGGTTTACAGGTCAGGTCAAAGATCGTCTGGTTAAGGTCAGGTCAAAGGGGTATCAGTTTACGTTTTGTTCGAAAGACCTAGCGCCCAGACCACCACTCAAGATCTCTAGTGAATGGAGAAAAAAGTGAGGGCTCAAACGGGGACGAAACTAAACCCACATTTCTCACTTTCTAGATGGGTACCGTGCTTCCGGATAGCTCAGTGGTCAGAGCATTCCCTCCCTCCCTCCCTCCCTCCCTCACTCCAGTCCTTGACTGGACTCGAGACAGGAGTGTACAGTAA
>CM060324.1:58076237-58088737 GCA_030674155.1 Stramonita haemastoma
TTCCACAAATCTAGATTACTTGATTCAACATCTCGCAAAAAATAGTTATCAAGCTCTCATTCTACAATCTCTCAATGTTAACAGAAACAAACTGCCTAAACTTCCAGGTTATTATTACCCTCCTGTTCATCAGAAGGTAGAAGGTCTGAAAAAGATCAGTGCGGCCATTTATATTAAAGAAGGAATAAGTTACAGTATTAGATCTCCACCAATGCCTGACAATGTTCCAGATCTATATTCATGTGCAGCACGAGTCAAGTTAAACGACGACCTGATTCTGAATATCGTGTCTGTTTATTTGCCTAAAGGACCCAATGAGCTTAACACAGAGTGGATTCGTACTTTACAAGATAACGAAAAATGGCTAATTGGTGGAGATTTCAATGCTCATGCACCATTTTGGGATAATAATTGTATATCTGTTTCTAGCAACAGATTTGTAGAAAACGTTGTAGATTCATGTTTGTATTTACTAAATGATGGCAGCATCACAAGAATACCAGATGTATCAAGCCATAGAGCGTCAGCTTTAGATCTGTCTCTTGTATCACCTGCACTTGTTCCAGAGTGTGATTGGTTAACTCATAAAGACACTCTGGGTAGTGATCATTTACCTATAGTCATAACTTTTAACAAAACATTATGTCAATGTGACATTCATGAAGATAAAGTCCCAAAATATAATTATAAACAGGCTGATTGGGAAAAATTTAAGTTCTTTAGCTCGTAGTAATACTGAAAACATAAGTAGTCATGATGTGAATAGTATGTATTCTAATATAACCAACATTATTTTACGAGCTGCTAATGTGTCTATCCCCAAATGTAATCCAGTTAAGTCCAATAAACATTCTGGAAATGTTTGGTGGACCAAAGATTGTGAATTAGCAGTGAATGATAAACATTTAGCACATAAATTGTTTCTTAAAGATAAATCAGCAAAAAAACACGATGAACAGAAGAAGGCCAAAAATTATTGTAACTTGGTTATAGCACAGGCTAAAAGACAGTACTGGTCTTCCTTTTGTAAGAATGAAATCTTTTGTCATAAAGATGCTTCAAAAGTATGGATTAAACTAAATGAGATGAGGAAAGGTGTAAATATTCCATCCTGTCCTATTAATCTTGTAAACAAAGAGTTCCCTTCTGATGTAGAGAAAGGCTGAGGCATTTGCCGAGATGTTTTCAAAAACAATGCGTTTGGAGGGTCTATCAGCTAAGCACAGAGAATATAGAACACATGAAGAAAGTAAAGCTAAATACACAGATCCCTTACCCGATAACACCCTATATTTTAATGCTCCAATAACAGTCCAGGAAGTCAAAGATGCAATCCTTTCCCTTCCTAATAAGAAAACATCTGTTGGAGCTGATGCTATTTCAAATAATATGATAAAACACTTACCTGAAAATTTTATTCTTTTACTACATGAACTTTTTCATAAATGTTGGCTTGAGGGTGTTACACCAATTCAGTGGAAACAGTCCATTATTGTACCTGTTCATAAAAAAGGAAAACCCAAGACAGAAATAACAAGTTACAGGCCTATTTCATTAACCTCTCATATTGGCAAGCTCATGGAAAGAATTGTATTGAGGAGATTGTTACATTATTGCGAAAAAAATAACATTATACCAATCAACCAGGCAGGCTTTCAGAGAGGAAGATCTGCAATGGATAATTTAGTAAAGCTTACAACATGTGTGAAACAACAATTTGCTCGAAGAAAAAATGTTCTAGCAACATTTTTTTATGTAAAAAAAGGCCTATGACCAAGTCTGGCATGCAAAAGTAATGAGTAAGTTAAAGTCCATTGGATTTTGTGGTAACTTTTATCATTACATCAAAAGTTTTCTTAGCGAAAGATCAATTCAAGTGAGGGTGGGAAATATGTATTCAAATTCTAAATACCTTCAAATGGGCTTACCTCAAGGTTCTGTATTAGCTCCAGTTTTATTTAACATATTATTACATGATCTTCCGAAACATATATCAAAGGATGTAGTTTTAGCGCAATATGCAGACGATATTTGTATTTGGATGACCGTAACTATGAAGCGAAACACGTCAAAAAGGGCTTTAAATTATAGTAGAAAAACATATCAAAAACAACTTGATAATCTAAATCAGTATATAATAGAAAACGGACTCACCTTTTCTACAGAAAAGACACATATGGTGTTATTCAGTAATGGCAGTGATCCAACAGAATTACCAGTGTTTAAGATTGAAAATGAGACTATCCATTACAAACAATTAGTAAAATTTTTAGGTGTATTTCTTACATCGAAGTTAACATGGAATACCCATATAGAGTACATTCTAACTAAAGCAAGAAAAAGTCTAAATCTTCTAAAAATTGTTAGCAAGCAGTATTGGGGGCAAGATCTGTCAGTCCTTAAACATTTATCAACATCAATAATCAGATCAAAACTGACATACGGACAAGAAGTCTTTTTTAATGCTCCTAAATATTTATTGAGGAAGCTCCAAAGTATAGACTGTAAAGCATACAGGCTTACTCTTGGTGTACCTTTTCATGCATCAGCAATTGAAACATATAAAGAAGTTGGAATACTTCCGTTAGATGAATACCGAAAACTTGCATGTGCCAAATATGTACTGAGAAGTTCCACACCCAAAAACTTTGCATCAGAAGACGTTAAAGTAAAATCTGATATTCTTTTTCCAAAACGAGCGCAACAAATACGTTCTTTAACAACTATTGGTACATACGTGGCGGACCTTTACGAGCAATCTAAACTTGATAAAATGAATGTAGATTCACAGAAAATGGTTCCACCTTGCCCCTCTTGGGAAATGAATCAGGCATATTTTGATATCAATTACACAGACATGAAGAAGGATGAAAATCCTAATGTTTTGGCAGCCACTGTTAGATCATATATTCATGACAACTACTGTAGTTATCTTAAAGTGTACACTGATGGTTCACTTTTGAATAATCACCAAGCTGGTTCAGCTTTTGTTATACCAGCACTCAAAGTAGAAAAATCATATTTTATAGGTGTAAATCTGTCAGTATTTACAGCTGAACTGGTTGCAATTTTAATGGCTTTAACATATGTGCTAGATAACCCATATTGTTTTTTCCATGTCTTACTTTGTGTGGATTCTAAATCAGTTTTATATGCCATAAAATCTGCAGATTATAAGAATCATTCAAAACTTATATTAGATATAAAACACACAGTCCACCTTCTAAGTTTAAGAAACATATTTGTTACTCTTCTTTGGGTTCCTTCACACATTGGATTGTACTCTAATGAATGGGTTGATTGGGCTGCTAAGAGAGGTGCGAGCAACAGAAGTGGAAACAGTGAGCTACATATTCCTTTATCTATCAAAGAAGGATATCATTTGTTAGAACAAGCATCCTTAAGCAAGTTTAATGAAATACTACAAAAAAGAACAGTTTGTAAAATGGGTTCCAACCAGATAAAAAGTGTCTTTAAAAGTGTACATCAGTCAAAGATTTATACAAATGTGGTCAGAGAAAGACAGCTTCAGGCGTTATTTTTTAGAATCCGATTAAACGCTTTTGTCACAAAATTTAGTAAGGATGTTAAATGCTTATGTGGAAACAACAATATTTCAAATACCCATATTGTACTTGAATGCAAGACTTTAAAGCCTTATTTACCTAGTTTTACCGAAACTTCCCTTGAACAAGTTCTGGATGATGTCAAGTTAGTGTTTGCTATTGCTAAGGGTTTATTGTTAAGTCCCATAGGGCATTTGTTGTAGTTACATCATTGTTCAGTTTTGAATTTTACTCTTCCCTGTTAATTTAATGTTTAGCATACAGTTTCGTTTTATGTAATGAGAATAACTTCAACCACAATTGCAAACTTGCACAAAATACACACACACACACACACACACACACACACACACACACACACACACACACACACACACACACACACACACACACACACACACACACACACACACACACACACACACACACACACACGATTCCCTTTTTAAAATAAAAAGTAAATATTTAAGTATATCATTTAATGCATATATCCCCCATCATTATCCTTGTCTTTCTCCCCCTTTCTCTCTTTAGTTTATCAACATTTTGATATTTATTAGTATTATTATTCTATATGTTTATTGTGTTTTTTGTTGTTTTTTTTATATTATTGCTATATTTGCATATATTTCCCATCTTTGATTCCATTTATCTTTTTTTTTATGCTCCCCCCCCCCCCCCACCCCCGTCCGGTATCACTTTATGTGGAAGGACGTAAAATTGAAGACTACTACTACTACACACACACACACACACACACACACACACACACACACACACACACACACACACACACACACACACACACACACACACACACACACACACACACACACACACCTCACTTAGTCTTATGATTATAGTCATAAGATCATCATAATCTGAGAGAAGTGAGGAGGGAGAGGGCAGATAGTTTGAGAGGGGAGAAGTGTGGTTTGTTATTTTTGATTCATCAAGTAGATTAGAAGGTGATTTTTGAAGGTTGTTAATGATTGATGCTGTTTAATTGAGTCAGGGAGGGAGTTCCATAGCGTAGGGCCTGAGTATAGTAAGCTAGTTTTGAACAAGTCTATTCTTGGGATTGGGACACTTGGCTTTACCGTATTTCTGGAATGATTCATTGGCAATTTGTCTTTTAAGGATGTGGGGACATTTCCTGTCAGTATCTTAAACATCATGATGCCTTTGTTATATTTTAGTCTTTGGTGTAGGGGAAGGATATTTAACTGAGTATAATCCCCTTCTAGCAAGGTTGTTTTCTTCAGAAGGACCAGTTTGAGACCACGTTTATACAGACTTAGTAATGGTTTCATGATATTTGCACTGGCAAAGTCCCACAGGGTTGCAGCATAGTCTATTGAGGATTGTATATAAGCTTGAAAAAACAGTTTCCTTGAATGAAAATCGAGAAAGTGTTTTATTTTAATCAACTGGTAGTCTTTTTTGGACAAGTATTTGCATAGGTGAGATATGTGGTAGAACCAGCTGAGATTTTCATCAATTGTCACTCCTAGAACTTTGTGGTGAGAGGTCTGTTCGATTGCTTCCTTTTTTATGTGAATTGGAAATAGTTTATGTGGTAAATTTTGTCGCTTTTGTCTGGTAGTGATAAGCATGCATTTTGTTTTTGGGGGATGGATAGTCATGTGGTTCAGTTCAGTCCATTTGACAAGGTCGTCAGTGCTTTTTTGTAATAAAGTTGTGAGATAGTCAATGTCATTATGGCTTGTATGTATGGTTGTGTCATCTGCAAATAGTTCACATTTGGAATTGATATGTAGAGGAAGGTCATTTATGTATAATGAAAAGAGAATAGGGCCCAATATGGATCCCTGTGGTACTCCATAATGAATGGGCTTTAGTTTGGATGTTGATGTAGCTATTGAGACACACTGGTGCCTATTTGTAAGATATGAATCGAGTAGTCCTAGGGTTTTTGTAGAAATGTTATACAGGTTTAGCTTTTTAAGGAGAAGTTTGTGGTCAATTGTATCAAATGCTTTTTTGAAATCAACAAATAATACTCCACAAAATTTATTGTCATTGATGTTTGATAGCCAATTATCTACAAGACTGGTTAGTGCTGTATGACACGAGTGCTTTATTCTAAATCCAGACTGATTAGGATGAAGTAAGTTGTTGATTTCTGCATGACGGACTAAGTGTTTATTCATATGTTTTTCCAGTGGTTTTGAAAGGTTCGGTATAATGGAGATGGGCCTATAGTTTGAAGGATCAGAAGTATCGCCAGACTTGTAGATGGGGATTACTTTAGAACATTTGAAGGCATTGGGGAAATAGTTCTTATCAAGGCAGAGGTTATATATATATATATGTTAGGGTGTCTGTGATAGAGAGAGAGAGAGAGAGAGAGAGAGAGAGAGGAGAGAGAAGAGAGAGAGAGAGAGAGAGAGAGAGAGAGAGAGAGAGAGAGAGAGAGAGAGAGAGAGAGAGAGAGGCAAGGCAAGGCAAAATTCTTTTATTCGAGGATAATAGATAAGCACTCATGTGCTTTTTTACATCCAGTCCCCGCCCTTTTCAGGGAAAACATCAAGATAAAAAGATACTAAACAGTAAAACTATATGCAGTACCAACCAACATAAAGGAATAAGGACATTATACATAATAAGATAATAAAAATGCACACAATCAGAAGACGAAAATCAGAAGCCACAATAAAATGATTTTGATTATAAAAGAAAAAGGGAAGCGTTAATAGATAAAGAGCAACCAAAGAAACATAATGAAATAAACAACTTAGCAACCAAGAAAAGTCCACCCAAAAATAATTAGCTACAACATTGTTACAACTCATAACAACAAAATGAACTCAGAAAGAACTAAAGATAATACAATGATTATAATGATGACAATAAGAATAGTATCAACAATAGTGATAATAGTATGATAATAATACACGTAAAACTCACTCCTACACGTAGGTTACACACACACACACACACACACACACACACACACACACACACACACACACACACACACACACACACACACACACACACCACACACACACACACACACACACACAACACATACATACATACATACATACATACATACATACATACATACATACATACATACATACATACATACATACATACATACATACATACATACATACATACATACATACATACATACATACATACATATACGCAACTCACTCACTCATGTACGCTCGCAGGCAAATGCAAATACAAATCACACACACACACACACACACACACACACACACACACACACACACACACACACACACACACACACACACATGCACACACAAACACACACACACACACACACACACACACACACACACACACACACACACACACACACACACACACACACACACTTACTCACACTTATATTTATAAGCGCATATCCGCAGGCGCACATGTACTTGAGGTGGTAGGTTTTTTTGTTTTGTTTTTCTTTTAAAAAAATTTTTAGTCATAGAAAAAAGAAGAATGATATAAGTCAAACAATCATATCAGGTGACAATATTATCCTTTCTTTTACATTCATACTTCATATAAAAAAGAAGAAACAAAACCAAACAGCAAAGTTAAAACAAAAAAAAAACAAGAACAAAACATCAAAAACTTGAGGTACGACCTATCAACAACAACAACAACAAAAAAGTCATGCAAATCATAATATTTTAATACAAGGGGAGATGATAAATGAAAACAATTATCACCCCCCCACCACACACACACACAACAAACCACACACAACACCACAAACATACCACACACACACACACACACACACACACACACACACACACACACATACACACACAAGTTCGCGCTCATGTCATTAATAAACTTCATTTTAAAGGAAGTATATGCCTAATTTTAATCAAGTCATGTAACGGAACACAAAAGGAATCCATCCGCTGTAAGGCATATATATTAAGACATACATATTCTAATACCTGAATCTTATGATTATGTATTTATGGTCATAAAAATCACGTTCATAACCATTTTGTAATCATAATGAACATAATTATTCAGCTTACTTGAGAATTAAAAAAATATACAAAATCAACTGCATTCAACACGTGATTATTAAATAGTACAAAAAGTGAATAAGTATTTCTCAGTATGGATGATAACATGTTTAGGCAACAAAGAGAGAGAGAGAGAGAGAGAGAGAGAGAGAGAGAGAGAGAGAGAGAGAGAGAGAGAGAGACAGAGAAGAAGAGAGACAGACAGACAGAGAGAAGAAGAAAAGAGAAGACAGACAGACAGACAGACAGACAGACAGACAGACAGAGAGAGAGAGAGAGAGTACACAGTACGTTTTTAGCCAGGTAGTGTTGCACACAATTTTCAACTGACCAATAATATCATCATTTAACACTCCCTATCTTTTACTTATGCATATATAGAGAATATACCATATGATAAATGTGACATGAAAATAAAATATTAAAAATTTACTCTTTGAAATCAGTTACAAGTGCACAAAGATAAGATACATATAAAAACATTTAAACACACACACACACACACACACACACACACACACACACACACACACACACACACACACACACACACACACACACACACACACACACACACACACACACACACACACACACACACAGAAGAAGAGAGAAAGGGGGAGAATTATATATATCCAACAGGATGAGTACTGGTTCATTAGTTTTGATGCATCAAGTGCATTAGGTGATTTTTGAAGGTCGACAATGATTGGTGCTGTTTAATTGAATCCGGAAGGGAGTTCCACAGTACAGGGCCTGAGTATAGTAAACTGGACTTGAACAAGTCTATTCTTGGGATTGGGATACTTGGCTTTTCAGTATTTCTGGAACGATTCATTGGGAACTTATCTCTTAAGGATGTGGGGACAGCTCCTGCCATTATCTTAAACATCAGGATGCCCTTGTTATATTTTAGTCTTTGTTGTAGGGGGAGAATACTTAACTGAGTGTAATCCACGTCAAGTAATGTTGTTTTCTTCAGGAGGATAAGTTTGAGAGCACGTTTATACAGACTTGATAAGGGTTTCATAGTGTTTGCACAGGCAGAATCCCATAGGGTTGAGGCATAGTCTATTGAGGATTGTATATAAGCTTGAAAGAATAATTTCCTTGAATGGTAGTCAAGGAAGTGTTTAATTTTAGTCAACTGGTAGACTCTTTGGGACAAGTATTTGCATAGGTGAGATATGTGGTAGAACCAGCTGAGATTTTCATCAATTGTCACTCCTAGAACTTTGTGATGAGAGGTTTGTTCGATTGCTTCCTTTTTTATATGTATTGGAAACTGATTATGAGGTAAATTTTGTCGCTTTTGTCTGGTGGTGATAAGCATGCATTTTGTTTTTTGGGGGTGAATAGACATGTGGTTCAGATCTGTCCATTTGACAAGATCATTACAGCTTTGTTGTAATATGGTTGCAAGAGAGTCAATGTCATTATGGCTTGTATGTATGGTTGTGTCATCAGCAAATAGTTCACATTTGGATGCAATATGTAGAGGAAGGTCATTTATGTATAAAGAAAAGAGAATTGGTCCTAGTATAGATCCCTGTGGTACTCCATAATGAATGGGTTTTAGATTGGATGTGGATGTAGTTGTTGAAACACACTGTTGTCTGTTCTTGAGATAAGATGCAAGTAGTTCTAGACTATTTGACGATATATTGTACAGGTCTAGCTTTCTGATGAGAAGTGTGTGGTCAATTGTATCAAATGCTTTTTTGAAATCTACAAATAATACTCCACAAAATTTATTTTCATTAATGTTTGTTAGCCAATTGTCTATGAGACTAGTCAGTGCAGTATGACACGAGTGATTTTGTCTGAATCCTGACTGATTAGGGTGGAGTAGGTTGTTAGTTTCTATATGACTGACTAAGTGTTTATTTATATGTTTTTCCAGGGGTTTTGAAAGAAGGGATATAATAGAGATTGGCCTATAATTTGAGGGATCTGAAGTGTCACCAGATTTGTAGATGGGGATCACTTTAGCAGTTTTGAAGGCATTGGGAAAATAGTTCTTTTCAAGACATTGGTTATATATATATATGTGAGAGTGTCTGTGATAACTGGAGCTGAAAGTTTTAGAATTCTGCTGTCTATTCCATCAAGACCTCGTGTCCTTGACTGTTTGAGGTGAATCATGTAATTATGGACCTCAAAAACAGAAATAAATGGTATGTGGAGTTTTGAGGGAATATGCTTTTCTTGGCAGTATTGTTTTAATGTGTTTAGGTTATTGGATTTCGAATTGTCATTGCTAATAACATTACTAGAAACGTTTATGAAGTGATTGTTGAGGTGTTCAGCAGTAACATCTTTGATTACATTTGATTTGGAAGATGATTGTTTGTTTGTTATTTGATTAATGGCCCTCCAAATGATTTTTGAGTTTTGTTTGGAGGATAGTAAATCTTGGAAATATTTCTTTTTTTCTCGACGTTTCTGTGAGTTTATGGCGTTTCGTAATCTTTTTGACTCTTCATGGTATTTATGTTTTTTTAAGAAATCTCTAAGATAGCATGCTTCTTCTAGTTCTTTTGTGAGCCAAGGCGGTTTGGGGACATGTTTGACCCTTATGGTTTTAAGTGAGAGAGAGAGAGAGAGAGAGAGAGAGAGGAGAGAGAGAGAGAGAGAGAGAGAGAGAGAGAGAGAGAGAGAGAGAGAGAGAGAGAGAGGAGAGAGAGGAGAGTCGCATTCAGGCAAAAGGTAAAGGTGTCCTATAACCTATGTGGTCGTAGGGGAGCGAGGCGTCAGAGACCTCAGCATCTCCAGGTGCCAGTACATTGAGGGCGGCACCCATCTCCTCTCCCTCGCTGCTTTACCTTCCCTGACCCTAAAGAGGGCAGGTACCCATTTACAGCTGGGTGAACTGGAGGACTGTATTGAAGCCAAAGTGCGCAAAGGGTCACCCATCCACTTGGTAACCACGCTTGATGCTGCTTCACTGTAGCTTGGGGAAAGCGAGTGCTCTGACCACTGAGCTGTCCTGTCCCCAGTCACTACTAATTACCTGATATGCATTATATTCGCTTCTCTGTGCCAAAACCGGTGAGTGGGATGCTGAAAGCCTACATCCAGCAAACGAGATGACGGCATGCTGCATATCATTGTCATCTCTCAGGTTACTTGATTTTACCGTGCTGCGTGTGTTGTGTTGTGTTTGTGTTGTGTTGTGTGGCTTGTTTATTTTTATTTATTTATTCTTTTATATCGAGGATAAATAGAATAAACACTCATCTGCTTTTTTACATCCAGTCCCTGTGTGTATGCAGTTTTGTAAATCTTGTCATCTGTTCCCACCGGCACACGATGGACTACTCTTACGAAAAGCGGAACAGGATTTAACGTGTGTGCAAGGTGTTCTGCGTGCGTTCGCACACAGGGCCTCGGTTTACAGTCTCATCCGAAAGACTTGTGGGGAGAGTGGAGTCAGCCCCAGGAGAAAAATCTCTTCGAACGGGGATCGAAGCAGGGTCGTCAAATTGCGAGCGCAATGTTCTGACCACTAGGTTACCCCGTCCCGGTGTTGCATTTGTCTGCTGCTGATGTTGGTGCTGTTTTGTTTGTCTGCTGCTGATGTTGCTTTCGTCTATTGTTGGTGTTGCTGTTGTTTGTTGCCAACGTTGGTACTGTTTTATTCGTTTGTTTCTGCTGTTGTTTTCGTTTGTTTCTGCTGTTGTTTTCGCTTGTTTCTGTTTCTGCTGTTGTTATTGTTTGTTTCTGTTTCTGCTGTTGTTATTGTTTGTTTCTGTTTCTGCTGTTGTTTTTGTTTGTTTCTGCTGTTGTTATTGTTTGTTTCTGTTTCTGCTGTTGTTTTTGTTTGTTTCTGCTGTTGTTATTGTTTGTTTCTGTTTCTGCTGTTGTTTTGTTTGTTTCTGCTGTTGTTATTGTTTGTTTCTGTTTCTGCTGTTGTTTTGTTTGTTTCTGTTTCTGCTGTTGTTTTTGTTTGTTTCTGCTGTTGTTTTTGTTTGTTTCTGTTTCTGCTGTTGTTTTTGTTTGTTTCTGTTTCTGCTGTTGTTATTGTTTGTTTCTGCTGTTGTTTTTGTTTGTTTCTGTTTCTGCTGTTGTTATTGTTTGTTTCTGCTGTTGTTTTTGTTTGTTTCTGTTTCTGCTGTTGTTATTGTTTGTTTCTGCTGTTGTTATTGTTTGTTTCTGCTGTTGTTATTGTTTGTTTCTGCTGTTGCTATTGTTTGTTTCTGCTGTTGTTTTTGTTTGTTTCTGTTTCTGCTGTTGTTTTCGTGTTGTTTCTGCTGATGCTTTTGTTTGTTTCTGCTTCTTGCTGCTGTTGCTTCGTTTATTTGTTGCTGTAGTTGCTTCTTACTTGCTGTTATCTTGTGGTTTCGTGTCGGATGCAATATACCTCATGAGATTAGCAGAGCGATGATGATAATGATAATCATGACTATAATGATGGTAGTAATGAAAAGGCTATCATATGTATTTGTTAGAGTGTTTTAGCTTTAGTTTTTTTGGGGGGGCAAAGCTGAAATAAAAATGGTTGCAAACTGTTTTCCGGCATGTGTGCTAGAGTAAGTGAGACAGAGACAGACAGACAGATTGACAGACGGACAGACAAGAGACAGAGACAAACACACAGACACAGACAGACAGACAGACAGAGAGGGGATGTTCGTGCGTGCGTGCGTGCGTGCGTGCGTGTGTGTGTGTGTGTGTGTGTGTGCTGTGTGTGTGTGTGTGTGTGTGTGTGTGTGTGTGTGTGTGTGTGTGTGTGTGTGCGTACGCGTGTGTGCGTGCGTGCGTGTGTGCATGCGTGTGCACGCGTGTGTGTGTGTGTGTGCGTGCGTGGGTACGTGTGTGTGAGTGCTAGTGCGTGCTACGATTGAGTAACACCTTTCCCCCTAACCATACAATAATGTGTAGTATT
>CM060324.1:58093737-58151237 GCA_030674155.1 Stramonita haemastoma
TAGGTGGTCACGCGCCTTGCCTAGAAAGCAAAAAGTCCGGGTCGGAGTGTGCGGGGTTCATACCCCGTTTGGACCCAAAACTTTTTCCCCATCCATTAGACCCTGAGTGGTGGTCTGGGTGCTAGTCTTTCGGATGAGACGATAAACCGAGGTCCCGTGTGTTACACATCACTATTTAGCGCATGTAAAAGAACCCACGGCAACAAGGGGGTTGCCCTGGCAAAATTCTGTAGAAAAAAGCCACTCTGATAGGGAAACAAAATACACTTGCATGCAGGAAAAAGAAAAAAAAAATGGGTAGGCGCTGCACATGTGGCGACGCGCTCTCCCCGGGGAGAGCAGCCCGAATTTCACGCAGAGAAATCTGCCATGACATAAAGTGGTACAAAATACAAATACAAATGAAAAAAAAGTAAACATGCTTTGGATCAGAGTTTTTGAAGCATATACCGCTCCCTCCTTTAATGCTCCCTCCTCGCGATAAACTTGAACACAGAAAAAGACATGGAATCAGTCATGGTGGATTACACAGGCTTAGTTTCAAATGAACATTCACCCATTCATGGTTACACTTTTCCACACCAAGTGCCCATATAACACTGCAACTCAAAAATCAACCAACCAGATCACAAAAATGTGGAACAACAGGGGAAAAAACCAGCCAGTTCTGCTCTTCTTGTCTGCATACTACATGTTGTACAGAAAAGAAAAGTGAACATGGTCCACACTCTGTGAGCAACATGTTCAGTGTGCTGATCATAACGTTTGACAATGTGCTGATTATTTATGACATTTGATCAAGCAGAGGAGGGTTTTGCAGAAATAACACAAAACAGGGTAGCATGGTACATCCATGGTACATACATAACGGCTTCACAACCAGTGTCTGTTTCTCTCCCCATTGTATATATTTATAGAACTAAAACCTTGAGCAGTTTTATAGATGGTGGTCCTTCGAATCAGATGATCAACTCAGTCCCTTGGCCAGCATGCGGAAAATTTACGTTAAAGTTCCCATGGCAACAAGGATGTTGTCCCAGCTAAATTCTGCAACATAATTATACCCTCTCACCAAGCAAACAAAGTAACAAACTGGAAAACAGTTTATTTTTGCCATCCTATTCAGAGATCATCTCCTGATCCAGTCTATGCAGTTATTTCATGTATCTTACCACAGTACACACCCCTATCATAAAAAAAAATCATGGTGTGTATGAAACGGACCTTATTTTTGCATAACACACTCATTTCTCCACAACAAAAACAAGAGAGAGAGAGAGAAGCAGAAAAAAAAGCAGCAGCACACAAATGCATAAATGAGCAATTGATACGCACACTGTTTCCCCACAGGTCCAGAGCAAGGAGAGAAACAACAACTGCAATAATCAGACATCACACAGCACTGTCTGTCCCACAGCAAGAAGACACGGTGGAAGCTGAGGTCTGGGGACTCGTGATCGCTACAGAACACAACATGGCCCTGACTGTAAGTAACAACAACAACACACCTAAAACAGGACAAGAGATGATGTGATGAAGGCAGCAATACTGACACAGGAAAACCACCAGAAACCACACTGGAAGAGTATTCCTGTGTAAAAAACACAAACAAAAACAAGAACACACACAAAAGTGCTGAACACACAAGTGCTAACTGAACACACAAGTTGACCTCCAAGGGAGTAAGGACTCTGCCCTCCCCACTCACACCAACACCTCACAGATTTAGTGTAGTTATTTTATTCACTTATTCTTTCATATCGAAAATAGTAGAATAAGCACTTATGTACTTTTTTTTTTTTTTTTTTTACATCAAGTCTCCGTGTATATGTGGTTTTGTAAATTTTGTCAGCCGTTCCCACCAGCACACATTGGCCTACTTTTTTTAAAAAGCGGAACCGATTTTAACGTGTGCGCGAGATGTTTTGCAGAGACCCAGGTGGTTCTGTTCAGCTATCCACAGCCTGCAAATTCAGCTTAACTCAAGTCATGGATCCAGGGCTCGGTGCTAAAATCTGCACCCCCCTTCCTCTGACCAAGTCCAAGTGTGGTCAGTTCCTGCTATAATATGTACCAGCTGGGCTGGGCTGGGCTAGAACCGATAGCAGCTGAAAGTGGGGGGGGTGGGGGTGGGGATAACTGACAGCTGTGGAGGAGGGAGCAAGCAACAACAGCAACAACAACAATAAACCAACACAAGCAACTCCAGAAAAAAGGCTGGAGAGGTAGAAGAGATCACGCCAGGAGAACAATGCTTATGATCAGGGAGGGGGTTGGGGGGGGGTGGGGGGGGGGGGGGGGGGGGCAGGCAAGACCAAAGGTCTGTCCACCTTTCAGCCCCTCCTGTCCTGAGATGTCACAGCATCAGAACAGACCCAGACATTCCACGCCCAATCCAATCCAATTATGTTGCTTATAGCCCTGCCGACCACATAGGCCATATCGGGGCTGTCACCACGCCCTCAGCCTCTCCTCACACACTCACGCCTATGATTAAGGACTTGGACAGTGAAGCTGGAAACACACACCAAGATGGACGATGCTGATGATGATAGAAAAGTGAAGCACCATTATGGAGAACACCCCCCCCCCACACACACACACATACACACACCCTTCCCTCCCATGAAAAACATCAAACCAAACAGGAGAAGAAAAAAAATGGCACTCCATGATCTCATCATCTGCATACAACTGATGGAGAGAAAAAAAAAAAAGAAAAAAAAAAGCAAGAAAGAAGGAAAGAATCTAACCAAACTACCCCCAACCCCCCAACAATCAAAAAAAAACCCTACAATTTTTTTTTTTTTACAAATCCCAGCAACACTAAAAAGCCCAAAGATAATTGTGACGCTCCACCACAAAATGAGTCACTTAGCACATAATCCACTTTTCCTTAGGAGCCACTAAAGGCAGGTGGGGGTGAGGTTGTCCATTTTGAGATTTTCATGGATTCTAAAACTATAGCACTTATTTTACTTTGTAGTGAAATATCAAGGCATAATTTTGTTTCCTTTTGTCTTTAAACGTGCTTTGAAAATAGGGGAGCCCTCATTCTGACCACCTATTACGATGCTTAACTTGTTCATTTCTCATTTTGACATTGCCTGCAGTCTATCATTTCAATTTGTGATAACTTTTGATAGAAATGTTTGATTTTCAATCTGTTTTTTGTATTGTATAGCCATTTCATTGCACACTAAAAACATGTCAATAACTAAAAATTGACCCCCGGTGCAATACGACTCCTTATGTGGTCGAGCGTCACAATTAAACAAGCCTATCAACAGCCAAGCCAGTAAAACAGCCAAATGCACACTTGTTGCAGCTGGTTGACATAACGGTGAAAACTGAACTCTACAGTGAACCTGCACTATGTCTAACACTGCTGATGCTCTACACGGCAGCAAACCCATAAAAACACACCTCCGTTTTTCTGTGTCTGACTTTTCAGCTCAGTGATGTAAAAAAATCCGATGTTCACCCCTCTATGCCAGTCCACTGTGAGCAGGAAAGCAGTCAGTGGTCACTCAGCCCCATACACAAGTGAAGACTTTTGACATGCATTCATCACTCTGAATTGAAGAGAAAGGCAACTGACCACTGGTGAATAAAAAGAAAAACAGTGCACACACATGCACACACACACACACACACACACACACACACACACACACACACACACACACACACACGCATACATATGCATGCACACACACACACACACACACACACACACACACACACACACACACACACACACACACACACACACACGCATACATATGCATGCACACACACACACACACACACACACACACACACACACACACACACACACGCATACATATGCATGCACACACACACACACACACACACACGCGCATACATATGCACACACACACACACACACACACACACACACACACACACACACGCATACATATGCACACACACACACACACACACACACACACACACACACACACACACACACACACACACACACACACACACGCATACATATGCATGCACACACACACACACACACACATATTCTCTTGCTCCTGCTCAGCAAGTAGCAAAGAAAGCATGATAAAAAAAACATCTTCAATAATTCAATTATTAATAGTAAAAAAAAAAATCTGAAAATTCAAAAAAAAACACCTCTTTTTTTTTTTTTTACAGACGGAGCAAAAGATCCTTCTAATATCAAAACACTTTAACAAATAATACTCAAAACTAGCCCACAATGTACAGTGTAAAAAAGAAAAAATTAAAAAGATAAAATATGTACACACATAAACCATGAAATAAAATAATGGTTCTACATAATAGTTCTATACAACAGCATCATATTGCTTTTACAATCTGTTCTTTTACAAAACAAAAAATACCCCAACCCCCCCCCCCCCCCCCCTTTCCACAAAAAAGCAGCCCACCAGTATATATATATAATCAAATATTTACACCAAAACTCCATCCATCAAGTCAGAAGTTGGAATGTGGCAACCTCCACAGTGGAAAAATGGCGGCATGCGCAAAAACCTCACATGTACTGGACCTCGTAATTCAAGCTGAAGAAAAACAGCAGAAGCAGAAATATGTTTGAACACACACCCCCTTCTTCCTCCAAAAAAAGTATACAACAAACTGAGCATTGATATGACAATCCCACTGATGACACGATTCATGCGCTGATCAAGGTGATAACAAGTGTAGAGGATTATATCACATTATTGCACTCATTACAGACATAGGACACTGTAACACAACACAACACAACACAAACACTGTCACACAGATCAGTTCTGACACCCAACAACAACTGACACAATGAGAATTTACCCCCCCCCCCCACCCCACCCCACCCCACCCAAAAAAGACACCACAGAAAAAAAAGTGACAAAAGCAATAAGAAGAAAACAAATCAACAAACAGTACACCAATATCCTGCTGGACTGCTGGAAAGAATCCCAGCCCAATGCTCGAACAAAACTCTGGAAAAAAAAAATTCACAGGAAAATAAAAGTCAACAGATTGTTTCGCTCTGTTCATATGCAAACAAGTTTAATTTTCCCACTTTTCTTTTTCATCAGTAAACTACCAACTATAAACACCCATTTCTACTCACATCCCCCCCCCCCCCCCCCCCCCCCCACTAAAATTTTGTTTAAAACCCCTACCGAAACAAATAAATCCACCCAAAAACCAAACCAAAAGAAAAACGAGACAAAAGAAAAAAACTGAAAAAGAAGAAATAGTGAATTCAGAAATATTGTTGCAAGTGGCAATATTTGAACCATTTTTCAGGACTGAAGGACAGAGACAGTTTCAAAAGTGGTAGAACATACTGCTAACAACTCACTACCACACACCCGTGGCTGGGAGTTCTGTTACAATCTGACAGCTCCCCTCTTGAGTTCTGTTACAATCTGACAGCTCCCCTCTTGAGTTCTGTTACAATCTGACAGTTCCCTTCTTGAGTTCGGTCACAATCTGACAGCTCCCTTCTTGAGTTCGGTCACAATCTGACCGCTCCCCTCTTCTCCTTCAACACCATCACTGAGAGTTCAGTGCACCGTCAACTGACCTGTTCTGACTTGAATTGGACCCTGAGCTCCCTGAAGAGTTCTTTTTCTTCTTCTTTCCTTTCTCTACCTACTGCCTTCAACACTGTGAAGATTCTGCAGACTTCGGGGTGTATGGAGGGTATGTTTGTGTTTCCCTAACCCGACGAACGCCTACATGAGTCACAGGATCTTTAATGTGTGTATTTCATCTTCTGCATGTGTATATATACACATCCAGGGATTTAAGGCACTGGCAGGTCTGCACTTGAAGTTGGACCCAGAGACTGTAAAAATCCCCCCCACCTTTAATTCACCAGATGCCGCCCAGATTCAAACCAACGACTTCATGACCCATGGGACTGAAGTCAAACAGTCTTAACCACTCAGCTATCACGTCCATCGTTTGTTGGGACTATGTACTGAAGTCTGCAGGCCAAGGTGAACCTAGCAACACTTACCCCTACCCCTCTGCCAACACTCCAGAATGCATGCTGGGTATGCTGATGTCATCCACGCTACTGGCCACAGCTGGCCCAGTCTTCTGCTACCAGAGCTGCATGGGGTTGTAACATGTGCACTTGGTGTTCTACATGCGTTCCAAAAAGGGCCTTAGGCTTATAGTCTCGAGAGGACTTTCAGGGGAGTGGAGTCAGTATTGACATCAGGGGGAAAAAAAATCTCCTTGAAGATTCAAACCCTCACCTTCACTCGCTGTCAAATCAAGCGTTTGATGCTCTAAGCACTATTCTACCTCAGCTCCAGATTGTACTAACATCAGGCCTAGCTTGTACCAAAATCATAATACACAACAACAACATCACAAGCTAACTACACAAAGGGCACACAAGCACCGTCATACATACATCCATGAGCAAAGAGGCAAACAGCCAAACACAGACAGATGTACACCACTGCACATGACCAGCAACAGAGATATGAACAACATGGACACATGAAATGGTCCCACCATGCAATAAAGGCCGCAGCTTTTCACAGCTCATGTCCAGAAAACCAAACAAATATGCACACATGTATACATACTGCTGTGCAAGTGGTGATGGAATTCAAATCCTCAACTTGAGCTTCTTAAAATTGCCCCCTAAACCAAAATCGACCCCCAGGAAACTATACAATGTGGTGTGAATTCATACAAGCTGGTACACACACACTTGCATGCACGCACGCGCACATTATTTATTTTATATATAATATATACACACACCCACACACACACTAAATGAACAGTTCTCAACCACTGTGAAGTTAAGTCTTTTCATGTTCAATACATCCAGGTTTTCCTTCTCAGTATTCCTGTATTATAGCATGTGTATATATATACCCATAGCAACAGGTACCATAATTTGTCACACTGACTGCATTTTAAGGCAGACATACGCTTTTCTTTCTTTCTTTTTTTTAAAAAATAAAACCACCCTAAAAAATTATTACAAGCTATCTGAAGTTCCAGTTTTAAGAAACAGAAGAATCCTTACAAATGAGACAAAACAAACAGTGTTTACTACTTTCCAAATCACAGGAAAATATGTACATACACACTGAAGCCACAGAATGAGTCTTCTGAGTCACCTGCTGCCAATACTACCTTAGTCTTTTTCACCACTGTCAATCAGAGAATTAAAAAAAAAAAAAAATGTGATGATGAGGTTTTTGCGTGACTGGTTCAATAAATTCAGCATCTCTCCTTACTTCTGGGACCTGATGGGGGAGGTGGTTAGTGTTTTCTGTTTCAGTTAATAAAGAAGATAATTTCAAGTTCTGTCTGAATAACTTAACAATTCTGGTACTCTTCAAACTTGCACATGATAAAAATCATTACAATTTAATAATATTGATAATTACCCTTCAGGGATGATTACAGTGTTTTTGACTTTGACTTTGACTTTGCTCCCAGCTTCATTCGTATTTGTTCAGGAAGGAACAGATACTGCTGTCAGAGACACACACCAGCCTCTTACACTGTGTATAAGAGAAAATAACCAGTGGTGCCACCCCTCCCCTACTCCCTCCCATCCACCTAACCCCCCAATCCCTACATCACCATTTTGTAGCCCCAACTTCTCTAGAGAACATCTATGGGAATGTTTACTACTCATCTCTTACACTTCAATGTTCTGGAGCACTGCTTTCAAGTCTAATGCACACAGAGTAAGTTTGAGCAACAAAAAAGTCACGTATCAGTTGTTTTTCAGATAAAATCCCCCACCACTTTTAACTGATAATTTGGTGTCAAACAGCTGACCATAGGTCGACAGACCTCTGATGTAGGGGTAAGTAAGCAAGTACAGTGAAGGTTGATTGACTCAATACACTGGACAGCCTCTTCCCTTAACAATAAAAGAACCTAAATTAAAGCTGAATACCTGTCAATGTTTAGATTAAAATATATCAAGGTTTTTTTTCTTTTCTTTTCAGAAAAAAAGCTACATTATTGTTTCTCATTTTTACTCCCTAATTCAAACTGGCTGAGAAAATTATGATGTGGAATTTCCCCTAGTACAGGACACCTGCTTTAAGAAAAAAAAACAAAACACCCCACCTCTATTCACTTATTTATCTATTTTAAACAAAGGTGTGGGATTTTTTTTGTTTTGGAGTTGTTTTTTTCCTTTTTAGCTATTCTGGTCACTGTCTTTTCTTTCATTTTTTTCACACACCTATACAATACAGCTTCCATGTTTCATAGGAGCAGATCTTGAGAGACCTAAGAGAGTCAGATAGTCATGGTCTTGGTACAGCTACCTGCTACCATTCATGCCAACGTTTCACTAACAATTGCAGATACAACAGAAGGTCGTGGGATAAGGTCATGGTTCCAAGCCTTTCCCATGCATAGTGATATTCCCCACCCACCCCCCTACCTACCATCCATCTATCTTCTACACCCAGGCCCAGTACCTACCACAGCCTTGCCAGCTCTGAACAGATTCCACACCACTTCCCACAGCTCTCCCAAACATCGCCCAAAAAAGTGGACACCATTCTCCACGCTTTGATACACAATGCTTTGTTTTTAATTGGAACAATGATCGCACACATTCAGTAGAAAGTGATGATAACTGTTCACACGAAAGAGAAAGGACAGAGAGACAGAGACAGAGAGAGAGACAGAGAAGGCGGGGAAGTGTTCAGGCTTTTTTCTTCTTCTGCGCCTGGTGTCGAGTTGCGTGTTTGACGCCTTGCTCTGCCAGCTTGGTGTAGGCCTGGCACAGCACCTGAGGACAGACATCGGCACAATGAACCTCTGTGACATCACACTCACATCACTACCTCTGTGACATCACACTCACATCACTACCTCAGTGACATCACACTCACATCACTACTTCTGTGACATCACTACTTCTGTGACATCACAACCTCTGTGACATCACTACTTCTGTGACATCACTACTTCTGTGACATCAGACTCACATCACTACTTCTGTGACATCAGACTCACATCACTACTTCTGTGACATCACTACTTCTGTGACATCACTACTTCTGTGACATCACTACTTCTGTGACAACACACTCACATCACTACTTCTGTGACATCACACTCACATCACTACCTCTGTGACATCACACTCACATCACTACCTCTGTGACATCACACTCACATCACTACTTCTGTGACATCACTACTTCTGTGACATCACACTCACATCACTACTTCTATAACATCACACTCACATCACTACTTCTGTGACATCACTACATCTGTGACATCACTACTTCTGTGACATCACACTCACATCACTACCTCTGTGACATCACACTCACATCACTACCTCTGTGACATCACACTCACATCACTACTTCTGTGACATCACTACTTCTGTGACATCACACTCACATCACTACTTCTATAACATCACACTCACATCACTACTTCTGTGACATCACTACTTCTGTGACATCACTACTTCTGTGACATCACACTCACATCACTACTTCTGTGACACCACTACTTCTGTGACATTACTACTTCTGTGACAACACTACTTCTGTGACATCACTACTTCTGTGACAACACGCTCACATCACTACTTCTGTGACATCACACTCACATCACTACCTCTGTGACATCACACTCACATCACTACCTCTGTGACATCACACTCACATCACTACTTCTGTGACATCACTACTTCTGTGACATCACACTCACATCCCTACTTCTATAACATCACACTCACATCACTACTTCTGTGACATCACTACTTCTGTGACATCACTACTTCTGTGACATCACACTCACATCACTACTTCTGTGACACCACTACTTCTGTGACACCACTACTTCTGTGACATCACACTCACATCACTACTTCTGTGACACCACTACTTCTGTGACATCACTACTTCTGTGACATCACACTCACATCACTACTTCTGTGACACCACTACCTCTGTGACATCACTACTTCTGTGACATCACACCCACATCACTACTTCTGTGACAACACACTCACATCACTACCTCTGTGACATCACTATCTCCGTAACATCACTACTTCTGTGACATCACTACCTCTGTAACATCACTACTTCTGTGACATCACTACCTCTGTGTTTTGTTAGTATACGAGTCATACTTTTAAAGGCTGAAAAGAGGTAGTCAGGGATTGTGGGTATGTAACATGTCGGTATCTGTGTGTGTGCGTGTGTATGTGCGTTTATGTGAGTGTGTGTGTGTGTGTGTGTGTGTGTGTGTGTGTGTGTGTGTGTGTGTGTGTGTGTGTGTGTGTGTGTGTGTGTGTGTGTTTGTATGTGCGCGCACATGTGTGTGTGTGTGTGTGTGTGTGTGTGTGTGTGTGTGTGTGTGTGTGTGTGTGTGTGTGTGTGTTGCCTCTCTCTCTCTCTCTCTCTCTCTCTCCCTCTCTCTCTCTCTCTCCCTCTCTCTCTCTCTCTCTCTCATGAATCTTGAAATTTATCTTTATTCTAAACCCTTGATATTTAGTATTCGCTTGTTTGTTAGAAATGATTTTCATTATCTATTTTCATATTGTGTACATTTGGTAAATTTTCATGTATATTGTGGGGTTTGGGTTTGCTTGTTGGGGTTTTTGTTGGGTTTTTTGGAGGGGGTTGTTTATTTGTTTGTTTTTGTTTGGGTGTTTTTTTCGGGGGGAGGGGGGGGGCTTGGCTGTTGTTTTGATTTTTCTTTTTGAGAGGGGGGAGGGGGGGGTCCTTTCCGAGGGCTAGATGTAAAAAAGCAATTTTTGCTTATTCTATTACCCTCTTTGAATAAAAAAAAGTTTTCAAAGTTAAGTCCCTAGATAGGCAAGAGAGAGAGAGAGACAGAGTCAAGGGGGTGTGTTGCAGACGACTCTCACATGCTCCCAGAGGATGTTGGCCAGTTCGTCGATGTGGATGGCGGCCTGGCGATGCTCGCCGCTGTAGCGCACGAAGAGCCAGACCATGAGCAGCATGAGGAAGAGCAGCAGGCCCAGGTTGGCCAGGCTGGCCAGGGACTCCAGCCCCAGCAGCCCCAGGAAGGTGGAGCTGAGGTAGAAGAGCAGCACCATGCCAAACAGCACTGCTGGGGTGCGGGCCGCAGACAGCAGGTTCTTGCCCTCGTTGTTCTTGCAGAAGTTGTCGTACATCGTCCCTATCTCCTCCTATAGTCCACACACATGCAACATTATGATAAATGATGATGATGATAATAATGATGATAACAACAGCAACAATAGTAGTAGTAATAATAATAATAATAATAATAATAATAATAATAATAATAATATATAGATAGTAGTAGTAGTAGTAGTAGTAGTTGTAGTAGTGATGATGATGATGATGATGATGATGATGATGATAATAATAATAATAATAATAATAATAATAATAATGATAATAATAATAATAATAATATAATAATAATAATAATAATAATATAATAATAATAATAATAATACATGAAATTCATATAGCGCTATATCTTGCAAAAAAACAAATCAAAAAGCACTTGCACTCGACCCACACAACACACAAGCAACCAATGACAATAAATAGTTTTAGCCAATTTGAATGTACACACACATGCATGCACACACACATACACACACACACACACACACACACACACACACACACACACACACACACACACACACACACACACAAATAAATAAATAAATAAATACATACAAAAAAAAATTTTAACAATAATTTTTTTTAAAAATAATAGAATAAAAAATATTTGAAACAAAGAAAGAAAATTTCCCCTTTTCTTTCTTTTTTTTGTTTGTTGTTTGGCTGTTGCTGTTTTGTTTTTTGATAGGTTTATATATCCCTGAACATGAAATGTGGCTACCTAAAACAATGGGGAAAAAATGGTCGCATACAGGAAATCTCACCATTGGTGAACCTCAGAGCTCTAGCTGAGGAACAACCCAAACAACTAAAATTGCTGAAAGGGTTTATTGTTTATGTTTGGTTTGGGGTTTGTTTTTTGTTTCTTTGGTTGGTTTGGTTGTTGTTGGTTTTTTTTGTTGTTTTTTGTTGTTGTTTTTTTTTGGGGGGGTGTCTTTCTGGAACAGCTTTAATATAAAAAAAAATTCCCAAATTAGTAACTGATATTAGATTTTTCTCATATTCAAAAAACTTATATCTTTGCTCCAGTGCTGCCACAGGACATGATTTTGCCTGTACGTTCTGTAGCTTTAAGGTTCTGCCACCTTTCCATACCTGTCCTACAGTTTTCATCAAAGTAAAACCATGACCTTCCCTAACCTACATTTGGATCTGCAGTTGTCAGCCTAGCTGAAACAACACACACACACACACACACACACACACACACACACACACACACACACACACACACACACACACACAGAGTTAACATCAGTGCTGACTCCACTCTCCCCCAAAGTCCTTCAGATGAGACTATAAACCGAGGCCCTGTGTGTGAACCCATGCAGAACATCTTGCACACACGTTAAAATCCTGTTCCGCTTTTCGTAAGA
Organism: Stramonita haemastoma; assembly: GCA_030674155.1. Lineage (NCBI taxonomy): Eukaryota > Metazoa > Mollusca > Gastropoda > Neogastropoda > Muricidae > Stramonita > Stramonita haemastoma. The sequence goes on from CM060324.1 coordinate 58,106,288, forward strand.
GTAGGCCATCGCGTGCCGGTGGGAACAGGTGACATTTACAAAACTGCATACACACGGGGACTGGATGAAAAAAAGCACAAGAGTGCTTATCCCATTATCCTCAATATAAAAGAATAAAATGAAAAATAAAAAAATAAACACACACAACACACACAACACAAACACCCCCCCACACCACACACACACTCACACCCCCCCCCCCCACACACACACACAGAGCCTCACCTGCAGCTGGTCGCGGTATGTCTGGCTGAACTCAGGGCCCCCCATCTTGCGGGTGGCGTGGAACAGATCCATGGCACGAAGCTTGCAGCGCTGGTGCTCGTGTTCCAGGGTGTCGGGATGCAGGTAGGGCTTCTCCCCTCCACACACCTGCAGCACCACACCATGACCACATCAGGCTCCTCTGAAGTCGGAGTATGGCTGCCTATATGGCGAGGTACTTTAAAATAGTCATACACGCAAACTTCTCATTCAGTGTGTGCAATTTCAATCTCACAGGGATTCCCAGGTGGGATGAGTGAGTCAGAGAACACATTCCGGGTGACCCCCCAGAGTGTTAAGTTGGGGAACAACAACAACTACATCAGGCTTACCTTTCAGGGTTGTTTTTTTTTCTTTATCATCACACACACAGAGAATCCTTTCTTTTCAGGCTGTGCAGAGCCCAACTGCCCATGAGGGCCGCATTGCCACTGTCACCCAATTCACTTCCAATAACATGCATCATGTTCACTTCCAGCTCAAACTTGCTTCGAAAATCATATTGTGCTACCAATGATGGTAATGATAATAACGATACTAATCAAAAAAATAATAATAATAAAATAAGATGATAATAACAATAACCATCATTATAATCATCATCATATTGATGATGATGATGATGATGATGATGATGATGATGATAATGACGATGATGATGATGATGATGATATTAATAGTTGTTCTTGTTATCAGTATTATTGTTGTTATTATTACCATTATTATCATCATCATCATTATTATTATCATTATTATTTTAATGATAATAATAGTAACAATGACAACAACAATTTCAATTATGATGAGGTGGATAATAACAAGTCATTCGGATGAGACTATAAACCGAGGTCCCATGTGCAAACATACGCAGAACATCTTGTGCATATGTTAAAAACCCATTCCACCTTTCAGAAGAGCAGGCTACTGTGTGCTGGTAGGAGCAGATGACAACAAAAGAAAAAAACAGCATGCACACAGGGGTCGTGTTTAGACACCATCCCTGAAGAAAAATCTGGGAGTTGGAGCCCCTAGGGTGGTATGGGGCTGCTGTATATGGCAACGTTCTGGCAGCAACTGCAACGACACTGGAACCATGCGTATCGGTGATTACCTTTTTAATGGACCATTCCAGCAATGGGGGGGGGGTTGCTGCATGGGTAACAGCTTGCCCTCCATACTTATCCAGGCTTTGCACTCTAAAGCCTAGAGAGCAACTCCATAGTTTTCTGAGGCTGATGGATAGAACAACAACAACAACAATAATAATAATAATAATAATAATAATAATAATAATAATAATAATGATAATAATAATAATAATAATAATAATAATAATAATAATGATGATGATGATGATGATGATGATGATGATGATGATGATGATAACAACAACAACATCATTAATAATAACAACAACAATAATCATGATGATGATAATGATGATGATAATGATGATGATGATGATGATGATGATGATGATGATGATGGTGGTGGTGCTAAAAATAACAACAACATATGGAATTTGTATTGCACTGAATCAACATTATCAACATTACCTCAGAGTGAAAGAAAAAAAAAACAACCCACTGACATCATAGTGAACATACACCGACTCATGCTGAATCAGCCCTAGACCTCTAACCATCAACACCTTGACTCAGCTGCTGCACAGGATCAATGACAACAATCAGGGGACAAGAACCAGGTAAACAAAGACAGGCCAGGAGAGATTAAAGACGGGCCAGGAGAGATTAAAGACGGGCCAGGAGAGATTAAAGACGGGCCAGGAGAGATTAAAGACGGGCAAGGAGAGATTAAAGACGGGCAAGGAGAGATTAAAGACGGGCCAGGAGAGATTAAAGACGGGCCAGGAGAGATTAAAGACGGGCAAGGAGAGATTAAAGACGGGCAAGGAGAGATTAAAGACGGGCCAGGAGAGATTAAAGACGGGCCAGGAGAGATTAAAGACGGGCCAGGAGAGATTAAAGACGGGCAAGGAGAGATTAAAGACGGGCCAGGAGAGATTAAAGACGGGCCAGGAGAGATTAAAGACGGGCAAGGAGAGATTAAAGACGGGCAAGGAGAGATTAAAGACGGGCCAGGAGAGATTAAAGACGGGCAAGGAGAGATTAAAGACGGGCAAGGAGAGATTAAAGACGGGCAAGGAGAGATTAAAGACGGGCAAGGAGAGATTAAAGACGGGCAAGGAGAGATTAAAGACGGGCAAGGAGAGATTAAAGACGGGCAAGGAGAGATTAAAGACGGGCAAGGAGAGATTAAAGATGGGCAAGGAGAGATTAAAGACGGGCCAGGAGAGATTAAAGACGGGCAAGGAGAGATTAAAGACGGGCAAGGAGAGATTAAAGACGGGCAAGGAGAGATTTGTCAGGTAAACAAAGGCAGGCAAGGAGAGATCTATCCCCTATAGCTCACAGGTATCAGACAGCTGCTGTGCTGACCACCACTTCCTTTCCATTCTGCCTTCATGCCTTGGTAGCATGGCAAGCAACACTCAAATTTCATACCAAACTTTCTCTGTCACGGTCATGATCATCATCAGCTAACGATAATGACGACCAAAAAGTACCGAAACCATGTGAAAAAAAGCCCATTCCCATGATAAACAGATACAATAAATATGTAACTTCTCCTCTGTAGGGATGAAATAGCTCAGTGGTCAGAACACTCGCATTCCTCAAGCTAAGGTTAAGCAGCATCGAGCGTGGTTACCAAGTAGATGGGTGACTGGTTGCATGCCTTGGCTTCAGTACAGTCCACCTAGCTGTAAATGGGTACCTGCCCTCTTTAGGGTCAGAGAAGGTAAAGCAGCGAGGGAGAGGAGATGGGCGCCGCCCTCAACATGCTGGCCCCTAGAGAAGCTGAGGTCTCTGACTTATGACCACATAGGTTATGGGACACCTTTACCTTTACCTTCTCTGTACTGTCATACATAACTATTCAGAGGACACAGTGGCCCCAAAACTTACATCTTCCTCCAGCACTGATTTCCTTATGCATCATCAAAAATATTTTTGATATGATTTTGTTTTGTTCCTTTTTTTTTTTTTTGCTTTTTTGTTTTCCACTCCTTGGCTACAGCTCCAAGGTTTACTAATGGTGAGATTTTGCATACGTGGCTGTTTTTTTTTTACCCCCCACCTTTAAAACGGTAGCCCCATTCTGACTTGCGGTATATGGTTGGGAATTCTTCTTTTTCGTCAAACACTCAGACAGCAATCACTGTTGTCTCTCATATGAGTGAAAATGCTTGACGCTGCCATTAAGCGCCTGACAAGTCAGGCCCAGTGCACCTGACTCCAGAGTGGGATTGATTGAACTGTTATAAGTCTTTCTGGGGGAAAAAGGGGAGAATGGACCGAGAAGGCAGAAAACTGACAAGACAGAGAAGACAGGGGAAAAGAGCAACAAGGCAGAAAACTGACAAGACAGAGAAGACAGGGGAAAAGAGCAACAAGGCAGAAACAAAGAGAGGGATCAAAAAAAAAAAAGAAGAAGGAATTCCTTGCACACTATTTCCAAAAGGTGGGGATGCTATTTATAGTGATAGGACCCTGGCTTCCCCATGGGGGTGACCTTGTTTTGATCTGAACATCCCCAATGCTATAAGATGTGGAACAATCATCCTTAACACCCCTCGTGCTACAAGATGTGGAACAATCATCCTTAACACCCCGAGTGCTACAAGATGTGGAACAATCATCCTTAACACCCCGAGTGCTACAAGATGTGGAACAATCATCCTTAACACCCTGACTGCTACAAGATGTGGAACAATCATCCTTAACACCCTGACTGCTACAAGATGTGGAACAATCATCCTTAACACCCTGACTGCTACAAGACATCGAATAATCATCATCCTTACCAGTTCCATGTCCTTGGAGTACTGACTCTTTGCACTTGCCACTGCTGCCAGGTTGTTTGCCTCTGCTGTTGCCTGCACACACACACACACACACCACACACACACACACACACACACACCACACACACACACACACACACACACACACACACACGCACACACAGCACAACACACACACACACACACACACACACACACACACACCACAAATGCATGTTCGTGCTCAAACACGAACACACACACACACACAAACACACACACACACACACACACACACACACACACACACACACACACCACACACACACACACACACACACACACACACAACACACACACATGCAAAATTAAAAACTGACACCACTACAAACAATCACAATATCCTACTACAACCAACAATTGGAGTTTACAGGCCATGCACTGGACACCTTGTCTTCTGTCTTGAGAACAATGGCTGAAGATGTTATTCATCAGGCTTGTATCCACACCAGTATCCACATCAACAGGTGTTAGCTACATACTTATTGACTTATTGACAACAGGTAGGAGAAGGAGAAGAAGAAGAAGAAGAAGAAGAAGAAGAAGAAGAAGAAGAAGAAGAAGAAGAAAAAGAAAGAAAGAAAAAAAAAGAAGTAGAAGATGAAGAAGAAATTCGAACAGAAATCACAGGCTATAGGTACATGTATAATATACACAAAAAAGGGAAAAACTCAGCTCACCTGCAACATAGTTTTGGGTTCAGGTAACTCCTCCCCCTGGTAGATCTTCATGTAGGCCTGACAACACACATCAGATAAAATAAATAAACACCACAGAATCAAAACCATACAACTCATGACCACACACAGTACCTTCAGTGTATTAAGACACATATCAGTACATCTATAAACACAATCACATTAAAACTTGCTTGGTTGCCTCATATCACCAAACTCATTGAAAGATTACTTAGGACATGAACGCACAAGATCAAACTGTCTTTGCAAAAATTCAAGCTAGAAATCATGCCTAAAAAAAAAAAGGAAAACCACACACGCACACACGCACACACACACACACACACACACACACACACACACACACACACAGAGGGACGGGATATAGCCTAGTGGTCAGAACACTGCGCTCACAATTTGATGACCTGGGTTCGATTCCTGATTAAGGAGATTTTTCCTCTGAAGTTAACATCAGTGCTGACTCCACTCTCCCCAAAGTCCTTCGGATGAGACTATAAACTGAGGCCCCGAGTGCAAATGCACGCAGAACATCTTGCGCACACGTTAAATCCTGTTCCGCATTTTGTAAGAGTAGGCCATCATGTGCTGGTGGGAACAGATGACATTTACAAAACTGCATACACACGGGGATGGATGTTAAAATTAAAAAAAAAGCATCTGATTGCTTATTCCATTATTCTCGATATAAAAGAATAAATAAAAAAATAAAATAAAACACACACACACACACACACAAACAACAACAAAAACAAAAAACACCTTCCTGACAGATCAAAAACCTGACCCGAACGGCCAACTCTGCCCATCTCGCTATGGAAAAATCTGTTTCCAACACAGTGTACAGCAGTCACTCTTCATCCTTACTCCAGCCGTCAACACCACCTCAAAACCATCTCAGCCATCTTGTACATGCCTGCATTATGTGCATGCCTGCATGCGCACACACGATAGTTTACGCTGATGAGGCAGGCAGTACCTTGAAGTACTCCAGCCATCTTGTGCATGCCTGTGTGCGCACACACGATAGTTTACGCTGATGAGGCAGGCAGTACCTTGAAGTACTCCAGCCATCTTGTGCATGCCTGCGTGCGCACACACGATAGTTTACGCTGATGAGGTAGGCAGTACCTTGAAGTACTCCAGCCATCTTGTGCATTCCTGCGTGCGCACACACGATAGTTTACGCTGATGAGGTAGGCAGTACCTTGAAGTACTCCAGCCATCTTGTGCATTCCTGCGTGCGCACACACGATAGTTTACGCTGATGAGGTAGGCAGTACCTTGAAGTACTCCAGCCATCTTGTGCATGCCTGTGTGCACACACACGACTGTTTATGCTGATGAGGCAGGCAGTACCTTGAAGTACTCCAGCCATCTTGTACATGCCTGCGTGCACACACACGATAGTTTACGCTGATGAGGTAGATAGTACCTTGAAGTACTCCAGCCATCTTGTACACGCCTGCATAGTGTGCATGCCTGCATGCGCACACACAATTGTTTACGCTGATGAGGTAGGTAGTACCTTGAAGTACTCCAGCCATCTTGTGCATGCCTGGATGTGCACACACGACTGTTTACGCTGATGAGGCAGGCAGTACCTTGAAGTACTCCAGCAGTTCCTCAGCAGTGATCTGTGAGCCGTTGATCTCCTTCAGCACGATGTTCTCTGGGGCCAGCAGCATCGGCACCAACACCTGCAGCTGATCTCTGAACTCTGCCTCGATTTCTGAAGGACAGAAACAAATATGACAGATATAGGAATGAACAAACACTCTATTTCTGAAGGACAGAAACAAATATGACAGATATAGGAGTGAACAAACACTCGATTTCTGAAGGACAGAAACAAATATGACAGATATAGGAGTGAACAAACACTCTATTTCTGAAGGAGAGAAACATATTGGAAATAGATATAGGAGTGAACAAACACTCTATTTCTGAAGGAGAGAAACATATTGGAAATAGATATAGGAGTGAACAAACACTCTATTTCTGAAGGACAGAAACATATTGGAAATAGATATAGGAGTGAACAAACACTCTATTTCTGAAGGAGAGAAACATATTGGAAATAGATATAGGAGTGAACAAACACTCTATTTCTGAAGGAGAGAAACATATTGGAAATAGATATAGGAGTGAACAAACACTCTATTTCTGAAGGAGAGAAACATATTGGAAATAGATATAGGAGTGAACAAACACTCGATTTCTGAAGGAGAGAAACAAATATGAAAATAGATATAGGAATGAACAAACACTCTATTTCTGAAGGACAGAAACAAATAAGAAATAGATATAGGAGTGAACAAACACTCGATTTCTGAAGGACAGACACAAATATAAAAATAGATATTATAGGAGTGAACAAACACTCGATTTCTGAAGGACAGACACAAATATAAAAATAGATATTATAGGAGTGAACAAACACTCTATTTCTGAAGGACAGACACAAATATAAAAATAGATATTATAGGAGTGAACAAACACTCTATTTCTGAAGGACAGACACAAATATAAAAATAGATATTATAGGAGTGAACAAACACTCTATTTCTGAAGGACAGACACAAATATAAAAATATGATATAGGAATGAACAAACACTCTATTTCTGAAGGACAGACACAAATAAAAAATAGATATTATAGGAAGTGAACAAACACTCTATTTCTGAAGGACAGACACAAATATAAAATAGATATTATAGGATGAACAAACACTCGATTTCTGAAGGACAGACACAAATATAAAAATAGATATTATGGGAATGAACAAACACTCTATTTCTGAAGGACAGACACAAATATAAAAATAGGTATTATAGGAGTGAACAAACACTCTATTTCTGAAGGACAGACACAAATATAAAAATATTGATATAGGAATGAACAAACACTCTATTTCTGAAGGAGAGACACAATATAAAATATGATATAGGAATGAACAAACACTCTATTTCTGAAGGACAGACACAAATATAAAAAATATGATATAGGAATGAACAAACACTCTATTTCTGAAGGAGAGACACAAATAAAAAATATTGATATAGGAATGAACAAACACTCTATTTCTGAAGGAGAGACACAAACATGAAATAGATATAGAAATGAACAAACACTCTATTTCTGAAGGACAGAAACATATTGGAAATAGATATAGGAATGAACAAACACTCTATTTCTGAAGGACAGAAAACAAATATAAAAATAGATATAGGAGTGAACAAAGAATACACACACATGGATCGGTGGTCTAGAGGTAACGCACCTTGCCTAGAAAGCGAAAAGTCCAGGTCAGAGTGTGCGGTGGTTCGAATCCCGTTTGGGCTCAAAACTTATCCCCCACCCATTAGACCATGAGTGGTGGTCTGGGTGCTAGTCTTTCAGATGAGACGATAAACCTAGGTCCCGTGTGTTACACATCATTATTTAGCACACGTAAAAGAACCCATGGCAACAAGGGGGTTGTCCGTGGCAAAATTCTGTAGAAAAAAGCCACTCTGATAGGGAAACAAATGCAGTTGCAGACAGGAAAAGGAAAAAAAAATGGATAGGTGCTGCACTTGTGGTGATACGCTCTCCCCGGGGACAGCAGCCCGAATTTCAAGCAGAGAAATCTGCTGCGACATAAAGTGATATAAAATAAAATTAAAATAAAGTAAATACATCTCAAACTACTTGAACTTATAGGAATGAACAAAGAATACATCACAAACTACTTGAACCTATAGGAATGAACAAAGAATACATCACAAACTACTTGAACCTATAGGAATGAACAAAGAATACATCACAAACTACTTGAACCTATAGGAATGAACAAAGAATACATCACAAACTACTTGAACCTATAGGAATGAACACAGAATACATCACAAACTACTTGAACCTATAGGTGCGAACGCACGCAGAACATCTTGCGCACACGTTAAATCCTGTTCCGCTTTTCGTAAGAGTAGGCCATCGTGTGCCGGTGGGAACAGATGACAATATTGACAAAACTGCATACACACGGGGACCGGATGAAAAAAAGCTCATGATTGCTTATTCTGTTATCCTCGATATAAAAGACTAAATAAATAAATAAATAAATAGGAATGAACAAAGAATACATCACAAACTACTTGAACCTATAGGAATGAACAAAGAATACATCACAAACTACTTGAACCTATAGGAATGAACACAGAATACATCACAAACTACTTGAACCTAAAGGAATGAACAAAGAATACATCACAAACTACTTGAGACCTATAGAAATGAACAAAGTAAAACATCCCCAAACTACTTGAGCCTATAGGAATGAACAAAGTGTACATCACAAACTACTTGAATTTACAGAATGAAAAAGTGTAACACACAAACTACTTGAATTTACAGGAATGAACAAAGTAATACATCACAAACTACTTGAATTTACAGAATGAACAAAGTTATACATCATGAAACAATGAATTTATAAGACAAAATAAAGGGACAAATGAAAGTTTGTTCTTCTCGCAAGGTCCCAGATGACCCAGCACACTGACCTCAATCACGACAAAACACCTGTAATAATCATCATCATCGTCAACTTCTTCCACATGATGGCTTAACCTTGCAGTCTGCCATAAACAAGAGAGGTTGGTGGCCACATGACAACACAACAAAACCTGTAATAATGACTAATAACAATATCCCACCTTGCAGTCTGCCTGCCGTCAAAGAGGGGTTGGTGGCCACTCTCACAACACACCACACCTGTAATAATGACTAATAACAATATCCCACCTTGCAGTCTGCCGTCAAACAGAGGGTTTGTGGCCACTCTGACAACACAACACACCGGCAATAAATAATCACTAATAACAATATCACACCTTGCAGTCTGCCGTCAAACAGAGGGTTTGTGGCCACTCTGACAACACACCACACCTGTAATAAATAATCTCTAATAACAATATCACACCTTGCAGTCTGCCATCAAACAGGGGTTGGTAGCCACACTGACAACACAACACAACACACACACACTGTAATAATGACTAATATTATACACCTTGCAGTCTGCCGTCATATGTACCTGTTAATTACACTACTTACACCTGTAATAATGACTAATAACAATATCCCACCTTGCAGTCTGCCGTCAAACAGAGGGTTGGTGGCGACACTAACAACATACCACACCTGTAATAAATAATGACTAATAACAAAACTCCACCTTGCAGTCTGCCGTCAAACAGAGGGTTGGTGGCCACACTCAGGCCGGGGTGGGGCAGGAGGAAACAGCTGATGCGCTCAAAGCAGGAGCTGATGTGACGCCGAATCTGCTGCAGCTCCTCGTGCTGTTTGTCCGATATCTGCAGCAGCAGCAACAACAACAACATAATGATAATAATGATAATACATGGAATTTATATAGCGCTATAGCTTGTAAAAACAAATCAAAGCGCTCATCATCATAATGATGGGACTTCTTTTTTTTTTGTTACAATGATGGGACTTTTTTTTTTGTTACAATGATGGGACTATTTTTTTTAATGACGGGACTTTTTTTTTTTTTTTTTACAATGATGGGTCTTTTTTTTTTTTTTACAATGACGGGACTTTTTTTTTTTCAATGATGGGACTTTTTTTTTTTACAATGATGGGACTTTTTTTTTTTACAATGATGGGACTTTTTTTTTTTTTACAATGACAGGACTTTTTTTGTTTACAATGATGGGCCTTTTTTTTGTTTACAATGATGGGCCTTTTTTTTGTTTACAATGATGGGACTTTTTTTTTTAATGATGGGACTTTTTGTTTTTTTGCCATGATGGGACATTTGGGTTTTTTTTACAATAATCATACTTTTTTTTTTTTTTTACAATGGGACGTGTGTTTTTTACAATGACAGAAAGGACTTTTTTTTTTTAACAATGTTGGGAGATTTTTTTTTTTACGATGGGACTTTTTTTTAAACAATGATGGGACTTTTTTTTTTTACGATGATGGGACTATTTTTTTAAACGATGGGACTTTTTTTTTTTTACAATGATGGACTTTTTTTTTTTTTTACAATGATGGGACTTCACCTCTCCCTGCATTCTTTCTTTCTTTATTTATTTTTCTTTCTTTTTTTATTTCGAGGAAATGAAATGAGCACTCATGCACTTTTTTTTTTTTTACATCCAGTCCCCGTGTGCAGGCAGTTTTGTAAATTTTGTCATCCCTTCAACACCGGCAATCAATGGCCTACTCTTCTGAAAAGTGGAACAGGTTTAGGTTCTCTCCAGGGGTGACAACACGCTGTGACACTGTTATGCAGTGTGTCTTGAGCAATGTGGACCTGGTGCTCATCTCTATCCAGCTCCATGGCTGCATGCTGGGTATGATCATGCTTTCCATACCACTGGCTATAAAAAAAAAAAGGTAAGGTAAAGGTGTCCCATAACCTGGGTGGTCGTAGGGAAGCAAGGCATCAGAGACCTCAGCTTCTCTCACTCACTCACTCACTCAGTCCCATGTCCCAAAGGACGTAGGGGGGACATGAGAGAAGATGCAACAGCGATCTTTTTCCATGCTTCACGATCCTGTGTGGCTAGTAGGAGGTGTTGCAGGGGTTGGGCGGTCCAGTCTTTGATGTTGTCAACCCATGATTTCTTTTGGCGGCCTCTTCTTCTCTTGCCCTCGACTGTTCCTTGCAGGATGGTTTTTGCTAGGGTGTTGTGTCTTGTGGTGTGACCAAACCACATCAGCTTTCTCCTCTTTATGGTGGAGAGCAAAGGCTCTTGGGGGCCCACACGCTTTTTGATTTCTTCTTTCACATAGTTATTGGTCTTGTGTTCTTTGTATGATATTCTGAGGAGTCTTCTGTGGCACTTGTTCTCGAATGCTTGGATTCTCCTCTCTAACTCTGCTGTCAGAGTCCATGATTCACAGCCATATAGGAGGATAGATATCACGAGGGATTTGTAAAGGTGGTATTTGGTGCAGAAGCTGATGTTGTTGCTTCTGATGATCCTCTCGAGTCTGACTAGAGCAGAGGTTGCTGTTGCAATGCGAGCTTTCACTTCATTGTTTGATGTGCCATCTTTTGTTAGGATGGAACCTAAGTATTTGAATTGGCTCACCTCTTCTAGTATTTCTCCATTCATCTTTATTTCCGTGATGTCATTACTCGCGCTGTTGACCATGATCTTTGATTTCTCTGTACTGACCTCCATGCCGTATGCGCTCGCTCGATCTGTTAAATTGTCTGTGAGGATTTGCAGTTCTTAAGGGCAGCATCCATCTCCTCTCCCTCGGTGCTTTACCTTCCCTGACCCTAAAGAGGGCAGATGCCCATTTACAAGCTGGGTGAACTGGGGGGACTGTACTGAAGCTAAGGTGCGCAAATGGTCACCCATCCAACTGGTTACCACACTCAACGCTGCTTAACTTGACTGGGACAAAGTGAGCGCTCTGACCACTGAGCTATCCTGCCCTCCACTGGCCATAGCTGGGCTAAACAGGTAAAAATTTTCCCATAACCTATACCATCACTGAGGAGCATGCATGCATGTTTTTGAGTGTGTGTGTGTGTGTGTGTGTGTGTGTGTGTGTGTGTGTGTGTGTGTGTGTGTGTGTGTGTGTGTGTGTGTGTGTGTGTGTGTGAGACAGAGACAGAGACAGACAGAGACAGAGACAGAGAGAGAGCACAAAGGTATAATCATTATCTTTACAAAGGCACCCCAAAAGCATACATCATCACAAACCTCAACAAACATGTAATCACGCTCACACAGAACATACCTCTGTCTGTACACATACATAAAGAAAAAAAAAAAAGACCCCCCCTGCCCCCCCCCCCCCCAAGAAAACCCAGAGCCAAAAAACCCAGAAGACATTCTGTTTGATTTCTCAGCTGAGAGAGGTTTTTTTGAGTGGCATTACCTGCAGTCTCCTGTTGAGCATCTTGCGGCCTCCTTTCATGCCGTACTCCGCCTCATAGGGAAAACTCCAGTCACGCACCAGGAACTGCAACACCTGCAGCAGCAGCAACAGCAGCGCCGTTTCTGACATTAAAAACTCATGCATGATTTGGAATTATCCTCTTCCCCTTTCCTCACACACTACTATTCCCTTTCTTTCTTTTTGTAATCTTTTATATCGAGGATAATGGAATAAGCACTTATGTGCTTTTTTTTTTTACATCCAGTCCCCATGTGTTTGCAGATTAGTAAATCTTGTCATCTGTTCCCACCAGCACATGATGGCCTACTCTTACGAAAAGCGGAACAGGATTTAATGTGTGTGTGTAAGATGTCCTGCATGCGCTCGCACATGGGGCCTCGGTTTATAGTCTCATCCAAAAGTCTTTTGGGGAGAGTGGAGTCAGCACTGATGTTAACTCCAGGGGAAAAATCCCCTCAGACGCGAAGCAAGCACAATGTTCTGACAACTAAACTATCCCGTCCCCTAACTCTTCCCCTAATTACAGTATCAGACATATACTTTACAATGATTGCAGAAACGTTTAGTAACAAGGGGACAAAAAAAAAAAAAAAAAAGGAAAATGTAAAAAGCAGAACAAAACTCTGAAGTTCATACTGCTATGAAGAGGGAGGGAGGAAAAGGGAAAAGAGAGAGAGAGGAGAGAGAGAGAGAGAGAGAGAGAGAGAGAGAGAGAGAGAGAGAGAGAGAGAGAGAGAGAGAGAGAGAGAGAGAGAGAGAGAAGACAGAGAGACAGAGACAGAGAGACAGGGACAGAGAGACAGACAGACAGACAGACAGACAGACAGACAGACAGACAGACAGACAGACAGACAGACAGACAGATAGATAGATAGATAGATAGATAGATAGATAGATAGATAGATAGATAGATAGATAGTAGTAGTAGTAGTAGTAGGCACCCATCAGTCTCGGAAGACTATGGAGTTGTGCTTTAGTCTTTAGAGCGCAAAGCCTGGGCAAGTATGTATGGAGGGCAAGCTGTTACCCATGCAGCAGACCCCCCCCCCCCCCCCCCCCCTCTCCACGGCACTGGAATGATCCATTGGAAGGGCAATGACCGATACGAATGGTTCCAGTACCATCACAGGAGGCACCAGAATGTTGCCATATACCTACAACCCCGAGCCGCTCTGGGACTCCAACTCCCCAATTTTTCCTCAGGGATGGTGTCTAAACACGACACCTGTGTGCATGCTGGTTTGTTATAATTTTGTCATCCGCTCCTACTGGCACACGATGGCCTACTCTTCCGAAAGGTGGAACGGGGTTTTAACGTGTGCGCAAGATGTTCTGCGTGCATTCGCACACGGGGCCTTGGTTTCGAGTCTCATCCGAATGACTTAGATAGATAGATATAGATATATATAGATATAGATATAGATATATATATATATATATATATATATATACATATATATATACACATACATACACAGAGAAAAAGATGTACCGAACTCCACAACAGGGTTCACCAAAAGCCTTTTCTTTACCTGAGAAATTGACTAAAACAAAAAGCTGACTAGTACAGAAAGAACTGTCATGACTGTCACTTCACACAGAAGAAGAGAACAGATGCCAGGGAAACCTACTTGGAATGGTTTGGAGATGTTGTCATTGTCCTCCAGAGCAAGGCGCCCATACTCTGTGAACAGCTGCACACAGACACACAGACATCACTGACTGGCATTGAGAACACATCAACTTGTATTACAAAAGATTTAGGTACAAGATAAATGAAAAATACCTTCACTGAACACTCAAGGAAATGGTAAAGGTGTCCTATAAGTTAATAACCTATGTGGTCATTTGCGAGCGAGGCATCAGAGACCTCAGCTCCTCTAGGGGCCAGCATATTGAGGGCAGCACCCATCTCCTCTCCCTCACTGCTTTACCTTCCCTGACCCTAAAGAGGGCAGGTACCAATTTACAGCTGGGTGAACTGGGGGACTGTACTGAAAGCAAGGCAAACAGTCAACCATCCACTTGGTAACCATACTTGTTGCTGCTTAACCTTAGCTTGGGGGAAAGCGAGCGCTCTGACCACTGAGCTATCCCGTCCCTTGATTGCTAAGTTACTGTATAGAAAAACAATCACTTACAACAAAGTTGAGCTGACGGCGCCAACACTAAGCAAACATCATCACAACTCACTCTCTTCCTTTCCCAGTCACTTTTCCCTCGTTCTCTCACTCTCTACAGATGTAAGGTGAGGTTGTTGTGGTTGGGATTTTGTACCCACTCGTTCTGTTCCTACAATTTCTCCCTCATTTTCTCCCTTTCTACTCAATATAAGTAGTTTTACACCTTCACTTTCCATGTGTGTGTGTGTGTGTGTGTGTGTGTGTGTGTGTGTGTGTGTGTGTGTGTGTGTGTGTGTGTGTGTGTGTGTGTGTGAGAAATAATGTTTGTGCAATGACCAACATTGGTCGCACAATCCATCTTTGACCAAGAAGGATATATATATATATAAATTTTCTTTTGCCATATAAATTCTACAGTGTTTTTTTCTTTCCACACCACAGACATGCAAGCTTCCAGTCTTTGAGGAAAACAAACCACACACACACACACAGAGGACAAACCACACACACACAGAGGACAAACCACACACACACACAGAGGACAAACCACACACACACAGAGGACAAACCACACACACAGAGAGAACAAACCACACACACACACAGAGGACAAACCACACACACACACAGAGGACAAACAACACACACACAGAGAACAAACCACACACACACACACAGAGGACAAACCACACACACACACAGAGGACAAACCACACACACACAGAGGACAAACCACACACACACAGAGGACAAACCACACACACACACAGAGGACAAACCACACACACACAGAGGACAAACCACACACACACAGAGGACAAACCACACACACACAGAGGACAAACCACACACACACAGAGGACAAACCACACACACACAGAGGACAAACCACACACACACAGAGGACAAACCACACACACACAGAGGACAAACCACACACACACAGAGGACAAACCACACACACACAGAGGACAAACCACACACACACAGAGGACAAACCACACACACACAGAGGACAAACCACACACACACAGAGGACAAACCACACACACACAGAGGACAAACCACACACACACAGAGGACAAACCACACACACAAAACACACACCAGAGGACAAACCACACACACACAGAGGACAAACCACACACACACAGAGGACAAACCCCCACCACACACAGAGGACAAACCACACACACACAGAGGACCCACCTGAAGATGCTGTAGGTCATCTTCCTGGATGTTCTGAGACAGGTTGTACACCTGGAGAAAAAAATAACAACCAAAATATGTCATTGTTAAAAACAGTTTAAAATCATCTTCCATTACAATAACTGTCACAGATTTTTTTTTTTAGATATCAAGAAATATACCTTCAATGAAATATTGGGGAACCATATATACTGGTTGTTTTATTTTTGCTATGTGTTTTGCGTTTTTATATATATATAAAAGTGTAAGCAGCTTACCATCTCCTCTCCCACGATGCTTTACCTTCCCTGACCCTAAAGAGGGCAGGTACCCATTTACAGCTGGGTGAACTGGAGAAACTTACTGAAGCCAAGGTGCACAAACGGTCACCCATCCAACTGGTAACTATGCTCGATGCTGCTTAACACTGGCTGGGGGAAAGCAAGCGATCTGACCACCGAGCTTTCCTGCCCCCCTTTTTCTGTGTATTGTCTACATTATTAAGAAACAGAGGACCCATTTTACTGCACACATCCATTATCATAATTGCTCCCTCCCCTCCCCTCCCCTTCCCATTGTCTAATATCCCTTTTGAGTTAACAGATGTAAAAATCGAAATAGCAACAACAACAACTATGGCAGTACACGGAGAGAGAGAGAGAGAGAGAGAGAGAGAGAGAGAGAGAGAGAGAGAGAGAGAGAGAGAGAGAGAGAGAGAGAGAGAGAGAGAGAAAGAGAGATAGAAAGAGAGACAGAGACAGAGAGAGACAGAGAGAGACAGAGAGAGAAAGAGAGAAAGAGAGATAGAAAGAGAGACAGAGAGACAGAGACAGAGAGAGAGAGAGAGAAAGAGAGATAGACAGAGAGACAGAGAGAGAGACACACAGAGAGAGACAGAGAGAGACAGAGAGAGACAGAGACAGACAGACAGAGAGACAGAGAGACACAGAGACAGAGAGAGAGACAGAGAGAGAGACAGAGAGAGACAGAGAGAGACAGAGACAGACAGACAGACAGACAGACAGACAGACAGACAGACAGACAGACAGACAGAAAGAGAGAGGCCTGACCTGGATGGAGCTGAGCATGGTGCTGAGGGCGAAGATGGTGGCGCAGTCCCTCACTGTGGACTCGCTGTCAAAGGCTCCCTGCGTGTCCATCAGGATGATGGCGATCTGCACAACACAACACAACACATCACACTACAGTAACAAGTTGCCACTGCTGTAGTCTAGTGGTTAGGGCGTTGGACTCGTAATCTAAAAGGTTGCAGGTTCGATCCCAGCTTTCGGCTATGGCATTGTGCCCTTGGAAAAGGCACTTTACGGCTATGTTCTCACCCCACCCAGGTGTAAAAGGGGTACCAACCTTGTGTTGGGGGTTAACCCTGCGATAGACTGGCGTCCTATCCAGGGGGGAGTCTATGACTCTCAGTCGCTTAACACCACAGAAACCTGGATAAGCACTGGCCTGATGAGCCTTAGGCTCGGGACAGACTTTAACTAATTTTAACAGTAACAAGTGTCCATCAGGATGATGGCTATCTGCAGGGTACACAATACCAGCACACAGTAACAACAAGAATTGACCCGGGTTCGATTCCAGTCAAGGAGACTTTTCTCTTGGAGTTAACATCAGTGCTGACTCCACTCTCCCCATAAGTCCTTCGGATGAGACTATAGACCGAGGCCCCATGTGTGAACGCACGCAAAACATCTTGCGCACACGTTAAATCCTGTTCCGCTTTTCGTAAGAGTAGGCCATCGGGTGCCGGTGGGAACAGATAACATTTACAAAACTGCATACACACGGGGACTGGATGTAAAAAAGCACAAGTGTGCTTATTTATCCCATTATCCTTGATCAAAAAGAATTTTTTAAAAGAAATAAAAGAAAGAAAGAAGGGAAAAAATCAACAACAAAAGCCCAGCCAAAACATGGTCAGAAGTCCGTCTGCATCATGTGTGTATGTGCTTTTAGTTTTGACGTCTGTCTGCATCATGTGTGTATGTGATTTTAGTTTTGACGTCTGTCTGCATCCTGTGTGTATGTGATTTTAGTTTTGACGTCTGTCTGCATCCTGTGTGTATGTGATTTTAGTTTTGAAGTGTCTGCATCCTGTGTGTATGTGATTTTAGTTTTGACGTCTGTCTGCATCCTGTGTGTATGTGATTTTAGTTTTGAAGTGTCTGCATCATGTGTATATGTGCTTTTAGTTTTGACGTCTGTCTGCATCCTGTGTGTATGTGCTTTTAGTTTTGACGTCTGTCTGCATCCTGTGTGTATGTGATTTTAGTTTTGACGTCTGTCTGCATCCTGTGTGTATGTGATTTTAGTTTTGAAGTGTCTGCATCCTGTGTGTATGTGATTTTAGTTTTAAGTGTCGACATTCCTGGTGTATGTATTTTTTTTTAGCTGTTCACGAGGTCTTTGACGGTGCTGTTTTTTTTTTATATAGTATCACATGGTGATGATGGATGAATGATGATGATGATGATGATGATGATGATGATGATGATGATGATGATGATGATGATGGTGGTGGTTGGTGGTTATGGTTATGATGGTGATGATGATGGTGGTGATGATGATGGTGGTGATGATGGTGGTGGTGAGGTAACAATAACTGTGATGATGAGCATCAAAAAAGAAAGGAAACATCTCATAAAAACATTTCTA
This sequence comes from Stramonita haemastoma, assembly GCA_030674155.1. Classification (NCBI taxonomy): domain Eukaryota; kingdom Metazoa; phylum Mollusca; class Gastropoda; order Neogastropoda; family Muricidae; genus Stramonita; species Stramonita haemastoma. The sequence goes on from CM060324.1 coordinate 58,125,101, forward strand.
AAAAGCAGAACATTGCATTAGCAACACATTGGTAATTAACAGAAAGTGGGGCAGGGAGGCACATGTACTGTGGCCTGATCATGTCCAAAGTTAGTACTACCATGGGTAACATAGTCAAATATGAAGATAGACCATTAAAAGACAGGCCATTTATTACATGAATACAGATTTACTTAAAACAATTCAGAAAAAACCTCCCCCAGAAGCAAAGGGAAAAAATATGATACAGAAGGAGAAGGCATTTCTAGTAATGGATACCGCTCTATCTCCAAAATGACCCTCCCAAAGAGACACAGATACACACATATATTCATGGGTTCGATTCCAATTCCAGGGGATTTTTCTCCTGGAGTTAACATCAGTGCTGACTCCACTCCCCACAAGTCCTTCAGATGAGACTATAAACCGAGGCCCTGTGTGCGAATGCACGCAGAATATCTTGGGCACACATTAAACCCTGTTCCGCTTTTTGTAAGAATAGGCCGTTGTGTGCCGGTGAAACAGATGACAAGATTTACAAAACTGCATACACACAGGGACTGGTTGTAAAAAAGCATGAGAGTGCTTACTCCATTATCCTAGATATAAAAGAAGAAAGAAATAAATGTAAACAACACAACCTGAAGAATAAACATGTGTTGTTGTGTGTGTGTGTGTGTGTTGTGTGTTGTGTTGTGTTGTTGTGTTGTGTTGTTTTTGTGTTGTGTTGTGTGTTGTGTTGTGTGTGTGTGTTGTGTTGCGCGTGCATTTTGTGAGTGTGTGTGTGTGGTGTGGTGTGGTGTGTGTGTGTGTGTGTGTGTGTGTGTGTGTGTGTGTGTGTGTGTGTGTGTGTGTGTGTGTGTGTGTGTTTCCACACAGGTGGGAATTTAAAGTCTGTGAGCAAGCACAGCAGAAAAACTCTCATGCTTGAAGGATGAGAACAAAAATACTTACAATGAAAACACACTGTATAAAACAAAATTTTTTAAAAAAAAGTATTATTTCTGATTTTAGATCTTTAAAAGGCAGAACCAGGAGTATCCATATAAAGGCTATAAAGCGCTCTACCACACATGCAGGTCCATGTGTTTTGCTTTTCCTACTGCAACCATGGAGGAAGTGACACTATAAAATAAAGACAGATTTCTCACTCTGACAGAGAAGTACAAGGCTCATATTTCTCACAGAGTAAAATCACAAACGTCGCCTTCACTCCATTATAATCTTTCAGATAGAGACTGCACATGTCGGCATTTATTCAGAAAATGAAATATGAACCGAAGGAGCAGAGCCTCAGCTGACCTCATATCACTGGCAAGCAGCTGCTAGGCACAACCTGTCTGTCTTTCTTTCACTTCTGAGATAAGCCACGCTACTCTTGCCTCCTAATGTCTTCAGCTCCTGGGCTTATCACAGTTCTTGATTGAACCATTGATTGTGGGGGCCACAGCAAAGTGAGAGGCTGTATGATCAGTGCTTTCTTTCCCAATCATTGGAATTCCACTTTGCAGCTTAGTCTTTAGTGATCGACTATGGACTCTCTGACTAGGAGGCTTGACTTGCACAGTCCTTATGTGCTGCAGCCCGGGGGCTGTTGGCCTTTGGAGAACATCCCAAGCTGACTGTCCTTGGCCCTCTTGGCTGAAAGAGTGGGGATGTACTGTGGCAAGGCATCTCCACTATAATCAATTTCTGCCCAGTTTCCAAAACAGCATCTGCCACTTCTGCTATTTTGGAGGTCATCGTTGAACACAAGGGACAAAGAAACTCTTGCCTCCAGGACCAAATCCCTAGCATCAGATGCTAAGGGTTTAACTTTGGATGAGACTATAAACCGAGGCCCCATGTGCAAACGCACGAATGCACGCAAAACATCTTGCGCACACATTAAAACCCCATTCTGCCTTTCAGAAAAGCAGGCCATCATGTGCCGGTAGGAGCGGATAACAAAATTATATATTAAAAATCCAGCATGCACACAGGTGTCATGTTTAGACACCATCCCTGAGAGAAAAAAAAAAAATGGGTAGGCGCTGCACTTGTGGCGACAAGCTCTCTCCAGGGAGAGCAGCCCAAATTTCATGCAGAGAAATCTGCTGTGACATAAAGTGGTATAAAATTTTGAAAAATAAATAAACAACTCGCAGGCACCAGAACTAACTAACTCACCTCCTCTGAGTCGCGCATTGTGCAGAAGAGTTTAACTCACAGGCACCAGAACTAACTCACCTCCTCTGAGTCGCGCATTGTGCAGAGGTTAACTCACAGGCACCAGAACTAACTAACTCACCCCTCTGAGTCCCTGCAGTCTGCAGAGTTTAACTCACAGGCACAGAACTAACTAACTCACCTCCACTGAGTCATGCAGTCTGCAGAGTATTAACTCACAGGCACCAGAACTTAACTCACCTCTTCTGAGTCGCGCATTGTGCAGAAGAGTTTAACTCACAGGCACCAGACTAACTAACTCACCTCCTCTGAGTCGCGCGTTCTGCAGAGTTACTTTAACTCACAGGCACCAGAACTAACTAACTCACCTCCTGTGAGTCGCGCATGGTGCAGAAGAAGGGCTCGCTCCACAGCATGATGCCGGTGGTCTCTCGCTCTGACCCCCCGCGCCAAGTGAACCCCTCCAGTGGAGCATCGTCCTCCCCCAGCCAGTCAGGAGAGGCCTGAAACAGTGAGGAACCAAGACATGACCCTTACATTTTCACCCCATCATGACATGATTCAATAGATTATACAAGCTGACAAGTAAAGACACAACACCCAAGTGTCTGGCAAAGCAAATTTTCAGTTTATTCAAAACCTTCTTCAGGCTAAAAGATTGGCCAACTTCAATAGATTATGTGTGCATTTTTTTTAAGTTGTGGCTCTGAGTCTGATAATATACCAGTGTTCTGTGCCTACCTCAAGACCTGTAACTTCTTCTTGGTCAAAAACGTTTAAATATATCATCTGTGTTGCTTATCTTTCTTTGACAGCTCGGCATGTCACAATGTGTGTTGATGTGGAAACTCCATATCTGACCCATAGCATGCAAGTGTGAATTCTCAGTTTGAAAAATCCTTGTATTCAAACAGTAGGGGTTTTACTTTAAAAGCCTTGAAACTTGCAGAACTTTCTCTTTTGTTGCTTTCAGTTTTTTCAAAAAAGAAGTGATTTGACTGACCAGCCACTTGGCAGATATCTGACCAATGGCATAACTTTTCTTAGGCATGGCCAGTATTTTCATGTCATCCAGTGCCATGGGATGAAATGACACAACGCCATGGAATGAATCAAAAATATCATGTTCAATACTCAGGGAGTTATTACAGTAAGTTACATGGAATCAAAATACTACATATATACAAAATACTAAGTATATCATAACTGTAACTCACATAGTAACATTTCCCAGCTGAACACTCTAGGAATGATCAGTATACATGTGTGTGCTCTGTCTCACTCATCACACCAGCAAATCACTGTGAGACCATGGCACAAGCAAGCACACCTGATTCAATTCGTGAATGAACCTGTGATTATAAAATTCAACACCTCTTTCTTCATATGTACCCATGGGTGTGACCGCAGTGTGGATGGAAAAACTGGGAAAGGTGATGGAAAGGGGAGGGAGGGGGCAGGGAAAACTGATATGAGCAACACACGCATGTAAGCAGAAGCACACACTGACACATGACACAAGCATACATGCACACATGTGTGCGCACACACACACATGCATGCACACACACACATAATAAAATGAAAGGAAAATAAAAAAGACAGCAGTATTTCAATATTCTGCTTACAGTTATATAGATAGCCACACTTTGGGTAATGGATGATCTGAATAATAATGTCACATACTATTTCTGTAAGTGTAAGTGTAAAAGACAAGAGAGATGAAAAATGCACTGTAAAAGTGAAGAGAGAGAGAGTGTCACAGATGGCAGGGAGCAATCTAATGGATACTTTAGTTATAAAAGTTAATTGACATTACATTACATTACATTGCATTACATTTATTCTGTGTGACACTGACACTGACAGGTGGCCAGTAGAGCAACCACCTGAAAAGTGTACTGTGTTCAGATTTGCCCTCAAGATCTATAGTATGTATACACACAGCAGTAGTGTGTTTTGGGCAGAGAAAAAAGATAAAACTATAATTATAAAGTCAGCAAACTTCACACAAAAAAGTGTACAGTTCTCAATCCATGCTCAACTATGTTCAGTAAGACACGTGACTTGTTTAGACACAACATGTATCAGAAATCAATTAAGATGTACCCAAAATCTCCCATGGGGATGCCAAGGGCCATTCAGTATAAAAAGGTTCCCCACCTCCTGGAAATTCTGAGCAAGGAATCCCCTCTTTTCTATCCCTCTCTTTGTTTCTGCCATGTTCCTGTTTCTTCCTGTCACCTCCTTCTTGTCTAATTTCTGCCTTCATGGTTCACTCTCCTGCCTTTTTTCCAGGAAAACTGAAAAGATAACGATTCTCTTTCCTGCTGAAGTCAGATGCACTGGGCCTGACCTGTCAGGTACTTAGTGGCAGTGCAAAACATTTTCACTTGTAAAGTTGTACAACCGATAACAATAGTTCTGTCTGAGCATTCGACAAAGAAGAAGCATTAACTAAATTAACTTAAAGAAATGAAAAATACATGTAAATATATATCATTCTTTTATTTATTTATTTATTCTTATATTTCACGGATAATGCAATAAGCACTCATGTGCTTTTTTACATCCAGTCCCCATAAGTATGCAGTTTTGTCAATTTTGTCATCCGTTCCCACCAGCACACAATGGCCTACTCTTCCGAAAAGTGGAATGGGTTTTAATGTGTGTGCAAGATGTTTTGCATGAGTTTGCACATGGGACATGGGTTTATATATAGTCTCATCCGAAGGACTTTTTGGAGAGAGAGTGGAGTCGGCGCTGATATTAACTACAGAGGAAAAATCCTTTTGAACAAGATTCGAACCCAGGACAGCAGATCACGAGCACATCACTCTGACCACCAGGATCCTACTGTTTCTGGTTACTACTGGTTACGTATGACACCAAAATTTGTTACTTCCCTCTTCCTTTTTACAATGTTTAACAAACTCAAAACATGCATCCCAACATCTGTGTTACATCAAGGGCAAAGACACTGCATTACTTGCTACACTGCCACAATCAATATGAGCGGGAACACAAAGAAACAAGGCTACTTCCAACATATTGTGTCCTTCACACTGAGGTGAGTGTGTGAGGAGTCTTTTGTGTGTGTGAGTGTGTGTGTGAATATGTGTGTGTGTGTGTGTGTGTGTGTGTGTGTGTGTGTGTGTGTGTGTGTGTGTGTGTGTGTGTGTCTGTGTGTCTGTGTGTGTCTGTGTGTGTGTGTCTGTGTCTGTGTCTGTGTGTGTGCGTGCCTGTGTGCTTGCTTGTGTGCACGCATGTCTGCGTGTGTGTTCATGAGTACATGCATGTGTGTGTGTGTGTGTGTGTGTGTGTGTGTGTGTGTGTGTGTGTGTGTGTGTGTGTGTGTGTGTGTGTGTGTGTGTGTGTGCATGCATGTGCGTGTGTGCGTGCGTGTGTGTGTGTGTGTATGTGCATGAGTGGAGGGGAGGTGGGGACAGAGACAGGGAGGGGAGGGGGAAGTCAGGGAGGTGTTTTTGCTAGTTTGTTTCTTTTTCCCCCCAAGGGTAGCTGAACCTGTTTTCTACAGGTATTCTTATTTAAAACAAATGAAGTGACTGCAAATCTGCTAGCGCAGGGAGCTGGTTCAGGTCACAAGGCTGAATGAAGTCTGCATGCATGCATACCTGGCAGCTGTTACCTCCTCTGCACAGCAACTTCGGTCGTCTTTTGACACCATCCTCTGATGACTCACACACCTCTACTCAACCTTAATGGCTGTCTACAGATGTATACACAGATCTGTCTGTCTCCGTCTGTCTCTGTGTGTTTCTTTAAGAAGGGGGGAGATTAAGGGAAGGTGGACAGTTTCTTCAGTGGGGTTTTTTTTTTAAATAATATATTCTTTTACAAAACCATGATCATTTTTTTCCTGTTATCAATCATTACTGACACTGTTGGTGTTAATGCTGCTGTGATATTGTTCATTGATTTTTTTTTTTATTATTATCTAGCCACTAGCTGTCAAAATGTAATTGTTGATGTTCTACCTAAGTATGGTGATTGATTAATGAATAAGTTTCTAGCTTGTTGGTATCTTGCCAGCGGTCTTGTTGACTTGTTTAGCAAATTAATGAAAATATTCTGTTTAAATGTAGCACCTCCAGCTGTATCAAGCCAGTGCAGCAACACACAGCTGTCCTGACTAATAACATGAAAAGACACCCCCCCACCCCCCCCACCTCTAAAAAAGAGGAGGAGAGAGAGAGAGAGAGAGGAGAGAGAGAGAAGAGAGAGAGAGAGAAAAGAGAGAGAGAGAGAGAGAGAGAGAGAGAGAGAGAGAGAGAGAGAGAGAGAGAGAACTGTGTTTTAGCGATAAAAAAAATAATAATAAGCATTGTGTTTTGCTTACTCAGTCTATGCAACCTTGGCAGGTGGTGAATATTGGAGGGTTTTTTTTTTTGGTTTGTTTCCTTTTTTGCCGTTCTTGGTTTATTTTCATTTTGCCTTACTTTTCAAGTTCGCGCACACGTACATGTGTGTGTGTGTGTGTGTGTGTGTGTGTGTGTGTGTGTGTGTGTGTGTGTGTGTGTGTGTGTGTGTGTGTGTGTGTGTGTAAGCGTGTGAGTGTGTGTGTGTGTGTGTGTGTGTGTGTGTGTGTGTGTGTGTGTGTGTGTGTGTGTATTATATATGTGCATGCATTTGAGCATGGGTGCATGCATGCATGTGTGTGTGTGGTTGAGACTACTCCCACTTTTTTGCTGGTGAGTTCCCAACCCCATCTTCCTTTATCAGCCTGCAGACAACCACCATTTCCTCACAATGCACTATGACTATGACTATGACTAGCCGCCGCTGTGGCCTAGTGGTTAGGGTGTTGTACTCGTAATCTAAAGGTTGCGGGTTCGATCCCAGCTATTCCGCTATGGCGTTGTGCCCTTGGAAAAGGCACTTTACGGCTATTTTCTCACCCCACCCAGGTGTAAAAGGGGTACCAACACTTGTGTTGGGGGTTAATCCTGCGATAGACTGGCGTCCTATCCAGGGGGAGTCTATGACTCTCAGTCGCTTAACGCCACAGAAACCGGGATAAGCACCGGCCTGATGAGCCTTATGGCTCGGGACAGACTTTAACTTAACCTTTTTTAACATGACTATGACTAGGATCATTGTAACTGTTGAGGTCTAACACGTCACCTTCAAAGAAACTGGTAAAAACTTCTTTCAGCTCCAGGGTAGCACAGGAACAAGTTTGGCAGAAAAATGTGCACACTGATTCAAGCTAACCACACTTAGCTCTGCACCTATGAAGAGCAATGTTCAACAATTCTTTTTTTTTTTTTTTTTTAAAGAGATACAGCAGAAAATGACTTTCTTTTCTCCTTCTTCTTCTTTGTTGAATACTCAAGACAGCAACTATTGTTGTCTGTCATAAGAGCGAAAATGCACTGCACTGTAATTAAGTTTACAATCTTTGCTTTTGAAAACACACCCAGACATGAAAACCCCAGACAGGTAAGAAAAAGGGGGGGGGGGGGGGGGGGGGGAGGGAAAGCAACACCCTCCCCCCCCCCTTGCCCCTCACTTTGGCTCCAAGGTAATGTGGAGAAAAGTCTAGCACAAAACTAGAGGCTTTTTCCTTAAAAAAAAAAATAAATAAATAAAAAAACATTACACTACAGAGCATGCCAACACTAACAAGAAAGGTTTTCTCATTCAGCAACATAATCACATACATGTATCTAAAAAAAACACACGCAAGAACACAATCACACATCTAACACACAGTCAGGGAAGGATGGAGGGAGAAAGGGGGAGGGGGGGGGGGTAAAAACTCATTCTGCACCACGATAGTGTGCTTAGAAAAACTAGGAGAAACAATTCTTCCTTTCAAGACAAAACTGAAAACCAGTCAGACATGTATGCCAACCCCAAACAGAGTAGATACCCCAGCCTCACACCCCAAACCCCCTTCACTTTGACTCCAAGGTACAGCAGGGAAAAGCTTCACACGAAAAGACTTTCTCCCCGATGTGGATGCTGGGAGCCTGTCAGTATAAATATCATGCCAAACTTTTGGAAATACTGTGCTGGAAATTCCCTCTTTTTTATCACTCTCTTTCTTGTTCCTTTTCTTCCTGTCACCTCTTTCTTATCTATTTTCTGCCTTTATGGTCCATTCTCCTGCTTTTTTTCCATATTAAAGACTTAAAACTCTCCCACAGTGAAGTAGGGTGCACCAGGCCTGACTTGCTAATGGCTGCGCAACACATCTTCGGTCATGAATATGACAGACAACAGTAGTCGCTGTCTGAGCATTTGACACAGAAGAAGAAAAGACTTTCCCTTTCAAAAACGCCACAGACATGTGTGCCAACCACACACAAAGGAGAGAATTTAAACAGAGCTAAACTCACTCTGTGCTCCATTGTAGTGTATGATTTTTATGCTTTTTTAAACACTAGCATAAGACCTTTGCTTTCACTGAAACACTCTATGTGTAGACATGTACTTTGTGCGCTAAACTCAAATAGACGAGAGGGAAGCCAAACCTCAGCTCTGCATCGAGGCAAGAAAAAAAAAGAAAATTACACACACACACACACACACACACACACACACACACACACACACACACACACACACACATACACACACACACGCACACACACACACACACACACACACACACACACACACACACACACACACACACACCACACCACACCACACCACACCACATCAAACCACACATCTATAACACACACAACACAAAAAAAAAACAACCAAAACAAAAAAGACCAAACAATCAAAAACTATTTCCCCTTTTCAAAACACGCTCAGATTGCAAATCACAGATAGAAGATAAAGAAATAAAAAGCAATTTTTTTTTTTTTAAAGGCAAAACACTCGGGTCTGCACCAAGAGAGCCCAAAACAAGCCAGCAGAAACATTTCTCTCCCTTCCCAAAACACACACTGACTCAGGCAGGCATGTATACATGCTCTTGCTCACCGTGACCAGATGAGTGAAGAAAACACACACGCATGCATGCACGCACGCACACACACACTCACACACACCACACAGAGTCACACACACAGAGTCACACACACAGACACACAGTCACAGTCACAAACACAGTCACACACACACACACACATGTATATATACACACACACACACACACACACACACACACACACACACACACACACACACACACACACACACACACACCACACACACTCACAAAGACAGAAACTTACTTCAGCACCAAGATAGCGCAGGAAAAAATCCAGCAGAAAAGATTTTCCCTTTCGAAAGGCTCCTGCCACAGACACCACAGCGACTTTCTTATGACGCACATCTGGCCGTAAGAGGATCTCTGCTAATCGTTCCTCGTCCAGTTCAAATGTGTGCTCATCTGTGGCCACCACGATCTGCACAGGCTGCCCCCTTTCTGGGCCTCTCTTGCTAGAGGCTACAAAAACACACACAGACACGGGTATGATTTAAACCAAAATGCCATGTAATAATATATAAATGTACATGTATGAGTGCGCTCACACACACACACACGCACATGCATGCACGCTCACACGCATGCATGCATGCGCACACACACACACATGCGCATGCTTGCATCCGCACGCACGCATGCACACACGCACACATATTACACACACACACACACACACACACACACACACACACACACACACACACACACACACACACGCACACACAGAGTGTGACACAAACAAACAAATACACACAGGTTACATTCACACACACACACACACATAGTGACATACACTATACAGTGATACACACACACACACACACACACACACACACACACACACACACACACACACACACTCACACACACACACACACACACACACACACACACACACACACACACACACACAAAACACACACGCACGACACACACACACACACAGACACGCACGCATGCACACACACACTCACTCGCATGCACGCACACACACATGCACGCACGCACACACGCATGCACGCACACACACGCACGCACACACGCATGCACGCACACACGCGCGCGCACACACACACACACACACACACACATACACACACACACTGTATACACACACATGTATACATACATGTCGTCACCATACAAGTCTGATAAGCCCCACCCAAGCAAAGTAAATGTTTATAAATACAGTCCTATGCTACTGGTTCTGCCTGTAACCTACTTCCAGAGAGACTTAACTTAAAATGAAACTGAATACCTCTCAAACTTACATACTTATAATCAATATGATTTAAATTCAGTTACGAAAAGAAAAAGATATAAAAATATACAACAAACAAACAAAAAACAAACAACAAAAAGTATGAAGTAATAGCACTCCAGATAACTGATAAGCAGTGAAAGCAGTGATAAGTCTTTGATTTCATACTCTAATTCAACTTTGAAGTTGGAATGTGGCTACATTTATTTAATGGTCTCTTATAATGGGCATAAAAAAGTCTTATAATTTATACAGTTAAATACTTATAATACTAGTTATAGTTGATAAAAGGTAAAGGTGTCCCATAACCTATGTGATCATAGGGCAGCGAGGCATCAGAGACCTCAGCTTCTCCAGGGGCCAACATACTGAGGGTGGCATCCATCCTCTCCCTCACTGCTTTACCTTCCCTGACCCTAAAGAGGATATATTTACCCATTTACAGCTGAGAGAACTGGAGGACTGTACTGAAGCCAAGGCATGCAAATGGTCACCCATCCTATTGGTTACCACTGTCCATGCTGCTTAACATTGGCTTCGGGAAAGCAAGTGCACTGACCACTGAGCTACCCTATCCCCTTTATATAATATATATAACTATAGTTGATAGTTTACACACAAAAAAATCTCAACATTGGTAAACCTCGGAGGAACACCCCCCTCCCCACCCACCCCCCTCCCCCAAAAAACCCCAGCTCATTCCATTAAATAACAGGATTGTGAGATGGACCTCACAGGCTGCTAATAATGCCCACAAGACTCCGGACATTTTTTCAGCTACTTGAGATGGCTGTGAGCTGGAACAGCATAGGTCAGATCATATATATTGGTAAATTACTGGTAAGAATGGCATGGCTACAACAATGTTAACAGCACAACAAAACCATAATCATCACAGTAACAAAACAAATACAGCGCAACAAAAAACAAATACAAGCAACTCCTTTAATTACATAAAAGTAAAACACTCACCACTGGAATCAGAGCTGGAATAAGACTCCATGACATGGATACAAGACACTGTAGTATGCTGTTCCTATACTGCTGCTGCTGCTCCTATTGCAGTATGGGTTCAGAGGCGAAAACTCAGTCTTCCTGTTATACACTGTCCACACTTTTCCTAATCCAGTCCACTACAGTGAGAATGGGGCTACACTGCAAAGCTCTGTAAAAAAAATTCAAAACAAATTAAATCACAAACATTGTCCTTGAAGATGAATGATGACAGAGTGGGGTGGGTGGTGTGGTGTGGTGTGGTGTGTGTGGTGTGGTGTGGTGGTGTGGTGGGTGTGGTGTGGTGTGGTGTGTGTGTGTGGTTTTTTGTGTGTGGTGTGGTGTGTGTGGTGTGTGTGTGGTGTGTTGTTGTGATGATGTGATGTGATGTGATGGTGTGTATTGATGTGTGTGATGTGATGTGATGTGATGTGTGTGTGTGTGTGGTGATGTGTGTGTGTGTGTGTGTGTGTGTGTGTGTGTGTGTGTGCAGTGTGTGTGAGTGTGTGTGTGTGTGTGTGTTGTCGGTGTGTGTGTGTGGTGTGTGCGTGTGTTGTGTGTGGTGGTAGTGTGGTGTGTGTGTGTGTGTGTGGTGATGTGGTGTGTGTGTGTGTGTGTGTGTGTTGTGGTGGTGTGGTGGGGTGGTGTGGTGTGGTGTGGTGGGTGTGTGTGTGTTTTGCGTGTGTGTGTGTGTGATATGGTATGGTTGGTGGTGTTGGTGTGGTGCGGTGTGTGTGTGTGCACACACACACATTGTGGTGTGTTGTGGTGTGGTGTGGTGTGGTGTTGTGGTGTGGTGTAGTGTGTGGTGTGTGTGTGTTCTCAGAGGCTAAGTTTGTGGATATGGTATAGACTACATATCTAATGCCTGGTCCAAACATAACATTTGGCTTTGATTATCACTGGCAACTGTCATGCTCAGAGACTTTCCCAATCGCATCAAAGCCAACATTGGTGTAAACAACTTTTTCCAAACATTCCAAAAATACTTTTTAGCCAGGTCCACTGAATTAACATGTATGAATGCATTGACCTATCATACTCATTAATACAATATTTCATTCACTTAAACCAAATCCCAATCTACCATTTCTCCCATTTGAAGAAGGAGATGCCTTCAAAGTTCATGTTGCAGGTAGAACAGATGACAACAACCCCTACCAACACACACACACACACACACACACAACACACACACACACACACACACACTCATGCGTGCGCACATGGGCAAACACACACACACACACACACACACACACTTTTCTTAATTTTCTAAAAAGTTCTGATTGTTCAGGGTTTAATGTTCACTTTTTTGTGTTTTACTTACTTTTTGTTTCTACCATTGCTTAAAAGCTCTACAAGTTTTTTTTTTTTTTTTGGTCTAATATCACTTATGTGAACAGACATTAAACTGAAGAACACACACACACACACACACACACACACACACACACACACACACACACACACACACACACACACACATGAGAGAGAGAGAGAGAGAGAGAGATAGAGAGAGAGAGAGAGAGAGAGAGAGAGAGAGAGAGAGAGAGAGAGAGGAGAGTAGAGAGTGTGTGTGTGTGTGTGTGTGTGTGTGTGTGTGTGTGTGTGTGTGTGTGTGTGTGTGTGGTGTGTGAGTGTGTGAGTGTGAGTGTGAGTGTGTGTGCAGTAGGTAGCCATGCAAACAGATGATCTACCATCTGAATCTAGGAACATGATTCAAGATGCACTGATGGAATGAAGCTTCCTGACACTGTAGAATGAGCATTCCACTCGGAGTAACGATTTATCTGATTTAATCTGAAATTATGACGCAAGAAGACTGATCGACATTGTCTATTAATTGTAACGTATTTTATAGGCTTGGGCCTATTCGCTCAAGCTCACCATGACGATCTGTGCTAGGCCTAGCGTCGCAAGTGTTTGCCTTTAGGCCTAGTATTGTTACTCAAAATGTGCAGCAGACGACAATCACTAGATCAGGTAGATCCATCACACTCACTGGTCGATCACAGTGTAAACAAAGCGAACGATTGTCAGATCTACTGTTTCTCATCTATCGAAACTACATATTTCATGGAAACAAAAATGCCAGTGGTCACAGATTTAGATGAAAAACAAACCTGGGTCGAACAAAGGAGCACATCAACAGATGCAGGCCGCCATATCATCACAGTTCAAAGTATACGTCAGGGGCTGTGCGGTGCACACGGACGACAGTGATGTCATTGGTTGATCGGGCTTTGGTTGATCACAGCAGCCAAAGTTGAAAGTACAGGTACTTGAACTTTAACTATTCGCTGAAAAATATCCTTGAACATCTGTAAGCACATGGGAGATCCCACTATATAAATCATTTTAAAAATCTCTTCTTCTTTTTCGTCTCATCCTCCTTCCCGTCCATCACCTATAATCTGTCCTTAACCCCATCTCTCTTCTTTTCCTATCATTCTGTTTCTTTTCATCTTTCTTCGTTTTTTTTTTTCCGTCAGGAAATTTTTAGCAGTGCCAGAACTACTGCACAATCAGCCTCATATTCCACCCAAGCAAGGTCATGTTGAAGATTATATTTGACAGAGACACGAGCAGAGCCCAATCATTGCCGAGGAACAAGCAGTTTCAGAGCAGGGTGTAGCACAACCGAACAGATATTCAACCTCAAAATACTCTGTGAGCGGTACCTTCAACACCAACAAGACCTCTACCACGTATTTATTGATTTTAAGAAGGCATTCAACAGGGTGTGGCATGCAGCTTTGTGGGCAAGCCATTAATTTGCACAGCATCAATGCAGACCTGATTAGAGTCATCAAAGAGCTGTACAACAAGGCCACCAGCGCTGTGTACTACAACTAGCAACATTGGAGAGTAGTTTCAAACAACAGTTGGAGTAAGGCCGGGTTGTCTACTCTCACCCACTCTTTTCAACATCTCCTTGAGAGAATCATGGCTGATGCACTGGAACACCATAAAGGATCAGTCAGTGTTGGTGGCAGAACGATCACAAACCTCCTCTTCGCGAGGCAGATGACATTGACGGACTAGCAGGATCAGAACAAGAGCTTGCCAGCCTAACAGAACACCTGAACAAGGCTTCTAAAACATACGGTATGGAAATCAGTGCAGAGAAGACCAAACTGATGACCAATAACGCCAAAGGCATCAGCTCTGATATCATGGTCAATGACCAGAAGCTGAGGACGGTTCAAAGCTTCAAGTACTTGGGAGCCGTTGTATCAGACAAGGGGTCCAAGCCAGAGGTAGTTTCAGGATTGCACAGACAATAACAATACTGTCAAAACTGAACACCATCTGGAAAGATAAAAATATTTCACTCAACTCCAAGACCAGACTAATCTCATATCCATATTCCTCTATGCCTGTGAATCGTGGACACTGACTGCAGATTTGGAAGAAAGTACAGGCGGTAGAGATAAGATGCTTCGGAGACTCCTTGCATCTCCTACAGAGACCACATAAGCAACAAAGACGTGCATAACAGAATCCAGCAAACCATTGGTCCCTACAAAATCCTCTATCAATCATAAAGAAGCGTAAACTTAAATGGTATGGGCATGTCACAAGATCAAAAGGACTTGCAAAAAACATACTGCAAGGAGGGGGAAAAAAGAGGCAGACCAAGGAAGAGATGGGAGGACAACATCAGCGAATTGGACACGGCCTAGAACCATCGACTGAAGCAACAGAGAGAGACTGGAGGAAATGGGCCAGTTAGCATCCAGTAGAGAGGAGGAGAGAGAGAATGAGATGAGAAACATCAGTCAGAGAGAGAGAGAGAGAGAGAGAGAGAGAGAGAGAGAGAGAGAGAGAGAGAGAGAGAGAGAGAGAGAGAGAGAGAGAAGGGAGAGAGAGAGAGAGAGAGAGAGAGTTTTTAAGTGGGGTTTTTTTGGTGGGGGGATGTTTCGCTTCCTCATCTTCTGTGACGTTCCTGTCCTGCTGCTCCCATGCCTCTCATTTCAATATCCTGGCCACAGCCATACACCAGATTCGTTATGTCGCATCCCAAGGGTAGAAGTCCACAGGGAGCCCATCAATATCACGTCGTCGTGGGTGTCACACCAGCCCTGCACTGCTGCTGGGTCACTTTCGGTGGTGTTCAGTGGTGCCTGTTCTGAGCTAACATACACAGGACGCCACCTACTAAGCCCCCTACTAACAACAGAATTAGCTCAGTCGCGGAGCATTTTTATTTATTTATTCATTCTTTTATATTGAAGATAATGGAATAAGCACTCATATGCTTTTTTACATCAGTCCCAGCCCGTGTGTATGCAGTTTTGTAAATTCTGTCATCCGTTCCCACCGGCACACAATGGCCTACTCTTACGAAAAGCGGACCAGGATTTAACGTGTGCGCAAGATGTTCTGCGTGCGTTCGCACACGGGGCCTCGGTTTATAGTCTCATCCGAAAGACTGAGAGCCAGACTGAGTGAGACGCCCACCCGACTTGGGGACCACGACATCCATCCAACGACTGTCCACCGCGAACCTCCAACCTCAAAGGCTTTGACACTAACTCATCACAGGCACAGAAGTGTATAGGGAAACCGAATCTGAGTCACCATGAGACAAGAGCAATTGAAGCTACCCTATCAGAGGCTTTTAAAAAATATTGCATGATAATCAATGATAATGGGAATGACTATACTGCTGCTGCGTGTGGACATGCTATATGCTTGGAGACTACTTGACAGGGTTGGTACTCTACGTTTTAGTGGATTCACCCCCCCCCCCCCCCCCTCCCTGGAATACTCCACTTCCCCAAAGTCTTTTGGAGGAGACTATAAACCGAGGCCCCGCGTGCAAATACAGGCAGAACATCTTGTGCAACGTTAAAACCCGTTCTGCCTTTTGAGAAGAGTGGGCCATTTGGTGTCGGTTAGAACAGATGAGTTTTTTTATGCAAGCACATATATTTGTCGTGTTTAGACAACATCGCGAAAGTTTGAATGGGGTTACCTTGATGATGGGTAAAAAACAACAACAAAAACAAACCAACAACAAAAAACGGTCCCACACACAAAATGATTGGTGAATGTCGGAGTTTTAGCCAAAGAAACGATAAAAAAAACAACAACCCCACTTAAATATTAACCTAGGAAAGCGACTGATCATACAGCCTCACTTTGCTGTTGCCCCTAGTGTCAATGGTTTATTCAAGAACTGTGATAAAGCCCAGGCGGATAAAAATGTAGACTTTTCATAGTGAGATACACGACAGTAAAATAGGGGTTTTCCGATGACGGGAAATGTGACTAATAGCAAATTAAAGGAGCATAATATTACACCAAGCACCTGTGGTTGTAGCAGCCATGGGCGAGCACTCCCATGTTTAGCCTAATCGCTTACACGGAAAGTTGTTACATTGAAGGGAAGTGTAAGGCTAGCACACAACACAAAACAGGACGAGTCTGTTTATCACAATAGACATCTGGTCGAACTGGTTACAAACTTGGAATAACCTGTGCAAACTGATAGTGTGGTATCAAATTGTGATCACAGTGTACATGCTCGACAAGGGGTCCTGTGAGATGTGAAATACATTTGTAACAATGATCGTAGTAACCTGGCTAATCGCATCAATTAGTAGCTCAACTTGCCAGCCTCAAGCATCATTTCTAGCGTACTACTACTGCTAGTAATATAGTAATCGATCACCAACGATTTCATCTTGATCGTCATTGTGTTATTTCGATCATTCAAACTTTCTTTAATTCGTGTTTCATCCCAAGCTAGTAAGCTAGAAATTCACTTTTTTTTTTAAGTATGCTGTGATGCTCGCGATGCATTATTAGTCTGTTACACGATAGTAATAAGACAGTAAAGTGAATTATTACATAAAAGTATAACGATACAGCAGACTACGTCATTCGTAGTTTGCTGAATTAATTTTCAGGCCATATACTGGGAGTGTTGCCAGTTGTATAAAATTTATAATCATGAGTACAAACAGCATGACAGAAGCCAAAGTTCCACGTTCTAGGGAATGGGTGGCAAAAATCCAGATGTATGGAATGCTTCTGAAGAAACCCTTTGGACAACAGTCAAACAAGTGGACAAAACGGTAGGCCTAATTAGAGTTACAACACATCTTGCCCTCTCACCCTCCCACTCCCCAACTCCACCATTACATTTTTTTTTCTGATAGCTAGTTTGAGTTATGCCTTTGAAATTTAGATAACTGCTGGAATAGCATACACTGATTGTAATCTAGGAGCAGCAGGTGGCAAGGTGCAAGGTTTGATTCCATGCCAAAGATCCCTTGTCATAACAATCATATTTAATATATTAATATAATGTATTATATATATATATTATATGGGTATCATGTAACATCATAATATTTATACTTGTTGAAAATCAAAGCTTCATTCATTAGTTTTTGCTTTTGTTTTAGACTGTATTGTTTATGAGTTTTGTTTGCATAAAGTGTTATAATTAATAATGGTTAATGCATTTTCAGAATTTGATTACATTATTTTCAGAGTTTGCCTTTTGTTTTTAAAAGTATTTGGCTGAAAATTTGAAAAGAACTTAATGAATATGCAGAGTATTAAAACAGAAAGTGGTGTATACATTATATGTTGTTGTTGTCAGTCAAAGTCAAAATGATCTTTATTGAGGTAAAAGATTAAGTTTTACACAACTTTTTTTCATCCTGCCTCACTAAAAAAAAATCATGTAAATTGACTTCTAAAACATTCAAAGACAAATATCAACCTGTTGTTGAAAACTAATTGTTGAAACTAAAATAAATCAGGATTACTTTCCAACAAATCTCTCAAGATAAAAAACAAAACAAAAAACGTGTGTGTGTGTTGTGTGTGTGTGTGTGTGTTGTGTGTGTGTGTGTGTGTGTGTGTGTGTGTGTGTGTGTGTGTGTGTGACTGTATGTCACGTGGTGTGTGTTGTGTGTTGTGTGTGTGTGTGTGTGTGTTGTGTGTGTGTGTGTGTGTGTGTGTGTGAGACGTGTGTGAGAGAGACGTTGTGTGGACTGTGAAGACGTGTTGTGTGAGAGGACGTGTGTATGAGAGACGTGTGTGTGTGTGTGTGTGTGTGTGTGGTGTGTGTGTGTGTGTGTGTGTGTGTGTTGTGTAACTACTTTATGTGTGTTTGTGTGTGTGTGAGAGACGTGTGTAGTGTGAGACGTCAAGTCAAGTCAAAATGATCTTTATTGAGGGTAAAAGATTAAGTTTACACAACTTTTTTTCATCTGCCCTCGCAAAAAAAAATCAAGAAACTTGACTTCTAAAACAATCAAATACAAATATCAACCTTGGTTGAAAAACTAAAATAAAATGAGGATTTTATCCAAACAGAATCTCACAACTCAAAACAGTAACATAACTCAAGTCATACATACAAAATAATAGAAATACAAAGTAACATGCGTATTCATGAATAACACAAAGCAGCCAAATGTGTCAAGATAAGGGTGGGCTATAATTGTCCATCAGATGTTTCTTCAAAAGTTTCTTAAACATTTGTTTGAAGGAACTGATTTTAGAAAGGATGGCAGTTTATTCCACAATGTTCTTCCTGAATAAACAAGGCTGGATTTATAGAGATATTTATGGGGCCTGGGCAAAACAGTCTATGGTAGGCCTGTTTTATTAACAGCAAATTTTTCCAAGATTTTTCTTTGGGGCTTTACCTTTAATTATTGTACACATAGTACTTGTTGAACTGCAGTCATTTCTTTGAGTGGAAGAATATCTAGTTCTTTGTAGTTGGTGGTGGTCAGTGTATTAGGATTCAAACGGTTTAGTTTCACAGCTCTTTTGTGCAGGCGGTTTATTTGCTTTAAGTTTGTTTCACTTGCACTATCCCATATGGTAGAGACATAATTTATAAGAGATAGAATATGGGCGTGAAAGAATAGTTTTCGTGACTGTAGATTTAGAAAATTCTTGATTTTTCTAAGTTGATGTAATCTTACTGAGATTCGTTTTTCTAACGTGGCTATGTGATCTGACCAAGACAAGTCGTTGTCAATCACTGCACCTAGTACTTTGTGTGAGACAACTTCTTCAATTTGTTGTCCATGGACATATATTGACGTGTGTGTCTGTGTGTGTGACTACTTTGTATGTGTGTGTGATGTGTGTGTGTGAGAGATGTGTGTGGTGTGTTGTGTGTGTGTGTGTGTGTGTGTGTGTGTGTGTGTGTGTGTGTGTGTGTGTGTGTGTGTGTGTGTGTGTGTGTAAGACGCGAGTGTGTGTGAGGCGTGCATGTGCACATGTGTGTGTGAGTGTGTGTGTGTGTGTGTGTATGTGCAGGGTTCGCGATAACTGGTAATTGTCGGTATTTTACCGATTGTAAACAGTGAATACCGAAAATTTTCGAAGCAGCCAGTACGCGGTACCGATTCTGTTTGCCTGTGACCGATTAGATTTCCGTCTCAAAAAAAAAAGTCTGAAGTGACATTTTCTGACAGTCTATCATGCGCCTGTACTATGCTTACGCACCTACCCCTTCCCACCCCTTCCTACGAACATCTTTGGGCCAGTCTTATTAGCCTAGCCTAGCATGCAGAACAGCAAGCTTTACTGTGACAGAATCGAGCTTCGCGCTCTTCTCGGCATGACAGTGACTTCCATTTACAAAGAGTAAATGGGGCCTAGATTTATTTTTTCTTTATTCTTTTAAATCGATGATAATGGAATAAGCACTCCTGTGTTGTTTTAGATCCAGTCCCCGTGTGTGTGCAGTTTCGTAAATGTCATCTGTTCCCACCTGCACACGATGGCCTGCTCTTATGAAAACGAAAAGTGGAGGGTCTATGACTATGAATTTGCGGGTTGCTTTGAGAGAGAAGAGTCGAAAACAAAATCTGAATTGAACGAAAGATCTAGATGAGCACTAAGCATAGAATCAAGAAAGAAGAATATAAGTCACACGAATGATGTCATGCAAAACAACAGACTGACACAGGCAGTGACACAGGCGCTAGAAAAGAATCCTATTTCTTGAGTGGCTTCGTGCCCAAGAAGCAGCACGGCAGTCAAAGTCTGAGAGATTTGCGTTCAATTTAGATTTAGTTTTGCTGCCGAACAATTCCCCCCTCCCCCATCCCCTCACTGAATAGTTTCGTTTTGTTCACAGTACGTAGGGGATTTTATTTTCTGGGGACCGATTTTGGGGGAGTTGGTCAAGATATCTGTGAAATGGCACCTCGCAGTACCGGTTTTAAAAAATCCTAGCGCAAACCCTGGTGTGTGTGTGTGTGTGTGTGTGTGTGTGTGTGTGTGTGTGTGTGTGTGTGTGTGTGTGTGTGTGTGTGTGTATGTGTGTGTGTGTGTGTGTGTGTGTGTGTCCTATTCCTAATGCTGCTGCTGATGTTGTTGCTGCTACTACTCTCGTTGCTGCTTCTCTGGCTGCTTCTGTTGCTCTACTTCTAGTTAGAACTACCACTTCTACTGCTGTTGTTACTGCTACTAAAAGTAACACTAAAAACGCTAGAGACATATTTGTATCTGATCTCTATTGCTCAGTCTGATGAAAAAGTAATCTATACATGACATTGGACAGAGCATTTGTTGATGTAACTGTTTTGTTTCTGTTTTGGTAGTGTGGGTTTGTAAAAAATATAAAATGATGATATAAGATGCTTATTCAATAGAATTAAGACTTATTGAAGTTATTCAGATATTGAACTTGGAGTTATTCTAATGCATAGCACACACAGTATTGCATAGCACTAGGTCTTTGGTACAGATAACTGTACTATTTATTGAGTCTTGAGGAGTACTTATCCTGGAGTACTTATCCCTGGAGTACTTATCCTGGAGTACTTATCCCTGGAGTACTTATCCCTGGAGTACTTATCCCTGGAGTACTTATCCCTGGAGTACTTATTCCTGGGAACATTTGCTTTAAAAATGATAATATAAGCTATCCTATGTTGATTCATGCTGCACAGTGAACACATTTAGCAGCATTAATTTACATGTTAGTCAGTTCGTCTTTCTCTGGTCATGGTGAAGTGTGAACGACAATCACTGAATCAGGAAGTTAATGTGCAGGTCCTCATTGTACATGTTATTCACGTACGCTTAAACACAAGTTACAGTTGACTGAGTGTAATAATAGATTTCCTTAGCAAACTGAGAAAGGGAGAGTGCCTTGCCACAAGAGCAGCGCCACCTATTCTTTGTTAAAAAAAAAAACCCTGTCCTTTGTTACATCCAGTCCCCATGTGTATGCAATTTGTCATTTTGTCATCTGTTCCCACGGCACACAATGGCCCCTACTCTTCCAAAAAAGTCGAACAAGTTTCAAATTGTGTGTGCAAAATGTGCTACGTAGTTTTGCACAGGGGCCGTATGTTATGTCTCATCTGAAAGCCTTTAGCAGAAGGGGAGTGGAGTCAGCACTGATGTTAACTCCACACAAGGGAAAAAATGTCCTTGAATGGATTCGAACCTGAGTTGGCAGATTGCAAGTCGCAATGCATGCCAAATTTTAAACACCAAGCCATCCTATCCCCTATGATGTATTAATTATATATGAAAATGAAAAATGTATGGTTTGTGAATCTGTTACACAGGTTTTTCCTCATCAGAGATGGGTTCTTGATGTATTACGCTGAGCAGGAGAAGAAGGATTTTGAAAAAAGAGACTTTTTCAATGTGCATCCTAAGGTAAGATTGAGTAAAATAATACTTAAAAGCCTGATAGTCTTTCTTGTAGTACTTAACGAAAATGTCTAGAATCTAGGATAAATATTTATAAAACAAACTCAAGAACCGTGATCATTTAGTGATTTACAACTAGCTTGATACAAGCAGTGACACATGCAACAACAACCTCATTGAAAAAACTTTTTCACACATGACAAGCACCACAGATGTCCCAATGCACGGCACATCACACACACGCACAAATACACACACGCACCACGACACCACACACACACACACACACACACACACACACACACACACACACACACACACACACACACACTACACACAGACACACACACACACACACACTCCCGCCACCACCACCACCACAAACAACAGTAATGATACAACTACTACTAACTACTGCTGCTGCCACTGCTATCACTATTACTTACTACTACTACTACTACTACTACTACTACTACTACTACTACTACTACTACTACTATACTTCTACTACTACTCTCCTACTATCCTCACTACACTCTTCTCATAACTAGTACTACTTCACTCTACTACTACTCTACTACTACTACTACAGTTGTACTAGTAGTACTGCTACTACTACATGATGATATTGTACTAGTAGTAATGATAATACATCTATTAATGATGTAATGATAGTATGATAGTATGATAATGATGTATGATGATGATGATGATGATGATAAAATCATAAAGGTGTTACTGATACTCAGGGTGGGGCAAGGGCCTTTTTTGTGCCAATACTTGAAGTAATAAAGTGTTTATGAATAAACTGACCAAGGTAGGAGTACAGGATGATAAAAGGTCAAAGCATCACAAGAACTTAGATTATACAGTGGACTTGGAAATAGATTATCAGAATCCTACAGTATACCAAAAACATTGTAATCTGGAAATTATATCAGATAATTTGCTCTGAGTCCAAGTCTGATATAACTCGATGAGCACAGGTCAGATAATGAGCAGTGGGCCATAGGATATTAATTATTAATAAAACAATGGATGTTACATCAATGATTGGATATATACATAACATGCCTGTCATTGTCTTCTAAACGTCATCGCATGCTGAGCACTATGTATAGAGTGTTATAATAATAAAATATTGTGGAACTTTTTTCAGTGTAGGGTATTGTAGTGTACTGTGTAGTGTACTGTAGTGTGTTGTGGTGTATTGTTTTGCATTGTATGTATGCCATTGGAGTTAAAAAAAAAAAGCTCTATGTTTTTGTTTCACTTGGGAGTGGCCTTTTCCCAGTTTTATTTTGCCAGGGATAACTCTCTTGTTGCTATGAGTTCTTTACAAGCACAAAATGTAGATGTACAGGATTATTGTCTCATGTGAAAGACTAGGACCCAGACCACCACTCATGGCCCAGTGATAGAGTGTCATTCTCATTTTCAGCTGTTCAGATTCTCAGTCAGTGTACTGGGTGTCCAAAGTCCTCATAGCTAGACTGTTGCCTGTCAGCCTAAGTAATTGTCTGTGTGTGTGTGGGGGGGGGGGGGGGGGGTGGGGATGGAGTTTTGAAAGCTCAGCAAGGCAGTGAGTAACAGTTGATGTGCTGAAAGCTCTTGAGAGAGGATCGTGAGTGTAGCAAGTATATAAGTGGTAGCCTGCTAAGGGGTGGGCTTGGGGGGGAGGAGAGGAGATGCATTCTTGTTGTGGGAGAGGTGGTAGTAAGGGTTGGGGAGAGGCAGACAGTAGTGGAGTGCGGTGGGTGGAGATTGGTGCCAAGGTGAGAAAGCTGGTTGCAAATTGCAGTGATGTCTATTTACAGAATACGGATAGTAGGTGAGGGTGAAGAGAGGGTGGGGGGGGGGGTTGATTCTTGGGATGGTCTAGGTGGGGGGATCCCTTGTTTGAGAGCTATGCAAGGTGTGATTCAAGTGTGCAGAATATAACTTATGATAATGATGCGGTTTTTTTTTACATCCAGTCCCCGTGTGCATGCAGTTTTGTAAATCTTGTCATCTGTTCCCACAGGCACACAATGGCCTACTCTTAGAAAAGAGAACAGATTTAATTGTGCGCAAGAGATGTTTTGCGTGCGCTCGTACACGGGCCTCGGTTTATAGTCTCATCCGAAGGACTTTTGGGGAGAGTGGAGTCAGCACTGATGTTAACTCCGGGGTACAATCCCTTGAATGGGAATTGAACCCTGGGTCATCAAATTGAAGCGCAATGTTCTGACCGCTAGGCTATCCTGTTCCTATCCTTGTTTTTTTTTTGTTTTGTTCTTTTCTTTAGATAGATGGCTTGATGAAAAAAAAGCTAAATGGATGCTTATTCAATGTACCATCTAGGAATAAAATTTTATTTGATTTGAAATGACGCTACTAAAGTTGATGTTGATGATGGTATGGTGTGGTGTGTGCAGGGCATCGTCCCACTGGGGGAGTGCCAGCTGACAGCCACCCAGGACCCTGCCCAGCCCTTCTGTCTGCAGATCGACGGCCAGGAGCTGGAGGTCAGTCTGTGCACCTGTCAACTGGTCACAGGTAACAGGTAAAGGTGTCCTTTAACCTGTGTGGTCGTAGGGGAGCACTCGCTTTCCCCCTGCCAAAGCAGCGTCGAGAATGGTTGCCAATTGGATGGGTGACCGTTTGTGTGCCTTGGCTTGAGTACAGTCCCCCCAGTTCACCCAGCTGTAAATGGATACCTGCCTTCTTTAGGGTCCAGGAAGGTAAAGCAGCGAGGGAGAGGAGATGGGCGCCACCCTCAACATGCTGGCCTCTTGAGAAGCTGAGGTCTCTGACGCCTCGCTCCCCTATGACCACACAGGTTATGGGACACCTTCACCTTTACCTTTACCGAAATGGTTGCATATGCAAAAATTCACCATGGGTTAACATCAGAGCTCTAGACGAGGAAGGGCTAAAAAAACCCCAAAACCTCAAATCCAAATTTATTACTAGTTATATAATTGGTAGTTATTCTGCATATTAAAAACATATCACATGTGAAACAAAAACATCTAATGTTTATAGAGGGAAGAGTTTTGCTTTTGCAAACAAACAAAAAAAAAGTAATTAAATTTTAGGTTTTTGCTTTTTTTTTGTTGTTGTTCGTGTTTTAAATATGCACAGAGAGATCTTCATTCAGGCATGTAGTCATGTTTAATCAGAAAAACAGCACAACATTGGATGTTAACCTGAAGCCAGGGAGGAGGAGAGGGAGGGGGGGGGGAAGGGGTAGGAGGGGGTAAGAGAGGGCAGTCAGAAGAATTAACTAGGTTTCGCTGGCTGATTGTTGGTGCTCAGAAGACTGACTGGGAGATGGAGTGAACAGCTGAGGAGAATGACCAGGGAAGACAGTGTAGGGTTACATCCTTCCTTTTTTTGTTTTGTTTTGATCTTGAACTTGTAAATTGTGTGTGTGTGTGTGTGTGCGTGTGTGTGTGCGTGTGTGTGTGTGTGTGTGTGTGTGTGTGTGTGTGTGGTGTGTGTGTGTGTGTGTGTGTGTGTGTGTGTGTGTGTGTGTGTGTGGTGTGTGGTGTGTGTGCGCGCATGTGTGCGCACATGTGTGTGTGTGTGTGTGTGTGTGTGTGCACGGTGTGTGTGTGCTGTGTGTGTATTTGTGTGTAAATCTATCATTGTGTAGTGACAATGAGTAATGTCAGTGTTTGTTATTTTCAGGGCAGTTTAATGATAGCAGCAGAGACGGAGTTTGAACGAGATCGTTGGCTGGAGGTCATGGAAAAGTCTCGACGAGTGTAAGTGTTCGCTGGAATGTCCTCAGATTTTTAGTATACCTGTATACTCAAAAACTTAAAACAAAACAAACTCAAAAAAGTATACCTGTATTCTGACAGACAGGTAAAAGGCTTATGTGACAAGGTAGGTTTTCACTGGAATGTCCTCAGGTGTTAGCATACCTGCATACTGGTATATTCAGAGGTGAAAGAAGAATGTGACAAGGGTAGGTTTTCGCGTCAATGTCAGGTGTCAATGTACTTGTATATATGAGCAGAGAGGTAAAATAGGTTTTGTGAATTGAAACAGTTTTGTGTTGACTTGTATTTTGGGAACAAAGGTACAAGTGAATGCATGTGGTACACAGA
>CM060324.1:58161237-58186237 GCA_030674155.1 Stramonita haemastoma
GCAGAAAAGTGGGTCAGGTGCTAAGCGACTCATTTCGTGGTGGAGCGTCATATTTGTTTTTAGGTGGATACCTTGATGGTCACCCTGAATACACACTCCATCTCACTCATCCCACCTGGGAATCACTGTGAGGCTGCAGGTACAAACTGGATGACAAGTTGGCTTGTAAAGCTGGAACCTTGGCACGCAGGCAGCCATATTCTGACTTCAGAGGATTTTGTCCCCCTCTCCTTTATTAAAGAGTAGAGGTTGTGATGGATGCTAATAGCTTGTCATGCATGAAGAAAATCTCCACATAACAGAATGCAGAATTATGTATCGTTAGGTCTAGGAGGAAAAAATAAAAGAGAAGATATTCTTTTCCTCAGATACACAGGAGTGGCTTTATGTATATGTCTATTACAGAGCTTTTAAAACTGAACATAACTAGAGGCTGTATGATCAGTGGCTTTCTTTCCCACTCATGGAATTCCACTTTACAGCTTAGTGTTCAGTGATCGACTATGACTCTCTGACTAAGAGGCTTGACTTGCACAGTTCTTATGTGCTGCAGCCCAGGGGGCTAGTTGGCCTTTGAAGAACATCTCCAACGCTGACTGTCCTTAAGCCCTCTTGGCCAAGAGAGTGGGGATGTACTGTGGACAAGGCATGTCCACTATAATCAAATTTCTGCCCAGTTTCTGAAACAGCATCTGCCTCCTCTGCTGTTTTGGAGGTCATCGTCGAACACGACGGACAAACAAACAACAAACATAACTAGTGCTGGCAGTGTAAAAAAATATAGTGCATGTACAGTGATAGAGAGACATGCATGTATGTGTACACATAACGACAGTTGCTGACATTGTTGTTGTTGTTGTTATGTTTACTGTGTTTCTTTTTGTGCAGGATCTGAAAGCTCAGAAGGAGATGACAGAAAAAGAGCTGAGAGTAAGTCGTCGTGAGCATCTTTCTTTCTTTTCTTGTCTTTCTTTCTTTTTCCTTTCTCTCTCCCCTGGTGCTGTAATCATATCTTTTGGTGTGGAGGTGGGTTTTTTTTTTATTGTGCTTTGTAAACCATTGGTGCATTCATTCATTCATTCATGAAAAGCTTGATAGTTTTCTAGTTGTGAATAGGCAGGAAGAATGGATACATAGGTCTGTTCCTACCTTCCCCTGATAAACAATGATTTTAGGCTGTGCCTGACTTTGTAAAGAATCTAACTCTGCTCCGAACCAGCATAGTGATAGTAACGGGGGACGGGATAGCCTAGTGGTCAGAACATTGCACTGGCAATCTGACGACCCAGGTTTTATTGCCGTTTGAGGGGATTTTTCCCCATGAGCTAATATCAGTGCTGACTCCACCCTCCCCAAAAGTCCTTCGGATAAGACTATAAACCGAGGCCCTGTGTGTGAACTTAAATTACACACACCTCCCTCAATATGCTGGACTATGGAGAAGCTGAGGTGTCTGATGCCTCGCTTACCTACGACCACACAGGTTATGGGACACCTTTACCTTTACCTTTTTTAATAGGTAAGTCTGTACGTAAAGCAACACATGAACACAGTAACACACACTACTCACACACACACACACACACACACACACACACACACACACACACACACACACACACACACACACACACACCACACAGGCACACACACACACACATACACACACACACCACACACACTAACACACACACACACACACTCTCTCTCTCTCTCTCTCTCTCTCTCTCTCTCTCTCTCTCTCTCTCTCTCTCTCTCTCTCTCTCTCTCTCTCTCTCTCTCTCTCACCCACACACCCACACACACACACACACACACACCCACACCCCCCCCCACACCCCCACCACCACACCCACACCCACACATCCACACCCACCCACCCACACACACACACACACACACACACACACACACACACACACATTAACACCCCCCCACACCCCCACCCCTACATCCACACACACACAAACACCCACACCCACAACCCCCCCCCCCTCACACACACACACCAACACCACCCCACACACACGCACTCTCTCACACACTCACTGTCTGTATTCACTGCCCCAGGAGGAGATCAAGGCGCGCATGTCAGCAGAGGAGCGGCTGCAGGAGGCGGAGCGATCCCTGAAGCAGCTGGACAGCGCCGTGCAGACACAGGCCTCCTACATCCAGGACGACGTGCGCGAGGAGATGACCACCAGTGTGAAGAAGCTGAAGAGTGAGTGAGACACACATCACATACATCACAGGGCAGACATATTACCACAGGGCAGACACAGTGCACAGCCAAGACACATCACCACAGGGCAGACACATCACCACAGGGCAGACACATCATCACAGGGCAGACATATCACCACAGGGCAGACACATCACCACAGGGCAGACACATCACCACAGGGCAGACATATCACCACAGGGCAGACACATCACCACAGGGCAGACACATCACCACAGGGCAGACACAGTGCACAGCCAAGACACATCACCACAGGGCAGACACATCACCACAGGGCAGACACATCACCACAGGGCAGACACATCATCACAGGGCAGACACAGTGCACAGCCAAGACACATCACCACAGGGCAGACACATCATCACAGGGCAGACACAGTGCACAGCCAAGACACATCACCACAGGGCAGACACATCATCACAGGGCAGTCACATCATCACAGGGCAGACACATCATCACAGGGCAGACACATCATCACAGGGCAGACACAACACCACAGGGCAGACACAGTGCACAGCCAAGACACATCATCACAGGGCAGACACATCATCACAGGGCAGACACAACACCACAGGGCAGACACAGTGCACAGCCAAGACACATCATCACAGGGCAGACACATCATCACAGGGCAGACACAGTGCACAGCCAAGACACAACACCACAGGGCAGACACAGTGCACAGCCAAGACACATCACCACAGGGCAGACACATCACCACAGGGCAGACACAGTGCACAGCCAAGACACATCACCACAGGGCAGACACATCACCACAGGGCAGACACATCACCACAGGGCAGACACAGGCAAGACACATCACCACAGGGCAGACACATCACCACAGGGCAGACACATCACCACAGGGCAGACACAGTGCACAGCCAAGACACATCACCACAGGGCAGACACATCACCACAGGGCAGACACATCACCACAGGGCAGACACATCACCACAGGGCAGACACAGCCAAGACACATCACCACAGGGCAGACATATCACCACAGCCAAGACACATCACCACAGGGCAGACACATCACCACAGGGCAGACATATCACCACAGCCAAGACACATCACCACAGGGCAGACACATCATCACAGGGCAGACACAGTGCACAGCCAAGACACATCACCACAGGGCAGACACAGTGCACAGCCAAGACACATCACCACAGGGCAGACACATCATCACAGGGCAGACACAGTGCACAGCCAAGACACATCACCACAGGGCAGACACAGTGCACAGCTAACACACATCATCACCACAGGGCAGACACAGTGCACAGCCAAGACACATCAGGGGACTGGATGTAAAAAAAGCCCACGAGTGCTTATTCGTTATCCTCGCCTTGCCTTGCTATCCCTCAGCACTGAGTCCTCTGCTAAAATTAGCGAGCCCTTTCCTTGTACCCCCACATCCCTCTTTTTTTTTTTTACCCCCCCCCCCCCAACCACTGTGCGTCAAACTATTGCATGCTTGCGTGGAAGGCCTTAGGTCAGATGGCAGAGCTTACGTTAACGTAAGACAAGCACGCTGTGTGGCAAGCCTGTTCTCTCAACACACATGCACTACGCTAGCCTAGATCCAGACAGCAAAATTGACCAGATTTTCCCCAGATTTGAACCCTTCAAAAGTGATGAACACATAGACTGGATACAAAAAATATTGAAGGAAGTTTACAACTGAAAAAAATTTAAATGGGTACCTGCCCTCTTTAGGGTCAGGGAAGGTAAAGCAGCGAGGGAGAGGAGATGGGCGCCGCCCTCAATATGCTGGCCCCTAGAGAAGCTGAGGTCTTTGATGCTTTGCAAAGGTTATGGAACACTTTTACTTTTTACCTTTACCTTAGGCCATTTTTGCAGTAGGAATGGATGAATCCCCCCCAACCCCCCCCCCCTTGTGCACAGATATGTTTAGACATCACCCCAAAGTCAGAATGCAGCTACTTAATTGGTGTGTGTGGGGGGGGGGGGGGGGGATGAAACAGTTGCTTATGTAAAAATCTTACCATTGGCAAAGCTCTATCCCAGGAACAAACCAAAAAAATCCATGAAAAAAAACAAAAAGCCTGAAGGATAGAAGCAAAAAAGAAAAAGAAAAAAAATCCCTCTCAGAACAATAACTACTCTCCTTTCTCTCGCCCTCATTCCCCTCCAGGCTTCTTTGAGAAGCTGGCCACACAGAACAAGATCTAAAAAAAAAAATCCCTCTCAGAACAATAACCACTCTCCTTTCTCTCTCTCTCTCCTGCAGGCTTCCCTCTCAGAACAATAACCACTCTCCTTTCTCTCTCTTCTCTTGCAGGCTTCCCTCTCAGAACAATAACCACTCTCCTTTCTCATTCTCCTGCAGGCTTCCCTCTCAGAACAATAACCACTCTCCTTTCTCTCTCTCTCTCCTGCAGGCTTCCCTCTCAGAACAATAACCACTCTCCTTTCTCTCTCCCTCTCCTGCAGGCTTCTTTGAGGAGCTGTCCGCAGAGAACAAGATCTCCTCGGCCAAGCCGCTGATCATGAGGAACGCTGTCACCGCCAGGAAGACGCTGGTCAGACGCGCCAAGACCGTCAAGTACGAAAACCGCAAACAAGTCAGCAGTGAGTATTGACCCCGCTTTTAACATTTGATTTTATTTCTTCTTCTTCTTCTTCTATCCCATAGTCTGTTTAGACCGTAGGGGCGCCACGGAAGACCTCGCAACCAGCTCTCTCCATTTCCCTCTGTCCTCGACCTTTCTCAGGGTGTTACTCAGCCTGAGGCCCGTCCACTCTCGGATGTTGTCCTCCCATCTCTTTCTCTGCCTGCCTCTCCTTCTC
Organism: Stramonita haemastoma; assembly: GCA_030674155.1. NCBI lineage: Eukaryota > Metazoa > Mollusca > Gastropoda > Neogastropoda > Muricidae > Stramonita > Stramonita haemastoma. The sequence continues at coordinate 58,166,301 of CM060324.1, forward strand.
CCGCCTTATTTATTTATTTAAATTTTTTTTATTTATTTATTTTTTTTTGTATTGACTGTGCTGATTAGCGGGTAAAGCCTTCTGCCGGTTATTGTGAGAGAGATGTGGCGTCATGTCATGGCATGAAGCATGTGTGTGTGTGTCTGTGGTGTGTGTGTGAGATGTGTGTGTGTGTGTGTGTGTGTGTGTGTGTGTGTGTGTGTGTGTGTGTGTGTGTGTGTGTGGTGTGTGTGTGTGTGTGTGTGTGTGGTGAGTGAGTGAGTGAGTGTGCATGTGTGTGTGTGTGAGTGCGTGTTTGTGTGCCTCTGTGTGTGTGTGTGTGTGTGCATGGGCATAAATTTTATATATATTCATTCTAATATTTTGTGGACTGTGGCGTGCGTGTAAATCAAATGATTTGAATGCACATGCATCAGTTTGTTTGTTTTACAAGATTCAGTGTTATATGAATACCATACATTACCATTATTATCATCATCATCATCATCATCATCATCATTCTTCTGTTTTTCTTTTTAAAAAATGGTTGCAAAATTGCCCCCTCCCCCCCCCCCCCCCCAAAAAAAAAAAATCAGCAATGAGTACTTGCTATTCTTACTGCTTCACCTTCACCTGTCCTGCACTGTCTCACTACCACTATAGTCCTGTAGTCTTACTTCTGTTGTCCTTTTAGTTTTGGTTTGGTTTGGTTTTGTAGTGTGAGTAGTTTTTACTTATTTCAAGTCAAGTAAATTTTTATTTCCAGATGGTACATTGAGTAAGCAGTAAATTTGCTTTTTTATTTGCATGTTTGTATGGGTTTTTGTAGTTGTTGTTAGGTTTTTTTGGTAGGTGAAAGAAATGTAAGGGAGAGGTGGAGAGTAAGGTGTTGAGAAAAGACAGCTCCATCTAGGGATGTGCCAGTGGGAACATGCAGAAAAAAACTGCAGACACACGGGGATTGGATGTAAAAAAGCATGTGAGTGCGTATTCCATTATCCTCAATATAAAAGAATAAATTAATAAATGATTGTGACAGGTCTTTGACTTTGTCCTTCCTACAAAAAGACTTGGGGAAAATACATTGGCATGGCATGCGGAGGTCATTTTTATTTCATTTCATTTTTCATTTGTTCATTTATTCTTTTATATCGAGGATAATGGAAGTAGCATCCATGTGTTTCTTTTACATCCAGTCCCCGTGTATATGCAGTTTCATAAATCTTATCTGTTCCCCCCGGCACATGATGGCCTACTCGGAACAGGACTTAACGTGTGCGCAATATGTTCTGCGTGCGTTCGCACACAGGGCCTACAAAACATTGTTTTGTAGGTTAGGTAGGTAGGTAGGTAGGCTGTGAGTTTGTGGCTTAGACTGGGGTGCTTGTGGGAGTAGAAAGTCTGCACATGTGATAAAAAGTGAAGAGTGTGTGTGTGTGTGAGTGTGTGTGTGGTGTGTGTGTGTGTTGTGTGTGTGTGTGTGTGTGTGTGTGTGAAATCAAATCAAATCAAATTTTTATTTCCAGATGGTACATTGAATAAGCATCGATTTGCTTTTTTTCATCAAGCCATCTATCTAAAGAAAAGAGCAAAAACAAAAAAAACAAACAAAAAACAAAGCAGAAAATCCTAAACAAACAATCAAACAAAAAAAAAGAATTAAAATTAAAAGGGGAAAAAAAAAAACCCAAAAACATCAACAAGCATTTCACCAACATTAATTAGCTAACATGATTTCAACAGCCTTAAAAATGAAATATGCCTATAGATAATACAAGCAACAACAATAATAACAAAAACAGCCAAAAAAATCCCACTTAAAAGTCACACACACGCACGCACGCACGCGCGCGTGCGCACACACACACACACACACACACACACACACACACACACACACACACACACACACACACGGTTTGCGTGCTTGTCCACTCAGCACGTATATATACGTACGCGCATGCACAGATTTAAAGTTTTTTAAAAATCATATAGTGTCAAACAAACAGCTTATATCAGTTACAATGTCACCAAAACCATTATTTAAGACTTAAGAAGACTCTGTGTGTGTGTGTGTGTGTGTGTGTGTGTGTGTGTGTGTGTGTGTGTGTGTGTGTGTGTGTGTGTGTGTGTTGTGTTAGTTATTTATTTATTTATTTATTTATTCTTTTATATCGAGGATAACAGAATAAGCAATCATGTGCTTTTTTTCATCCGGTCCCCGTGTGTATGTAGTTTTGTAAATATTGTCATCTGTTCCCACCGGCACATGATGGCCTACTCTTACGAAAAGCGGAACAGGATTTAATGTGTGCGCAAGATGTTCTGCGTGCGTTCGCACATGGGGCCTCGGTTTAAAGTCTCATCCGAAGGACTTTTGGGGAGAGTGGAGTCAGCACTGATGTTAACTCCAGGAAGAAAATTTCCTCGACCGGACTCGAACCCGGGTCTTCAAATTGCCAGCGCAATGTTCTGACCACTAGGCTATCCGCTGTGTGTGTGTGTGTGTGTGTAAGATAATTAAAGACCTGACAGTGACATGATTGTATCACCAGTGACATCATCCAGGAGCGTCACTGACTTCACAAAAATGACGTCTGCTTGTACTTTCTAAAGGGGAAGGTAACTCTGCCAACAGTGACCAGCATTAACTCCCTTTATGCATTGCTCTAACTCACAAAACTGTTGGTACTGGGTTGGATTTTTTGCGGGCTTTGTGTGTGTGTGTGTGTGTGTGTGTGTGTGTGTGTGTGTGTGTGTGTCTGTGTGTGAACTTAGTCACTTCTGTGAAATATAACAACTAAAGCCATTCTTGTTGGTGTGGGTCTTGGCAGAGTACTTTTATACAGAATAAGAATCAGGAAAGGAAGTGTAATGTTAAACGGTAAACATAACAGTAGCATCCATATCAGTCAAGTTTTGTAGTGTAGAACATACAGGTGTCTGACAATGTCCCCCTTTTCAAAAACGAGAGGGTCTGGACTTGATCCCCTCCCTGATTGAACTCTCCCTCCCCTTCACCCCCTCACCATTCACTCCATCAGGTTATTGACTAGTGGTCTGGGTGTCCAGTCTTTCAGATAAACCGGGGTCTGGTTGTCAAGTCTTTCAGATAAACCAGGGTCCTGTATTCAGTATGCATTTCGCACATGGAAAAGAAACCCATGCCAATTAGAGAGTTGGCTTTTGAAAATTTGAAAACAAGTGCACAAATGTAAAAATGATATTAAAAAAAAATAGTGGGCATGTACCATGGCAACATAATTTTATTTAAATTATTTATTTAATTTTTTTATTTTGAGGATAATGGAATAAACACTCATGTGCTTTTTTACATCCAGTCCCCATGTGTATTCAGTTACTGTAAATGTTGTCATCCGTTCTCATTTGCCTCAGGAAGAGCATGCTGAATTTCATGCAGAGAAACTTGCCACAGCTATGAATACCACACTGCGTAAAACAAAACCACAAAGTAGTAGCAGTCATTATAGCAGTGCATTTACAAAACTGTCAGCCAGATAGCATAACATTTATATATATATATATATATATATATATATATATATATATATATATATATATATATATATATATATATATATATATATATATATATATCAGGCTAAGTTATCCAAATGCTATCGTTGATTTCATTCTTACTGTCATATTCAGCAATCTTGTGAAACAATTCAAACCTGTGTGAACTTATTAACATTTCAAGCACTTTTGATCCATCTTAACTGATAACGTGTTGACTCTGTACATTGAAGAACGTACTTCCATGGCACACTGTTTTCTAACAATAATAAACATTGTTGAGGTGTGGACAGCTTTGGCTAACCACAGAGCGCACGCCAGCTTTTGAGTGTGTGAGGGGGCAGGAAAACAAAGACTGAAAATGATTAAATGTCAATGCTTGTTCCTGTGTGGTGCTGGTGATAGTGATAGTGCGAAGGTGGTAGGGGCATGGTATGATATGGTGAAGCGTGGGGAAGTGCTTGTAATCCAACTGGGTTTTCAGGACAAAAAGAAATGTGAAAATTCTGTGTGAGGAATTTTGCTATTTCCTGGCAGGCTGTTTTGCCCTTCTTGCCTTTTTGCCTTTTGTTCATGTTGTTGGTTGGGTTGTTTTTTTCTCTTCTTTATTCTTTTTTTGTTTGTTTGTTTTATTTTTAAAGTGCCATTTTAGTCCTTTCATCTTCTTTTTTTTTTTTAAGGTCTTCAGGGTTAGTTTTGATCGATGTTTGGTTTGGGTTTTTTAGAAATTTTGTTTTGTCTTTTTTTTTGGTCAAATTGTGATATTTGTCCTGGTGATTGGATAATGTGATTGGTCATGGGGGAGGGAGAGGGGAGGAGCATTTCAGGGGATGGGGGCAAAGGGGTGAGAAGGGGGTGTGATTATCCATTATGTGATAGGATGAATGAACAGTGGGACATATCTGTTTTAACTGCCGTTGTTTATTTTCTTTTTCTTTTTTTAAAATTATTAATGTTGATTGATGGATGTCTTTTTGTCCTTTTTTTTCTCAAGTATGTTTAAAGTGATGTCTTCTGACTTTTTTTTCTTAACACATTGACATTTCACATCTGAAGTTGGGTTCATAATAGTAATTTAAAAAATTTTTTTAGCATTTTGATATTGCTGCATAACTGTTCGTTACAAAATGAAAGTGAAAAGCTCAAAGACGGTTCACAGTGAGGTATTGTGATGATTTTCTGTAACATTTATTGATTTTTTTTTAGTCTTGTTTATTGGGGTTTTTTGTTGTTGTTGTTCTTGTTTGTGATATCTGTTGATGCTGACTGTTGTTGATCATTAGTGTTAGTCAGCATTACTTAGTCATCCGTTTTTCCTTTGTTTTTATTTATTTGTTTGTTTGTTAAGGTTTTTCGTTTTGCTATTCTTTTTCCTTGTTGTGGTGGTTTTATCATTTTTGGTACTTGCTGTGAGTGTGTTCTGCTGTAGTTCTTTTCTCTTTGGTATTATTCTGTTAGTGTAGTGGTCAGAGCACTCGCATTCCCCAAGCTAAGATTAAGCAGCATCAAGCAAGGTTACCAATCAGATAGGTGACCGTTTGCCGCCTTGGCTTCAGTACAGTCCCCCAGTTCACCCAGCTGTAAATGGGTACCTGCCCTCTTTAGGATCAGGGAAGGTAAAACAGTAAGGAAGAGGAGATGGGCGCCGCCCTCAATATGCTGGCCCCTAAGAGAAGCTGAGGTCTCTGATGCCTTGCTCCTCTATAACCACATAGGTTATGGGACACCTTTACCTGTACCTTTATCTCGGTTTTCATGGTTTTTTTTACCCTCAGCAAAACAATTTTTTTTTTAGGTGGAGGAGGGGGGGGGGGGGGGGTTAGTGGCAGTTTAATTTCCTCATTTCATGATGAAGTGTTTCACATCATTTTTTTTTTTATGTTTCACATCGCTGTCTTTCCTCTGTGTGCAGAGTCGTGGGCCCCTGACAGCGACCCTCGGTCTCGCCAACAGGTTCGCCGAGCGCTGACCTCTGTGACCCCCAACTCCAAGAGCAGTTACAAAGCCCGTGCCTCCACAGGCGGCTGTATGACGCTGGAAGAGGAAATGTGACCTGTCTCCTGAGACATGGTGGCCGTGACATTGGGGGGGGGGGGGGGGGGGGGGTTGTATCGAGCATGCCACTAGTTTCAGTAGGGAGGAGTGTGTGGGGTTAGAAGACTCAAGTTGGATGCATGTTTTTACAGCAGTAATAGTGAAGGGTTTTTTATTTTAAAATTTATTTTATTTTATTAATTTTTTTAATTATTATTATTAATTTTTTTAATATTGAAGTGTTTGTGTAGCACACCTGTCTCCAGTGCTGGAGTTATTGACAGGTGAGAGAGAGACCTGACTTTTGAAAACCAACCATGATCTTTTTTTTTTTCATAAAGGTAACAACAGCGAAATTTTCGTATAAACGCATCTATCTACGCTGTTTTTAAGTCTTCACTGAAGAGAGTGTGACATGGAATCTTGACCAAACTGAATACGTGTTTCATGAAAATAATAGCCATTGTAAAGAGAGAGGGTTTGTTGTTGGGTTTTTTTTTTGGGGGGGGGCAGGTTGTTCCTCAGCTAGTCTTGAGGTTTACTAATGGTCAAATTTTGCGTATAGCGACTGTTTTTTGTTTCATGGCAAGCAAAAAACTGTCGCATTACACAAAACTAGCCATATTCTGACTTTTAGGGTGTATGCTGGGTAGGTTTGTCTTTCTGCCAAAGATTCCTAGAATATGTCTGTTGTGATGATTTATATACCAGCAGTAAATTTATTTAAAAGATCAGTGTTTGAAAAACCTTGACATTGATTCAGCAAAAAAGAAAAAAAAAATCTGTTGATGCTTTTTAGTCCCCTTCATGAAAAATCTTGTGTGTGTGTGGAAAAAAAAAATCAGGAATAGCAAAGATTGTGGAACTGTAGTCCATGAAGAGTTCTCTCCCATTAGGAATCTACCTGTAAATACTCTCCAGTGTGAACATCGAACAACTGTTTGTTCATGAACAAGGAAGACTTACACATTTTTTCTTTTGTTCATACTATTTGTTGTTGTTGTTGTTGTTTTTTGGCTAGGGCTCCGTAGTACACCAGTGGTGATATTTCTGCATATGTGACCATTCTCCCTCCCCCCACCCCTCCCCTCCACATCATTTAGGTAGCTGCATTCCGACTTCAGGGATGATCGTACTGTTTGAATATTGATATATAAAAATCATGGCGAAGAAACCAAATCATATTTTTTAAAAAGTTAGATGATTGTCTTTACTTGTGTAAATTGGGAGTTGAAATATTGGCTTTAAGCATTGCATGCAGTATGAACAGTTGAGTATGTGTTTTTGATCACTGAGGGTGTACCCTCCCCCATAGCTTCCAAAGGCTGACAGGATTTGGAGATGTTGAGGTTGTTGAAGTGTGGGGGAGATTGCCTCACTGAGGAAATGTTACTGGTACTGTCAGTTTGATTCCTGCCTGATGACATCTCAGATCTGGCATGTTTTCAGGTGGGACGCAGGTGTAATTGGACTGAAAATCGTGCTTTTCTTTTAGTTTTCACACAACATTGCTAAGTGCATTTGTGAAGATTTCTCTGTGTGAATTGACAACACTTAGTTGAATAGATTGCTGTGAAAATAGACATATCTTTGTCTTAAGAGATGTTAGAAAAAATGAATGATATTAGTTTTGACAGCCAGAATAAATTGTTTTCCTGGCAATTATGTGTGAAATGACCAAATATTCTAAGTTTGGGTTTGTTTGTTTTTTTAACAAGTGATGCCCCTTGGTGTGTGGTATAGCTATCAGTATTAACATACATCATTTAACAAATCGTGGATAGTGATGACTCCAAGGCCTGGCCTGAAATCAAGCAGTCACAGCTCAGGTGAGAGGAGAAATGTACTTGATTTTTTGTGCTCTAGGATTTTTATCCAGAACACTTGTCTGTGAAAGTTACAATGGGCATTCTGGTTATGGATGGAAGTTTGAACCAAATGCTGCTGCTGCTGCTGCTGCTGCCGTGTTTGTCAGTGCGTTCTGTTGAAACTGGATGTTTGGGGGTTTTGTTTTGTTTGTTCGTTTGTTTTTTTTTTGTTTTGTTTTGGGTTTTGGGTTTGTTTTTTTTCTTCTTTTACTTGCTGAGTATAGGAGATTGCTTTTTTGGTTCTAAGTCTGGTTTTCTGTTGAAAGTAACAGAAAAATAGACTATGTAAGAAAGTCAGGGGGGTTTTGTTTGTTTGTTTGGGTTTTTTTATGCTAATGGAGAGAGACGTGTGGAGCATCAAATAAGTGATGGTGCTCCATGATTTGCATGCAACTGAAGCCTGTTTTTATTTTATGAAATGCTAAATGATATTTGAGAGGTAGCTTGTAAAAGATGCATGGCCGGGATAGCTCAGTGGTCAGAGCACTGGCTTTCCCCACAGCCAAAGTTAAGCAGTGTCGAGCATGATTACTAATTGGATGGGTCACCGTTCACAAGCCTTGGCTTCAGTACAGTCCCCCGGTTCACCCAGGTGTAAATAGGTACTTGCCTCTTTAGGGTCAGGGAAGGTAAAGCAGCAAGGGAGAGGAGATGGGCGCCGCCTTCAATATGCTGGTCCCTAGAGAAGTGAGGTCTCTGATGCCTTGCTCCCCTACGACCACATAGGTTATGGGACACCTTTACCTTTTACCTTTTATGTTGAAGATTGTTTATTGAATATAGCTTGTAAGGTGTTGGTGGAAAAGGGGATTGTTTTCTTGATGTATTTCAGAGATAGTTGTATGAAAGGCAGTTCATTAGTTATAGCTGATACGACAAAATTTGTATTCTTTCTTCTTTCTTTAGCTGAGTACTGGAGACTGCTTTTCTGTTAGCAGTGGGTTTACTTTTCCTTATGAGAGTAACTTCACAAATCTTTTTTTGTTCGGGTTTGCTTTTTCTTTCCATTTTTTTTTCTTATGGTTGAATTAGATTATGGAGAAAATGGATTATTTCTTTAAAATGTATTTCACAGACTCCTTAATTATAGCTTATTAATTATAGATGATAATGTATAGGTAAAAAGGGATTGTCTCTTGGATCTGTTTGAGAGACATGGTAATGATTGTTCATTGATAAGATATCACCAGTGAAAAAAGAATGATGTCTTGAATCTATTTGAGAGACATGGTAATGATTGTTCATTGATAAGATATCACTAGTGAAAAAGGAATGATGTCTTGAATCTGTTTGAGAGACCTGGTAATGATTGTTCATTGATAAGATATCACCAGTGAAAAAGAATGATGTCTTGAATCTGTTTGAGAGACCTGGTAATGATTGTTCATTGATAAGATATCACTAGTGAAAAAAGAATGATGTCTTGAATCTGTTTGAGAGACCTGGTAAAGAGGATTTGTTATCTATAGTTGATATATCAAATGTTGATGGTAAAGAAAGTTGGGTGGTTTTAATCTGTATAGGAAACATGTATAGATTGTTTATTAGTCATAGCTGTTATAATGTTGGTGAAGAAGGAATAGTTTCTTCTATCAATGGAAGAGACGTGTATAGATTGTTTTATGAAGCAGAGCTGATGGGATGTTGGTGAAAAACGGGATTGTTTTCTCAGATCAGTTCCAGAGATGTGTTAAAGATTGTTCATTGTTAATAGCTGGTATGGATGAAAAAGGCATGGTTATTTTCCTGGATCTATTTACAACATGTTGAAGATGGTTTTATTAACTGTAGCCTATAAGACGTTGGTGAAAAGGGAATAGTTTCTGGATCTGTTTAAGAGACCTGTTGAAGATTCACTGATAACAACAGATATGGGTAAAAAAACAAACAAACAGTATTTTCTTTTATCTGTATACAAAACATGTATAGATTGTTTATTGATCATAGATGATAATGTGTTGGTGAAAAAGGCATTGGTGTTTTTAGATCTATATAAGAGATTGTTGAAGATTGTTAAAATCAGTTACTGATAACTTCAAATAAGATCCTGATCATATGTACAAACTGTGCTCTATTTTCCCAGTCTGCTGACTTCAGGCTTTTATGTATAAAGTCATGACACTGTTAATAATACTCTCGAAATGGCGATACAGTTCACAATAAGTTTATTTTCATGATGTAAAGGAAAAAAATTATATATGTTTAAGATTTGTCATGAACAATGTAGCAATAATACTTATAAGCAATAGTAACGACAGTTCAGCACTTTCGGTTTGTAACCGAAAGCATGTTATGATTATGATTACTGTTGATTTATTACTCATCAGTTCAGTGCTGATAACCATTACTGTTCACTTTTAGTCTGCCACATGCTCTGTTCTAGAATACTGGTCATGTATCTCAGCTGATCCTGAATGAACGCATACAGAACATCTAGTGCTCTCATTAAGACCTAGCCACCGTTTGAAGAAGAGTGAGCCAGTCAAGGCTGACACATGGATGACACACCGGCATACCCAGCATGCATCCTGCTGTATGGAGAGGAATGGGCTCCGCCTGTTACTCCAAATTTATTGCATTGCCCCAGTGACACAAAGAGTTAAGGAGAAGTCAAATGAAATCAATGGGACTGTGTTTAAGTCATTTATCTGCTATTAAGCAAACTGTGAAGTCTTTGTGTGTAAGTAATATGTCAGCTATCAAGTAAACGATGAAGTCATTGGGACTGTGTGTAAGTCATCTATCAGCTATCAAGTGAACTGTGAAGTCATTGGGACTGTCATATGTCAGCTATCAAGTGAACTGTGAAGTCATTGGGACTGTAACTGTAAGTCCGATACCACTGAAATCAGATTCCTGGGACTTTTCTACTCTGATCTTTTCGCTGTGACTTGGCAAAAGATGGTGAAGCGTCCTCTGAATGGTTGTCACGGTGACAGGAAACTGCAGAGATTTGAAGCATTTGGTCACAACATGCACACCTGCACTCAGCACACGATGCATACACGTTCAGTGCCTGAAACCAGGCCGCTTGGAATATTGTACACGGTGACGGTAAATGGAGAAGAAGTGAAGCTTTCCATCTAAATGTGCAATCTGTGTGTAACATGTGTGCACACATCGCATACATGTTCATGTCTGAACGTTTTTTTGAGAAGTGGCGTCGTAGACCCTTTATATTGTACTATGGATGTAGTGTTGTGTTCATTGTCATTTAGGTACTATGGGTGTAATGTCAGTTGGTCGTTTATGTGTATATGCATTACATTTTTGTGATAATAGTATACTTTAAATAGGAATGTGTGTGAATGTTTATATCATTTTACAGTATGTAATAAATCTATGTAAAGAAACTTTATGCGCACGCCACACAACACACTACACACACACACACACACACACACACACACACACACACACTTACACACACACACTCACACACACACACACACACACACACACACACACACACACACACACACACATCACACACACACACACACACACACACACACACACACACACACACACACACACACACACCACACAACACACAATCACTATCATGCACTTTGTGACTCATTGAGTTTATGGAGTATTTTGCAAAAGACACCAAGTCTGATCACATCCCTTTAGTCTTGAAAAAAAAAGTTTGATTTATCAGTTTCCAGCTCTCAGTGTGTTCAGATGTGTCACATGTCACAGATTTAAAAGGTATAACCTCTTTGTTGGTGACAACCCATGACAACTTTGTGTGCGTGTGTGTGTCCTTTTTATTCTATTTCTTTTATATTTAGGATAATGGGAAAATGCACTCTTGTGGAGTCAGCACTGATGTTAACTCCAGGGGAAAAATCCCCTCCAACGGGAATCGAACTCGGGTTCTGAGCGTAGTTACCAGCTGGATGGGTGACCTTTGCATGCCTTGGCTTCATACAGTCCCCCAGTCCACCCAGCTATAATGGGTACCTGCTCTCTGTAGGGTCAGGGAAGGTAAAGCAGCGAGGGAGAGGAATGGGCGCCGACCCTCAAAATGCTGGCCCCTAGAGAAGCTGAAGTCTCTGATGCCTCACTCCCCTACACCACTTAGGTTATGGGACACCTTTACCTTTTTTTTACCTTTTGTGAGGCTGTGCCCAGTATTGCTGCCTCTGTATCATGGGTTTTATTGTTTGTCTTTGTTTGTTTTTGTATGTGCCCTTTAACCCTTCTTCTTATTACGTTGTTTGAAATAACAGCCAAAGCAACATCTTTCCTGATTTTCATTCCAAGTGGTGGTGGTGGTGGTGGTGGTGGCAGCCATCGTTCATTCAAGTTTCAGTTCTGCCTATCTACTGTCAGAAGTTCATGGGGGAAAAGGTGTTTTCATTCAAGACCTGGGTATATATTGTAGATGATTGTAAAAAGGAAAAGAAATGAAAAATGTTTGTGTGAACTTCAAGAAGAGAGAAAACAGCTGTCATCTGTTGCCAAGTCCTTGGTGAAAAAGTTGGGTCATTTGAGAGCAGCCTTGATATATGTACACATGACATTTTCTCTCTCCACTGTACACAGTCACACATCTTTTTTTTGTATGTGACAAGTCCTGTTTTGTTGGAATGAAACTATTTCTGTTGTTTCATACAGTTCATGGTTGTTGAGGTTTTTGTTGTTTTTTTTTCTCATAAATCTGTGGGTTTCTCTGGGGGGTGGGGTGAGGGAAAGAAAAGTGTCACTGCATGGAAGAAGCAGCCATTGGTGATCAGTGAAGGGATAGGCTTAGTTTTGGTGCATGTGTCCTGCTGGAGTATTTTTGGGGTGCGGGTGTACCTGATGTGGAGGAAGCTGGTTGCAAAATCTTCAGTGGTGCCCTCGGGGTCTACAAGACAGTGGGATATGCGAAAGGTGAAGGAAGTTACCTGAGGTAGTGATGTTGTATGCAAAAGGATGGCTTTTTGGGGTTGTTTTTTTGTTGATGAAGTAGATGGAGAAGGAAGGAAGGATTTTATTTTTTGGTTGGTAAGTTTAGATTACATTCCGCTTTCGTAATCTTTCCTGTTTTTGTAACCAAAGAGTTGAAGCTGATTTCTTTTAACGATATGTTGATGAGAGCTCTGTGCATAGCCATTGTTCACAGGAGAATAACAATAACCATTGTTCACAGACAATAACCATGATTGTATCACAGAAAATAACCATTATTCATTGAGAGCTTTATCTGAATTTTATTATATATTTATAAATTTATTTCTGTCCCAGTCCTTGGTTTATATTTGATGATTTATCTTTGAGAGGACGTCTGCACTTGTGATTTATCAGCATTATCTGCCTTTCTCTGACACTTGAAGAGCAGCAGGAAGCAGCAGAGAGAGAAGAGAGAGAGAGAGAGAGAGAGAGAGAGAGAGAGAGAGAGAGAGAGAGAGAGAGAGAGGTGTGGTGTGGTGTGTTGTGTGTGTGTGTGTGTGTGTGTATGTGTGTGTGTGTGTCTTTGTGTGTGTATGTGTGTGTGTGTGTGTGTGTGTGTGTGTGTGTGTGTGTGTGTGTGTGTGTGTGTGTGGTTCATATCTGAGTCTGCAACATGGGTAAAAAGAAAATAGAAGAAAAAAATCTCTTTCCCCCCAAAAGGTCATTTCCAAATCCTTTCCATTCCAGAAAAGTCCTTTTCATCTCTTGTGTGTCAGTGTCCCTGAGTCTGTTCATTGTTCACTGCTGTTTTCATCTCTTGTGTGTCAGTGTCCCTGAGTCTGTTCATTGTTCACTGCTGTTTTCATCTCTTGTGTGTCAGGTCCGTCCTGTTCATTGTTCACTGCTGTTTTCATCTCTTGTGTGTCAGTGTCACTCTTCATTGTTCACTGCTGTTTTCATCTCTTGTGTGTCAGTGTCCCTGAGTCTGTTCATTGTTCACTGCTGTTTTCATCTCTTGTGTATCAGTGTCCCTGAGTTTGTTCATTGTTCACTGCTGTTTTCATCTCTTGTGTATCAGTGTCCCTGAGTCTGTTCATTGTTCACTGCTGTTTTCATCTCTTGTGTGTCAGTGTCCCTGAGTCTGTTCATTGTTCACTGCTGTTTTCATCTCTTGTGTATCAGTGTCCCTGAGTTTGTTCATTGTTCACTGCTGTTTTCATCTCTTGTGTATCAGTGTCCCTGAGTCTGTTCATTGTTCACTGCTGTTTTCATCTCTTGTGTGTCAGTGTCCCTGAGTCTGTTCATTGTTCACTGCTGCACCCTGTCTCCCTAGTGAGTCCCCATCCTTTAAGAGTAAAATATGGCATTATAACCTTCCTTTCTTCTCTACTGTCTGATGATCCACCTTCCATTCTTGTCTGCTGGTGATCAATGTATGTGGGATATTTATCGCACAGTGCACAAATCCAACATCGCTCAGTCAAGAGTGCTATATTTAGCGCGCCGTTTGTAATATATTGAAAGTGACTGCAGTCCATGCTCTGTTTTAAGTTTCGAATGATTTTACTCTCTAATTTCAGTCTTCATTTGCAAACTGTTTGATTTTATATGAAAAAAAACACAAAAACAACCTGTCTCTCTCTGTAGTTCAGTAATCATTTTCAAAAAATACTTTTAACACCTTTTTTCTACATTTGTTATGTTCTTTTGAAATGGATCAAAACTGTCAAAAGAACAGGGAAACAAACCCAAAATTGCCTGCTGCTTAATGGTGGCTTAACAAATCAAATTCTTGTCAATAAAATAGCGCAAAAACACTCCCCCAGCCCCTCCTTCAATAAAAGGAACAAAGAGTGGTGTTGAGATGAATAAACCATAGTAAACTGACCGCTAGAATGATCTGTCCTGTCCTGTGACATTCAGCAGTCAGGTTTGGTTTGTTTCCTTTTTTTTTTTTTTGAGTTATTCTCCTATGTTTCACCTATTTCTTTCCCCATGACATAAGTATCAAAACTAACAGAGAAAAATACCAGGAGAAGTGTAATAAGAGAATGACAGCTGCTGAGTAAATTATGTTCTGTGTTGATTTTTTTTGTGTGTGGTTTGGTTGGAGATTTTTTGTTTGTTTGTTTTGGTTTTTGGTTGTTGTTGTAGATTGTCAGCTGGTCATCAGTCATTGCCCTCCCCATGACGTCAGTGACTGTCACTGTGCACTGCTCCCATGACTGCTGGATTCTGGAATATTTTCCTGATTTTTTTTTTTTTTTAGTCTGTAAGAAGCTGGGACTGCTTTTTTCAGCACTGTGATCACACTTTTGTGTGCCGAGATTTTTTATGCGCTCTATAAGTCATGTAGTTGTTCATTCATTTACTGTTTTGTTGTTTTTGTGTGTGTTTTGGGGTTTTAAAATATTTTTTTCTGGCTTTTTTTTTTGCGGGGGGGGTGTTTGGGGGGGGGGATGTTTGGTTTTTGGGTTTGTTTTGTTTGTTGGTGGGGGGGGGGGGGGGGGGGTATTTTTGGTTGTTTTTATTCATCTTCATATCTTTTTCTGTTGATTTTTTTTTTTCATTCTGAAGGAAAGAGGACTCAACACAATTGTCTTGCTCATTCATTGCTGCGTTGTGGCAAGAGCCCTCACAGTGCCAGATGGTGGTGGTGAGCCCTGGTGCCATTGTGTGGAACTCTTACCCATGACAGCGGCAACGGAGACAGTTGATTTGGGGTGTTTTATGTGTGTTTTGTTGAAAAATTAATATTTTATGTTTTGATGATGATTGATTTTGTATTAGCATTTCAAGCTGTTGAACAAAGAACTTTGTTACCAAGAAGATGGAAGGAAAGAAAACCTATTGATACAGGCCATAAAAAGAAAAAAAAGTACCCTGTAACCTTGCAGCATGCAGTATATGCTTAATGTTCTTATTGTAGCAAAGAACAGGAGTTTATCTGTGTATGATTATTAGAGGACATTTTGTAAACATATGTATTTTTATATTTTTTAAGCCACAATACTCTAGGGGTGTAGTTTCTGTTGTATTACTCAATTTTAACCCTTTTTTTGTATGTGTAAAGATGACATTTTATATTTGATTCCAGCTGTGCTGAGCGTCATGACTAGGCATTGTTAACAGTCTTTAACATGAGATTTCGGTCCTTGAAGTTATTGTTTCTTTATGTGGAAGAGATGGCATCGATGATTTATTTGGTCTTTTAAAAAAAAACAAGAAAAAGAAAGAAATCTTATTCTTAATGACATTGTTCCCTTCCCCCCCACCCCCCCCCTCTTTCCACATGATGCCAAATTATGCATCAAAAATGGTGTGCATGATGGATATATTAATCATAACCTGCTGTGTCGTGCATCAGCTAACGATGTGTATCTATTGTATTATGGACGTAAACTGCAAGATGACTTTTGGGTGTGGTTTGTGTTGTATTGCCTTACGCTGTTGTCAACCGATTTTATATTAATTCATATACATGTATATTTTTTACACTGGTAATTATATTACATGAGTGAGTGTTTTAACAGTTTTATAAATGTGGCATAAAGTGTCTTTGTTGTTATCATTGGTGAAAAAAAAACAACACATGCACATAAACAGCAATTTTTTTACAAATCAAAAGGAAATGAGACAAAACACAAAACAAAAGATGTTTGGTCTGTGGCACCCTGACTGATCTGAGTTATGTTCCCTCCCCCCCCCCCCCCCCCCCCCGTTCTTACCTAGCTGAATCAGTCAACAAGTTTTGTTGTTTGGTTTTTAATCCATGTTTGTAAATTTTCAGATTTTGTTTTTACTCTATATATTTGATACTGCTTTCAACCCTTTTATGCTTGTATATATAATTATTACATAGTTTTAATATTTCTTGTTTGAGTGTCATAAGAGTCACATCTCTGGTTCAGTGTCATCGTTGTTACTGTTGTTTATATGTAAGGAAATGATCGTTTTTCGTCACACATTACTAGATGTCATGTTGATAATCATATGGACTGGGTGTACCAAGTGTCACAAATCTTGTTCAGTGTCTTTGCTGTTACTGATTTTTGACATGGAAAAACTTGAAATGGGGGGGGGGGGGGGGGGGTTGTTTTTATTTCAAATTACTGTTGTTGTTGTTTATACAAGGAAAAGACTGTTTTTAACTAGCATTGCTTGACTTAACATAAAGATTTTTTTTTCAAACTGAATGAAACCTCATGTGGCTATCCTTCCTCTTTTTAATTGTTTTAAAAATTCTTTTATATCAAGGATAATGGAATAAACACTCATGAGCTGTTTTACATCCAGTCCCCTTGTATATGCAGTTTTTCTGCCAAAGGGTACAGACATGATATACTTGACTGACAATCCTCACTGCTCACAGTATTCACATACTTCTATGATTCTTATTCCTGTATAGGCGTCTGCTCGCAATTCACATGGCTGTCTTCCGTTTATGACCATAACTCTATCTGCTTTGAGATTTAGTAAGTATTGGTGTTGTGTCACTCAACTCCTATTGGCAGTGCCATCATCCTATGATTAAAATGTTGTTCTTTTTGAGTGAGAAAGAGAGAGAGGGGGAGAGAGAGAGACAGACAGACAGACAGAGAGACAGAGAGAGAGAGACAGACAGAGAGACAGACAGACAGACAGACAGACAGACAGACAGACAGAGAGAAAGAGATGCAGGCAGGCAGGCAGGCAGGCAGGCAGGCAGACAGATGTTGTACTTTGGTTTTGTGGATATTGCTGTGGATGAACTTTTGATTACAAGAGACTGGGTGTTCTCTGGGGGGTGGCCTTACAGCAGTTGGTTTTTTTTTCTGCTGTATTTGCTCTCATAGCAAGCAGCTGCAAGGCAGATTGGAGAAAGCTTTGCGGTTATTGTTGTATTGCTTGACAGTGTTTCTGAAGGTTTTGTCCTGTGAGAAAAGTGTTTTTTTCTTTTAAATGTTTTATGGATTGGAAATGGAATTGTGTGTGCGTGTGTATGTGCATGCAAGCGTGCATGCATGTGTGCGTATGTGTGTGTGAAAAGCCTTATCATAAATCTATAGTCTCAGTGTCATGGTTGTTTCTGTTTGTCAGATATGGATCGTTTTGTCTCGCATAACAAAACCCACATCAAACACATACTCCTCCCACCTGCTTTCCATAAATCAGAACAGAAATCACCCATTGTGTCCACTCTCTGCCAAAGTGTCTATCACCAACCTGTCTTGCAAGATTAGAATCTCAATCAGCAAAACTTTATTGTGCACTATGCCTGTCTATCTGTCTGTCTCTGTCTCTCATTCTCTGTCTGTCTCATCTTTCTGTCTCTCTGTCTCTATCTCTCTGTCTCTCTCTGTCTCTCTCTCTGTCTCTCTGTCTGTCTGTCTGTCTGTCTGTCTCTATCTTTCTCTCTCTCTCTCCCCCTCCCTTCCCCGCCC
This sequence comes from Stramonita haemastoma, assembly GCA_030674155.1. Lineage (NCBI taxonomy): Eukaryota > Metazoa > Mollusca > Gastropoda > Neogastropoda > Muricidae > Stramonita > Stramonita haemastoma. The sequence continues at coordinate 58,184,026 of CM060324.1, forward strand.
CTCTCTCTCCTCTCTCTCTGTTTCTCTTTCTCTATCTTTCTCTCTCTCTCCCCCTCCCTTCCCCACCCCCTCTCTCTCTCTCTCTCTCTCTCTCTCTCTCTCTCTCCTCTCTCTCTCTCTCTCTCCTCTCTCTCTCCCCCCTCTCTCTCTCCTCTCTTTCTGTCTCTCTCTCTCTCTCTATTCTCTCTCTCTCTCTCTCTCTCTCTCTCCTCTCTCCCCCTCCCTTCCCCACCTCTCTCTCTCCTCTCTCTCTTTTCTCTTTCTCTCTCTCTCCTCTCTCTCTCTCTCTCTCTCTCTCTCTTCCTTCTCTCTCCTCCCCTCTCTCTCTCTCTCTCTCTCTCTCTCCTCTCTCTCTCCTCCTCTCTCTGTTTCTCTTTCTCTATCTTCTCTCTCTCTCTCCCCCTCCCTTCCCCACCCTCTCTCTCTCTCTCTCTCTCTCTCCTCTCTCTCTCTCTCTCTCTCCTCTCTCTTCTCTCTCTCTCCTCCTTCCCCTCCCCCCCTCTCTCTCTCCTCTCTTTCTGTTCTCTCTCTCTCTATCTCTCTCTCCCCTCCCTTCCCCACCTCTCTCTCTCTCTCTCTCTCTGTTTCTCTTTCTTTCTCTCTCTCTCTCTCTCTCTCTCCTCTCTCTCTCTCTCTCCTCTCTCTCCTCTCCTCTCTCTCTCTCTCTCTCTCTCTCTCTCCCCCCCTCCCTTCCCCACCTCTCTCTCTCCTCTCTCTCTGTTTCTCTTTCTCTCTGTCTCTCTCTGTGTGTTGTTTGCCAAGCACATGCACCAACCATGTCATGTATGGAGCAACAATAAAATCTTGTTTTTTTTATACACTTGGCTATATGCGCACAGAACAGTATCACAGATGCATTTTTCAACACTTATTTTTCGATGTGGTCTGTGTTGTCAATATATATATATATATTATATATATATATATATTATATATATATATATATATATATATATATATATATATATATATATATAATGAGCACATGAATGTTTTTATAAAGTTGATGAAAGCAAGCATTTAACTGAAATGTTTTTGCTTTTTAAAAAAACAAACAAAAAAACTTTAATGTAATTCACTTAAATATTGATGTTGACTTAAACTCTCTGGTGCTTTTGATCGATGCTATCCTTCCTAATGACAGACAAAAGGTGCTATTTAATCTAATGCAGAGCAGGGTCAGTACATGTGTTACGGGGCTAGGTGGCTGGCCAAGCACTACAAGACATGCTTCTCCCTGAATTTGCACGAGGCTTGAAGGCTTGTATTCCTATAGATGATGGGGATGGGTTTTTTTTCACTCATTGTTTTTTCTGTTTGTTTTGTTTCTTTTGAAATTTTTGGGAAACAAAAAATGGAATCTTCAAATAAGTGAGCTCGGGCTATTACAGGCTAAGTGAACCATGAAGCAGAGTGAGATGATTGAATACTGAGAGAGAGAGAGAGAGAGAGAGAGAGAGAGAGAGAGAGAGAGAGGAGAGGAGAGAGAGAGAGAGAGAGAACAGGTAATCCTAATTCCTTTTTGCATTTTTTATTTTTGTTCACTAGGAGAGTGTACTCTCTCTGGTTGTGTCCCCCCCCCCCCCCCCCCTCCCCTTTCCTGTGCTACAATCTGCACTTCTGTCACTCTTTCTTTCTCTTTCTTATTTTCTTTTTTGAGTCCCTCTCATCTTTTGGTCATTAGTCATCCCTTTCCTCCCTATTTCTGTTCATTCATTCCAGTCCATTCATTTCTATTTTGTCTTTAAATTAAACTGTAAAACAAAAATGTTTCTGCTGATCTGTCGACAAATGGGTGCCCTGATTTTTTTTTTTTTTTTTAGCAAGATACCTGCATTTTGTATTGCTCCCTATTTTATGCTTTTTTTTCTGTCTGTGTATTGGTTTCAGGGTACTGATCGTGCTGTTTGTGTGTACTTTAGGTTTGTAATGTTGTTGTGTGTGTGTGTTTATTTTATTCTTGTATATTTTATTCTTTTATATCTAGGGTACTGAAATAAGCACTCATGTGCTTTTTTTACTTCCAGTCCCTGTGTGTATGCAGTTTTGTATATCTTGTCATTTATTCCCACCGGCACATGATGGCCTACTCTTATGAAAAGTAGAACAGGATTTAACGTGTGCGCAAGATGACCTGCGTGCATTGGCACACAGGGCCTCGGTTTAAAGTCTCATCTGAAGGACTTTTGGGGAGGGTGGAGTCAGCACTGAT
>CM060324.1:58191237-58193737 GCA_030674155.1 Stramonita haemastoma
TCCACTTGGTAACCATGCTCGATGCTGCTTAACCTTAGCATGTGTTAATTTTCAATCGTTTTTGGTGAAAGTTTAAGAAGGGGGACAACATACACAATTATTGTAACTTTGTTTTAGGCCAAAGAAACATGAAGGAGTTGAATGCTGTGGTCCTCCGTCCATCCGTCTGTCTGTCTCTTGTTTTTGTGTGGTTTTTCCCCATTTTCTTGGATTGTTTGTTTATTTATTTTCCCGAGGGCTGGATGTAAAAAAGCATGTAATGCTTAATCTATCACCCTCTGAAAAATGATTTTTTCTTTTTTTTCAAAATTTGTTTTTCCTCTCTCTCTCTCTCCTCTCTCTCTCTCTCTCTCTTTCTCTCTCTCTCTCTCTCTCTCTCTCTCTCTCTCTCTCTCTCTCTCTCTCTCTCTCTCTCTCTCTTAACATTAGTGCTGACTCCACTCTCCCCAAAAGTCCTTCGGATGAGACTTTAAACCGAGGCCCCGTGTGCGAACGCACGCAGAACATCTTGCGCACACGTTAAATCCTGTTCCGCTTTCATAAGAGTAGGCCATCGTGTGCTGGTGGGAACAGATATTTACAAAATTGCATACACACGGGGACTGGACGTAAAAAAGCACAAGGGTGCTTATTCCATTATCTTCAATATTTAAATGAAAAAATCAATCTCTTCTCTCTCTCTCTCTCTCTCTTCTCTCTCTCTCTCTCCTCTCCTCTCTCTCTCTCTCTCTCTCTCCTCTCTCTCAGTACATTGGTAGAACATAATGAAAACGGAAACACAGTATACACTTTCTTGACACTGTCAATTCTTTATTGCATCTTCAGAAGATGACGAATCCGTAAAACTGATCCTTAACACAAATGGACAACCGTGGAAAAAGCAGATCATGACACTGTCGTTGTAACTTTGTATCCCAAATTGTTTATGGCTATGAAAACGTGTACTGTGAAGACATACGATATATCAAGACATTGATGGTCTTTTATGTATGTCTAAATCGATTAGGTACAAAAATTGTGGATTAAAAAAATGATGATGAAAGACCGCATTCGGTAGAGCCATTTCACAAATGGTGTTAGGCATTCCTCAGGTTAAACCCTGGGGATCACCTAAGAATAACCCTGTCTCATTTATCCCACGTGGGAATCACTGTCAGGTCCTGTATAGAGAAGCTTGTGTGTAGGGTACTTATATAGAGAAGCTTGTGTGTAGGGGTACTTATATAGAGAAGCTTGTGTGTAGGGGTACTTATATAGAAAACCTTGTGTATAGGGGTACTTATGTAGAAACTCTTGTGTGTAGGGGTACTTATAGAGAAGCCTGTGTGAAGGTGTACTTATATAGAGAAGCTTGTGTGTAGGGTACTTATATAGAGAAGCCTGTTATGTGTGTAGGGGTACTTATATAGAGAAGCTTGTGTGTAGGGGTATTTATATAGAGAAGCTTGTGTGTAGGGTACTTATATAGAGAAGCTTGTGTGTAGGGGTACTTATATAGAGAAGCTTGTGTGTAGGGGTACTTATATAGAGAAGCTTGTGTGTAGGGGTATTTATATAGAGAAGCTTGTGTGTAGGGTACTTATATAGAGAAGCTTGTGTGTAGGGGTACTTATATAGAGAAGACTGTGTGTAGGGGTACTTATATAGAGAAGACTGTGTGTAGGGGTACTTATATAGAGAAGACTGTGTGTAGGGGTACTTATATAGAGAAGACTGTGTGTAGGGGTACTTATAGAGAAGACTGTGTGTAGGGGTACTTATATAGAGAAGCTTGTGTGTAGGGGTACTTATAGAGAAGACTGTGTGTAGGGGTACTTATATAGAGAAGCTTGTGTGTAGGGGTACTTATAGAGAAGACTGTGTGTAGGGAGGGGTACTTATAGAGAAGCCTGTTATGTACGCAGGGCTATTTTCAAGTAATTGACCACACGGGATTTTGGCCTGGGCACATGACAATTATAGCCAATGAGATTCAGCAATGGCTCATTTCAGCCCATCCTCCACTGCACTGCATAGCGATGATGATGATTTGATTGGAATGAGGAGCGTGTCAGGTATGAAATACAGACAGTCATTTCGTCTGTCCAAGTAAGTATGCCCACAAAAATCATCCTCATAGAAGACATGAAATAACGTTAACACTGGTATGAAAACGGGGAAGAAACCAACCAGAATCTAAGGCCACCATGAGAGCAGAAGTGGAACAATCTGTGTGTGCGTGTGTGTGTGTGTGTGTGTGTGTGTGTGTGTGTGTGTGTGTGTGTGTGTGTGTGGTGTGTGTGTGTGTGTGTGCGCGTGTGTTTTAACTGTCAACATTTCCTCATGATCAATGAACCCTCTATGTTCGTGTATCTTAGCGTTTTCAACATTCCAAGGTGAAGTGATATACAAGTTTCCACTTCCATTTCAAAAAGTATCAGACAATTAAAGAAAACAACCCCCCACCCCACCCCCTGCTGTCCTAGGGGAGCAAGGCATCAGAGACCTCGGCTTCTCTAGG
>CM060324.1:58203737-58208737 GCA_030674155.1 Stramonita haemastoma
GCACACGCACGCACGCACGCACGCACGCACACACGCACAGAATATGGGATAGCCTAGTGGTCAGAACATTGCGCTCGCAATTTGACGACCCGAGTTTGATTCCCGTTCGAGGGGATTTTTCTCCTGGAGTTAACATCAGTGCTAACTCCACTCTCCCCAAAAGTCCTTCAGATGAGACTATAAACCGAGGACCCGAGCGCGAACGCACGCAGAACATCTTGCACACACGTAAAATCCTGTTCCGCTTTTCGAAAGAGTAGGCCAGTGTGTGCCGGTGGGAGCAAATGACAAAATTGACGAAACTGTATACACACGGGGACAGGATGCAAAAAAGCGTATGAGTGCTTATTCTATTATCCTCGATATAAAAGAATAAATAACACACACACACACACACACACACACACACACACACACACACACACACACACACACACACACAACACACACACAAAACACCCACCCACCCACCCACCACACACACACACAAAACACCCACCCACCCCCCCACCCCCACACACAACACACACAAAACACACCCACCCACCCCCCACCCCCACACACCCACTGACCTGACACAGGAGCATTATCATAGCTGACGCTGGCGCTGTCTCCAGTCTCCCCCCCATCGCCTCTGCCGTAGGGCTGCCGCCGCTCACTGTAGGGGTACTCCCTCCTCTGCGACACCTCGGGTCTGTTGGTTCTGCCCAGCACAGCCTTGGTGTCGTTGCTGCTGTCGTCTGGCTCTTGCTCCTCTTTCCCTGCCGCCCTGTGGTGGCTGCTTTCGTGCCTCCTGAACTGGTTGTCCAGACCCGTCACCTGTTCTCGCAAGTCCTCCATCTTGCGGGTGATGCTCCTCTGGAAGCTTCCCAGGCTGACCTCCCCTTGAGTCAGCTTGTTGCCCATGTCGTTCAGCCTCGTCTGGAAGTTCTGGAGGAGCTGGTCTGAAGGCTGGGAGCTGGTTTCTAGATCTGCGAGTTTTTCGTGGATGTCTTTGAACTGTTTGTCCGTGGACTCCACCAGGTTTCTGATGGCGCGGTCGGTTTTGTAGACGCCGTGCCTTTTCATGCTCAGCCGCAAGCTTTTGAGCTTCCGCTGGAAGGAGTTGAGTTTGTTGGTGGTCTTTTTCTGAAAGTCGGACATGTTCTTCCGGCCCTCGTCCACCTGTCGGTAGAGGATCTGTATGCTGTTCTTCATCTTGCTGTACACGTCTCTCTCGAAGATCTTTTGGGTGTCCGCCAGGCTGATTTTGGCGCCGGCTTCAAACCCCCTGCCGCCATCGCTGTTGAGATCCCCTTCCATCTCTTCAAACCTGTCTTCCAGAACTTTCTCCAGCCTGATGCTCATCTCTCGAAATCGCTTCTCCATCTTCTGCTCTAGTTCTTCTTTCCACACCTCCAATTTCTCGCTGCTGCTTTCCAACGAGTCCTGCATCTGCTCGTTGACCAAAGCCGCCATCCCGGCCGCCATGTTCTCCCCGGCCTGCTCCAGGGCTGACGTCAGTTCCGGCGTGGGGTGTGAGGTGAGGGTGGGGGGTGTGGGGGAGGTGTGGATGTGGACGGTGGCGTGCTGGGAGAGGGGGGAGCCGGAGGGCAGGCAGCAGGTGTGGGGCTGGGAGCAGTGCAGCAGACAGCTGTAGTTGCCGGGGGAGGAGGAGGGGGGCAGGTCCAGGAAGTACTGGCCCTCCATGTAGCCCGTGCTGGACAGCAGGCGGCCTTCAGGGTCCTGAGACACAGCACAGCACACACCGGGTCAGTTCGTTAGTTAACTGACTGACATGTATACATGGGACGGGATAGCCTAGTGGTCAGAATATTGCGCTCGCAATTTAACGACCCGAGTTCGATTCCCGGTCGAGGGGATTTTTCCCCTGGAGTTAACATCAGTGCTGACTCCACTCTCCCCCAAGGTCCTTCGGATGAAACTGTAAACCGAGGCCCTGTGTGCGAACGCACGCAGAACATCTTGCGCACACGTTAAATCCTGTTCCGCTTTTCGTAAGAGTTAGGCCATCGTGTGCCGGTGGGAACAGATGACATTTACAAAACTGCATACACATGGGGACTGGATGTAAAAAAAGCACAAGAGTGCTTATCCCATTATCCTCGATATAAAAAAAAAATACATAAAAGTATCAGGCCAGGCAGACATGCAAACCAGCCCCCTACCTTAGGGACTGTCTGTCATTCCCGTGTGGGACTGGCCAGCCACAGCCGACGCTGTACCAGAGTTAACACCTAGAGTGCAACTCCATAGTCTTCCGAGAATAAAGGCTGCCAATGGATTGTGTGTGTGTGTGTGTGTGTGTGTGTGTGTGTGTGTGTGTGTGTGTGTGTGTGTGTGTGTGTGTGTGTGTGTGTGTGTGTGTGTGTGTGTGTGTGTGTGTTTAATCTAGATAATTTTTTTTGTTCCTCGGCAAGAGCTCTGAAGTTCACCAATGGTGAGGTTTGGAGTATACGATTGTTTTTACCCTACATGAAGGTAGCAGCATTCCGACCTCGGGGATGTATGTATGCTGGGTATGCTTGTGTTTCCATAACCTACCGAACGCTGACATGAATTATGGAATCTTTGATATGCGTATTTGATCTTCTGCATGTCTATAATAAATCATACTCGAAGGACATTGAGGTACTGGCAGGTCTGCACTTGAAGTTGATCTGGGAGATCACCACCTTTAATTCACCAGACACCGCCGAAATTCAAACCCACGACTTCATGGACCCAGGGGACTGAAGTCGAACGGCCTTAACCACTCGGCTATAGCGTCCGTAGGTAAATACGTAACACACGGAAAGGAAGGTGGCAGCACGGTTAAGACGTTTACAGGTCTACAAGTAAACTGTCAGGTTCTGGGTTCAAATCCCAGCCTTGCTCTTTCTTCCCAGTTTACAGAGAAAATCGAACTGGATGTCAAAGTCCTTTGGGTGAGATTATAAACCGAGGCCATGTTGTGCCAGTAGGAATGAGTGAAAAAAAATTTAAAACACGCACGCACGAAAGTATTGTGTTTAAAATACATCATCCTCGAAGTCGGAACGGGGCTACCTAGATGGTGGTAGTGGTGGGGGGATGGGGTAGCGATTGCATAGGCAAAAATATCACCAAAGGTAGACCTCCGAGCTCTAGCCGAGGGACGAAAAAAAGTAACACACACATGCATGTATGCATGCATGCATGCACGAGCGCGCGCGCGCGCACACTCACACACACGCCCGCGCATGCACGCACACACACGCGCACACATGCACACACACACACACACACACACACACACACACACACACACACACACACACACACACACACGCACGCACGCACGCACACACACTAAAAATGTGCGTTGCATATGTGATGGGACGATTTCAGTCAGTCATATTCTTTTTGACTGTCCCGTTTTAAAACAGTGTCTTCCCATCACACGTGAAAACTCTCTGGACAGCATTTTAAGTAACTGTGTGATGCTGTGTGAACTCGCCTTATCGTTGAAGAAGAGTCCTATTGACAGTTTACTATAGTGTTTATGAACATATCAGTAGCTTGTTTACGAGACAGAGACATTGATCTCGTACTTTTTTCTTAATTTTCTAAAAAGTTCTGATTGATTGTTCAGGGTTTAATGTTCACTTTTGGTGTTTTTACTTACTTTTTGTTTCTACCATTGGTTAAAAGTTCTAGAAGTATCATTATGTGTTTGCTTTTTTTTGTGTGTGTGTCATATCACTTATGTAAACAGACATTAAACTGAAGAACAACACACACACACACACACACACACACACACACACACACACACACACACACACACACACACACACACACACACACGAGACTATAAACCGAGCCCCCCCCCTGTGCGAACGCACGCAGAACATCTTGCGCACACGTTAAATCCTGTTCCACTTTTCGAAAAGGCCATTGTGTGCCAGTGGGAACAGATGACAAAATATACAAAACAGCATACAGACAGGGACTGGATGTAAAAAAAAGCACACGACAACTTATTCCATCATCCTCGATATAGATAAATAAATGATAACAAATGAATAAATAAAATAAATAAATATCTTTGTTTAAGCGTTTGATTAACACACAAGATAGAAGCTAGACTTCTCGGGAGAAAAGGAAGAGGAGGAGGAGAGAGGAGGAGGAGGAGGAGGAGGAGGAGGAGGAGGAGGAGGAGGAGGAGGAGGAGGAGGAGGATGCAAAGAAGAAGTTGACAGTGGGAAAAAGAAGACTGCAAAAAAGAATTGCCAAGAGGGATTGTGAAGAGGAACTGCGAAGAAGAAGAAGAAATATTGCGAAGAAAAAAGAACAATTGTGAAGAATTGCGAAAAAGAATGCAAAGAAGAAAAATGTGAAGAAGAATGCAAAGAAGAAGAAGAAGAGTTGTGAAGAAGGAGAAGAATTGTGAAAGAAGAAGAAGAAGAAGAAGAAGAAGAAGAAGAAGAAGAAGAAGAAGAAGAAGAAGAAGAAGAAGAAGAAGAAGAAGAAGAAGAAGAAAGAGGAGGAGGAAGAGGAGGAGGAGGAGAAGAGGAAGAGGAGGAAAAGAAGAAAAAGGAGAAGAAGGAAGAGGAGGAGGAGGAGGAAGAGGAGGAGACTCACCAGCCATAGGACGGAGGCTGCAGGATAGCCCAGGGAGGAGAAGGTGCCACAGGCCAGCCTGACGTGTTCCTGGTGACTGGAGGACACTGCCCGGTACATCAGCAGCCGCCCGTCCGCCACCACTGGGGCCTCTGCATAACACACGGGACTCAGCACTCAACACTCCAGAACGCTTTAATTCATGTCTCAACTTGAGAAATTGTGTGGCGTTTTAAAATGACACATGCTCACACACATGTACACTGACAGAGATACACACACACAGACACACAACACAGACAGACAGACACATGCACGCACGGAGGCACATGCGTTTGTATACACATATGTATGTACGTATGTATGTATGTATGTATGTATGTATGTATGTATGTATGTATGTATGTATGTATGTA
>CM060324.1:58241237-58248737 GCA_030674155.1 Stramonita haemastoma
TACCCTACCCTACCCTACCCTACCCTACCCTACCCTACCCTACCACACACAACACAACACCGAACAATGCAAGCAAAGCGACGCTGTACAACCTTGGCACATCGCAACACGAAACATCACAACACACAAACATCACAACACACAAACATCACAACACAAGACAGCACAACAAAACACAACAACCTACAACACGGCACCCCATTACACAACTGAACACAATCACAGACCGAATTTCCTCCTAACCGAAACTTCCACTTGTTCAGATTGAAAGCTCTGTCACGGACGGATGGAAGGAAGCAACATGCCGAGGCCTTAGGCCAAGGGGACGGGATAGCCTAGTGGTTAGAACATTGCGCTCGCAATCTGACGACCCAGGTTCGAATCCCGTTCAAGGGGATCTTCCCCCTAGACTTAATGTCAGTGCTGACTCCACTCTCCCCAAAAAGTCCTTCGGATGAGACTATAAACCGAGGCCCCGTGAGCGAACGCACGCAGAAAATCTTGCGCACACGTTAAATCCTGTTCCGCTTTTCGAAAGAGTAGGCCATTGTGTGCCGGTGGGAACAGATGACAAAATTGACAAAACTGCAAACACACGGGGACTAGATTTTTTTTTTAAAGCACACGAGTGCTTTTTCCATTATCCTCGATATAAAAAAAAATAATAAATAAGCTGCTACACCAGCAGTTGTTAGGAGCAGAAATGCTGTGTTCACATTGTTCTTCACCCTGAGCATCACAAGCACAGTCTGTCAACCCCAACTCCACAACACCACTGGGCCAAGGAAAGACCTCCAGGATGCAGGGTAACGGCCAAGAGCGTATGAAGTTCCCCAAGGAACTCAGCTGCTATGTGTTGGACCCGGGTTCGAATCCCGTTCAAGGAGATTTTCCCCCTAGACTTAATGTCCCCCTAGACTTAATGTCATTGGCTGTGGTCTGGCATGAGGGGAGGAGGGGGTGGGGGGGCTCCGCCAGATAATATCTCCCAAGATACGACACTAATGACAACTTTTGAAAAATAGGGGGCGGGATAGCTCAGTGGTCAGAGCACTCGCTTTTCCCACCAAGTCAAGTTAAGCAGTGTCGAGCGTGGTTACCAGTTGGGTGGGTGACCGATTGCGCGCCTTGGCTTCAGTACAGTTCCCACAGTTCACCCAGCTGTAAATGGCTACCTGCCCTCTTTAGGGTCAGGGAAGGTAAAGCAGTGAGGGAGAGGACATAGGCGCCGCCCTTAATGTGCTGGCCCCCAGGGAAGCTGAGGTCTCTGATGTCTCGCTGCCCTTCGACCAAGCAGGTTATGGGACACCTTTACCTTTTTTCTTTTTTTTAACACCTTTGCAAAATTCATACCGGCTCAGTCGTCGCCTCCATCAAGGATAGAGGTGAAAAGTATGTCACTAATGGACAAACATCACTGTGACTGATGGACAAACATCACTGTGACTGATGGACAAACATCTCTCTGACTGATGGACAAACATCTCTGAAACAGCACTGTGACTGATGGACAAACATCTCTCTGACTGATGGACAAACATCTCTGTGACTGATGGACAAACATCTCTGTGACTGATGGACAAACATCTCTGTGACTGACGGACAAACATCACCACGTGCCAGAAACAATGTCACGACTGACACCCAGAATGTGAGAGCGCTGAGAAAGCACCAGGAAAAGGGGAAGAACTGACTCGCGAACTGAAAAGGGGGGACGGGGTGGCCTTGGCGGTCAGAGTGATGCGCACGTGATCTGCTGACCCGGGTTCCAATCTCGTTCAAGAGGATATTTCCTCTGGAGTTAACATCAGTGCTGACTCTGCTCTCCCTCAAAAGTCCTTCGGATGAGACTATATAACATACGTCCCGTGTGCGAACGCACGCAGAACTACTTGCACACACGTTAAAACCCGTTCCACTTTTCGGAAGAGTAGGCTATTGTGTGCCGGTGGGAACGGATGGCAGAATTTATAAAACTGCATATATGCAGGAATGGATATATAAAAATGCACATGAGTGCTTATTCCATTATCCTCGTAGTAAAAGAACAGAAAATAATTTTTTTTAATACCGGTGGAACATCCTTGGACTCTGTGAGGTCCACTGGAAAACTTTGGATAACAATCTGCACGCTTCATTCAGGGACAGGTAAAAATCCCCTGAAGTCGGGATACAGCTGCCTGTATGGCTGAAGGGCTTGAAATTAATGACCAATACATGCAAAGATCTCAAGCAGTGTGTGCCTACAATCTCTCAGCAAGTCTCAGGTTTGAGTCTGTCTCAGACTGCAAACTCTGGATAATGCCCACTGTGTGAAGCTGAGAAATGCCTTAAAACAGCCCAGCTGTAACAACAACAACATTAACAACAACAATAGCAGCAGCAGCAACAGCAGCAGCAATAACAATAACAACAACAGCAGTGGCAGTGGCAGCAAAAACAACAACATTAGCAACAACAAAAAAACATCAGTAACAAACAACAGCAGCAGTTGTGGTGGCAAGAATACCAACAGCAGTAACAACAACAGCAACAACAAAAATAACAACAGCAATGACAGCAACAACAACAATTACAGCAACAACAACCAACGATGACAACAATAACAGCAACAACAACGGCAACAATTACAGCAACAACAACCATTCGACAACGACTATGCCAGCAACAACAAACAACAACAACAATCTTTAAAATAAAAAAACGATAAACAACAGGATACAGTCATTTTCAGCCGGTGGGAACAGATGACATTGACAAAACTGCATACACACGGGGACTGGATGTAAAAAAGCACAAGAGTGCTTATTCCATTATCCTCGATATAAAAGAAAAAAGAACAAATCAAATCAAATCAGGCCCTGCAGTTACCCACCACTCCTCACAGAGGAAAAGCTCTGCTCACCCTCTTTGGTGATTTCGCTGGCCTCAGTGGGAGTGACGTCTTCAGCGTGAACCACGGCCACCAAGGTCACCAAGGCCACTAACCACATCACGTGACGCATCCTGCTCCCTGCAGCATGTCAGTGTCCGCCATTTTGTTAGAACGAGTTGCTAAGTTTTGTTTGAACTGTAGGCTTATTATCGTAAATGTTAAGGTAAGAGGCACCCTATCTTGAAACAAAGCACAATGTTGATGACTTTTTATGCAGTAGGTTTATTTCATTAGGTATTTTATTGAATCTGCGTGTTTCTCTATTTATTCTATTTATTCTTTTATTTCGAGGATAATGGAGTCCAATAAACACTCATGTGGGTTTTTTGTTTTTTTTTACATCTAGTGTGTTTGCAGTTTTGTAAATGTTGTCATCCTGTTCCTACCGGCACACAATGGCCTACTCTTCCGAAAAAGAAGAGTAAAAAATCCGAGCACATCACCCCTCTCTTGCAATCTCTCCATTGGCTGCCCGTACCACAGAGAGTAAACTACAAGATCAATACCCTCTGTTACAAATGTCTCCACAATACTGCACCCTCCTACCTCTGTGAATGTCTTCACTTGTACACACCTTCTCGCTCCCTCCGCTCCTCGGCAGATACTTTGTCTTTAAGAATACCCAGATTCAACCTATCTACCGTTGGCCGCCGCTCTTTCTCTGTTTCTGGTCCATCGATCTGGAACGACCTTCCTCTCTCCCTCCGGCAAAAGCCTACTTATGACACTTTTAAATCCAACCTCAAGACACACTTATTTCAAACCTAAGTTTTTCTCCTTCCGCTTCCATCTCTTACCTGTCCCTGCCTTCAACATCCACCTGCCAAAGTGCTTAACGTTTGTAGGTGTGCGTGCGCGCGGGCGTGCTGCGTGCATGCGTGCGTGCGTGTTGTGTGTGTGTATATTTGAATTTGTTAAAACTGTAAATAGTTGTTGATTGTGTGTTGTTTAGGTCGAATGAAAGCGCTTTGATTTGTTTTTACAAGAGATAGCGCTATACAAATTCCATGTATTATTATTATTATTAAAAACAGAACAGGTTTTGACGTGTGCGCAAGATGTTTTGCGTGCGTCCGCACACGGGACCTTAGTTTATAGTCTCATCCGAAGGACTTTTTAGGGAGAAAGTGGAGTCGGCACAAATGTTAACTCCAGAGAAAAAAATCCTCTTGAACGAGATTCGAACCTGGGTCAGTTGATCATGAGCGCATCACTCTGACCACCAGGCTATCCCGTGTCCAAGGCATTTGAGGTAATGCTAGGATACATCACTTCTTTCGGGGCTGAGTTATACAACAGGAATACCATAGTGGAGACTGAGCCATCATTTTAGATAACAAAAGATACACAACATACGCTGAACAAAAGTCTATCTATCTATCTATCTATCTATCTATCTATCTATCTATCTATCTATCTATCTGTCTGTCTGTCTGTCTGTCTGTCTGTCTGTCTGTCTGTCTGTCTGTCTGTCTGTCTGTCCGTCCGTCCGTCCGTCCGTCCGTCCGTCCGTACGTCTAGCTGTCTGTCTGTCTGCCTGTCTGTCTATCTATCTGTTTGTCTGTCTATCTATCCATCTATCTAACTACACACCTATCTATCTACACACCTATCTATCTATCTATCTATGTACCTATCTATCTATCTATAGCTATCTATCTATTTATAGCTAGATAGCTAGCTAGCTATTGTCTGTTTACAAGTCTGTCTGTGTCTGTCTGTCTGTCTATCTATCCATCTATCTAACTACACATCTATCTATCTATCTATCTCTCTCTCTCTCTCTCTCTCTCTCTCTCTCTCTCTCTCTATCTATCTATCTATCTATCTATCTATCTATCTCTGTCTATCTCTCTCCATATATCTCTCTCTACCCATGTACCTATGTACCTCTATCTATCAATTCTCTCTCTCTCTCTCTCTCTCTCTCTCTCTCTCTCTCTCTCTCTCTCTCTCTCTCTCTCTCTCTCTCTCTATCTATCTATCTATCTATCTGTCTATCTATCTATCTATCTATCTATCTATCTATCTATCTATCTATCTATCTATCTATCTATCTATCTATCTACTTTTCTTTCTTTCTCTCTTTGTTTTTTGGAAGGGAGGTATTTTTCTTTTTCTTTATTTAAATGTTTTTCTATTTTTTCTTTCTTGTGCGGTTAGTTTAGTTTGGTTTAGTTTAGTTTAGTTTAGTTTAGTTTAGTTTAGTTTAGTTTAGTTTAGTTTAGTTTAGTTTAGTTTAGTTTAGTTTAGTTTAGTTTGGTGTGTGTGTGTGTGTGTGTGTGTGTGTGTGTGTGTGTGTGTGTGTGTGTGTGTGTGTGTGTGTGTGTGTGTGTGTTTGGAGTATTGTATACACTACAAGAAATAGGAACGTGTACATAGTTATGATGATGATGATAACAAAAAAAAAAAAAAAAAGGGTTCTTCTCACATGTCAATAATTCAACAAAATCAAATTAAACTTAAAATGAACACCAACAATGATTTATTTTTTTTTTTAAACCAAAAAACCCCGACCCATATGGCTCTTACCCAACCAAGTCTTTCACTACTTCTAACATTTCAAGATTATATTATCAATGCTGGATTAGACTCTCCCCAAAAGTCCTTCGGATGAGACTGTAAACCGAGGCCCCGTCTGCGAACGCACGCAGAACATCTTGCGCGCACGTTAAATCCTGTTCCGCTTTTCATAAGAGTAGGCCGTTGTGTGCCGGTGGGAACAGATGACAATATTTACACAAACTGCATATACACGGGGACTGGATGTTAAAAAAAGCACATTATCCTCGATATAAAAGAATAAATTAAAAAAAATAAAATAAATAAATATCAAATAAAAGATGTGTGAGGGATAAACAAGAAGGATCAGCGTGAGACAGCCATGTCGGCAAATACTGTTTCAGCTGATCACAGCAACAGAATAACATGTCTCGGTGCAATATGGTCACCCCAAATACATGACACTGTTCGACTGAATTTAGTTTTGAAGGCATCGAGTTTTAATGAATTTGTAAATCAGCCTTGTCAACAGTCTATGACACACATTATTCATACCAGAGAAACCTTTATATTTAGACTAGGACTTTGTCCATTCACGTTTGGCAAATCTTTTGAATGGTAGATCTCATTATGTACAATATCAAACTGGTCCCAGCAAATCTCCTTTAGAAGGCAGCATCCCTCTTGTATGGGGACTGGGTAGCTCAGTGGTCAGAGCACTCACTCTCCCCTGCCAAGGTTAAGCAGCATCGAGCATGGTTACCAGTTGGATAGATGACCGTTTGAGTTCTTTGGCTTCAATACAGTCCCCCAGTTCACCCATCTGTAAATGGCTACCTGCCCTCTTTAGGGCCAGGGAAGGTAAAGCAGCGAGGTAGAGGAGATGGGCACGGCCCTCAATATGCTGGCCCCTGGAAAAGCTGAGGTCTCTGATGCCTCGCTGCTCCCCTACAACCACACAGGTTATGGGACACCTGTACCTTTTATCCCTCTCGTAAGGATAGTGGGGTCTGTATTTTGATAGACCTTTGAGTATTCATTACCCCCTTTTTAGCTGCACAGTCTGCCTGTTCGTTTCCTCAAAGACCACAATGGGATGGAATCCAGCAAAATTGTACACAGGTACAACTTATAATTGATGGATTGTAAGCACACTTGATCGTACTTGAAAATTATACACAGGTGCTACTTATAATTAATTGTACTTGATTGTACTTAATTGTACTTGAAATTGTACACAGGCACCACACATACACACACACGCACACACACACACACGCACACACGCACACACGCACACACCGCGCGCCACACACACACACACACACACTTACCACGCACGCACGCACGCATGCACGCAAGCATACACAAAACACACACTGATGAAAAAAAAGGAATTGCACTACTTATTCAATGTACCATCTGAAAACAAATGTTTGACTTTGACGCACACACAGGCGCGTTGGGGTGGGGGTGGGGTAAAAGAGGAGAGAGAGAGAGAGAGAGAGAGAGAGGAGAGAGAGAGAGAGAGAGAGAGAGAGAGAGAGAGAGAGAGAGAGAGAGAGAGAGAGAGAGAGAGAGAGAGAGAGAGAGAGAGAGAGAGAGAGAGAGGAGAGAATGAACGAAAGGAATTCCTTTCGTCTAGTTTAACTGCTCAGGTAATGGCTTGTGGAAGAAAAAAAGAAAGGAATGAAAAGAACAGAAAAGAAAAGAAAGAAAGAAAGAAAGGAAGGAAGAAAGGAAGGGAGGAAAGAAAAAAAATAGAAAAAATGAAATAAAAAGAAAAGGCAGAAAAATAAACAAAGCTAGGAAAACAATCGGCTGGAGAGAAATCAAGAAAGAGAGAGAGAGAGAGAGAGAGAGAGAGAGAGAGAGAGAGAGAGAGAGAGAGAGAGAGAGAGAGAGAGAGAGAGAGAGAGAGAGAGAGACAGAACAGACAGACAGACAGACAGACAGACAGACAGACAGACAGACAGACAGACAAGACAGACAGACAGAGACAGACAGGCAGACAGACAGACAGACAGACAGAGAGACAGACAGGCAGACAGACAGACAGACAG
>CM060324.1:58258737-58261237 GCA_030674155.1 Stramonita haemastoma
ATCATAAGTTTCAATGGGTTTTTTTTCTGAAAGGTATTGCCTACAACGAGATGGGATGTATTTTGTCGCAAATCAGTCATAGATTTACAGTAAAATAAAGTGTGTACTTCATCTTCAAGACAAGAATTACAGAGCTGACATTTAAGATCACGGGGATTGAAAGTGGCATATCGCATACTCACAAAGACAGACAGAGACAGACAGACAGACAGACAGACAGACAGACAGACAGACAGACAGACAGACAGAGTACGTATACCAGCCGTCATGGCACAGATGTTAGCGCCTTGGATTTCGGACTGGGAGATCACAGGTTCGAATCCCATAAGAGACATTTGGATTTTTCGGGCTCCGGCTGGCTCCTACCCAGAGTGAGTGTGCTGTGGGCTCAGTGGGAAGACTGGGACCACACAGTCGAGTTTCATCCACTCTACGGATGCGAGTTTGAGAGTGTTGCTCAAATTACCTGACCAACACTGCATGTGTCTGTATCTCTCGGGCCCAGTTGACGCCGGATAATTATATCATGATAGTAAGCGTCGAGTACAGCCCTGTCAAGTAGTCTCATAGCAGATGCATTTCCACAGCAGCAGCATTACAGCAGCATCATTATCATCGATCATCATGCAATAAAAAAACAACAACAAAAAACCCATTGCCTCTGATTCGGTGGCCCCAGTTACTTTGGTCTCATGGTGACCTCAGATTTTGTTTCCCCATATGCTTCTGTGTCTGTGGTGAGTTTGTGTCTAAGCCTTTGGGGTTGGAGGTTCGAGGGGGCGGTCCTTGGAGGGATTTGTGGTGGTCGCCACCTTGGGTGGGCCTTTCACTCAGTCTGGCTCCGCGACTGAGCTAATATTGTCGTTAGTAGGGGGCTTAGTAGGTGGTGCACTGCGTATGTTAGCTCAGAACAGGCACCACTGAACACCACCAAAGTGACCCAGCAGCAGTGCAGGGCCCCTCTGGCTGGTGGCCCTGCCGTGGCCTAATGTTGATGGGCTCCCTGTGGACTTCCGACCGTGAGGATGAGACACAACGAATCTGGGGTATGGATGTGGCGGGGAGATTGAAATGAGCGGCGTGGGAACAGCAGGGACAGGAACGTCACAGAAGACGAGGCAGCAAAACAAAACACACAAAAAAGAATATGAATACGACTGTTCATTCCTTCGGATGAGACTTTAAACCGAGGCCCCGTGTGCGAACGCACGCAGAACATCTTGCCCACACGTTAAATCCTATTCCGCCTTTCGTAAGAGTAGGCCATCGTGTGCCGGTGGGAACAGATGACATTACAAAACTGCATACACACGGGGACTGGGTGTAAAAAAGCACAGGAGTGCTTATTCCATTATCCTCGATATGAAATAATAAATAAATCAATCAATCAATAAATAAAATAAATCATTCACATATAGGCCTGGGTTCAATCAATTCAATTCAATTCAATTATGTTGCTTATAGCCCCGCCGACCACACAGGCCATATCGGGGCTGTCATCTCGTCATATTTTAAAACTCGTATTGAAAGTGTGAGACTATGTACAGTTTAAAACGGGGTATAAAACCAACTCAACTGTCCTTGCTTGTATCGACGCCCCGGCCAACCATAAGGGTCAGCCCAGGACGGCCCCCGCGTCGTGGGAAAACCCACATCGATCACACTTAAAACGAGATAAAACCAAAACCTGATTCCTTAATTAAAACAACCTTGTCCTTAGAGACCAACCATACCACTTTCACTCATATCACACGAAAAAAACCGGATTCTCTCAGGAAGTTAAAAAGGCCTGGGTCTCTTTCTGAAGATGTCATATATTATAACAACGAGCATCCACAAACACACATGGTATTACATTGTTCCCTGTGTGGGATGCAGGGGAGGGGGGAGGAGGGGGGCTTCCAGAATATAAATCGTATCCCCACCGTCTGGAAATTCCTTGCTAGGAATTCCCTCTTTTCTATCCCTTTCTTTGTTTCTGTCTTGGTTTTATTCTTCCTGTCGCCACCTTCTTGTACAGTTTCTGCCTTCTTGGTCCACTCTCCTGCCTTCTTTTCCAGACAGACTTGGACGAAAACAATTCTCTATCTCCCACGCCGAAGTCGGATGCGCTGATCCTGACTTGTCAGGCGATTAGCGGTAGAGCAACGCATTTTCGCTCGTTTGACAGAAACAATAGTTGCTGTCTGAGTGTTCGAAGAAGAATTGCGAAGAATTGAGAAGAAGAAGAATGCAAAGAAGAAGAAAAAGAAGAATTAAGAAGAAGAAGAAGAAGAAGAAGAAGAAGAAGAAGAAGAAGAAGAAGAAGAAGAAGAAGAACAAAAGAAGAAAAAACAATTGCGAAAGAAGAAAAGAAGAATGCGAAGAAGAAGAAGAAGAATTGCGAAGAAGAAGAAGAAGAATTGCGAAGAAGAAGAATTGCGAAGAAGAAGAAGAAATTGCGAAAGAAGAAGAAGAATTGCGAAGAAGAAGAAGAAGAAGAAGAATTGCGAAGAAGAAG
>CM060324.1:58271237-58276237 GCA_030674155.1 Stramonita haemastoma
TGTGTGTGATTTGTATGGCATTGCCTGCGAGCGTGCATGCGTGAGTGAGTTGCGTATATGTATGTATGTATGTATGTATGTATGTATGTATGTATGTATGTATGTATGTGATGTGTGTGTGTGTTGTGTGTGTGTTGTGATGTGTGTGTGTGTGTGTGTGTGTGTGTGTGTGTGTGTGTGTGTGTGTGTGTGTGTGTGTGTAACCTACGTGTAGGAGTGAGTTTTACGTGTATTATTATCATACTATTATCACTATTGTTGATATTATTCTTATTGTCATCATTATAATCATTGTATTATTTTTAGTTCCTTCTGAGTTCATTTTGTTGTTATGAGTTGTAACAATGTTGTAGCTAAGTATTTTTGGGTGGACTTTTTTTGGTTGCTAAGTTGTTTATCTCATTATGTTTCTTTGGTTGCTCTTTATCTATTAACGCTTCTCTTTTTCTTTTATAATCAAAATCATTTTATTGTGGCTTCTGATTTTCGTCTTCTGAAAGTGTGCATTTTTATTATCTTATTATGTATAATGTCCTTATTCCTTTATGTTGTTTGGTACTGCATATAGTTTTACTGTTTAGTATCTTTTTATCTTGATGTTTTCCCTGAAAAGGGCGGGGACTGGATGTAAAAAAAGCACATGAGTGCTTATCTATTATCCTCGAATAAAAGAATTTTGCCTTGCCTTGCCTTTCCTCTCTCTCTCTCTCCTCCCCTTTTCTCTCTCCCCTTGCATTGCAGCCCCATCCCTCTCCTTTCCCTTCCCCTTTCCCTCTCTTTCCCCTCCCCTCCGCTCCCCTCCTACTGCCAATCTGTCTATCATGACGCAGATAGGATTGTGTGGTCATTGTTGTTGTTGTTGTTGTTGTCACCAGCAGTCAGATGTCTCAACCTGACCGTTGTTATTTGTATTTGATCTACACAATACTCTGTGTTATGTGTGTGTTTGTGTGTGTGGTGTGTGTATGTGGTATGTGTGTGTTGTGTGTGTGTTGTGTGTGTGTGTGTGTGTTGTGTATGTGTGTGTGTTGTGTTGTGTTGTGTGTGTGTGTGTGTGTGTGTGTGTGTGTGTGTGTGTGTGTGTGTGTGTATGATTGTGTGTGTGTGTTTGTGTGTGTGTGTGTGTGTGTGTGCGTGCGTGGTGTGTGTGTGTGCGTGTGCGTGCGCGTGCTGCGTGGTGCGTGGTGTGTGTGTGTGTGTGTGTGTGTGTGTGTGTGTGTGTGTGTGTGTGTGTGTGTGTTTGATGGATCGTTTTAGCACGTCACGCTCTTTGCTTGGTGACGCAAGCAAGTATGACATAATAAAGTGTGGCGTTGTGTTGTTTTTTCCCTTTTCTTGACAATGAGACTGTTTACCTATCTCTGGCCCAGGTGAAAAGCTGTGTTCAGTTATTGATGTGATCCAAGTGTAGAAGCCTGCAGTACAGTGCTGTTATGTCGTGAAATGCTGTGCTGAGATTCAATGCAAAATAAATACTGTATCGTCTCACAAACAGAGAAATCCACGTGGATTTTAGCCGCACATTATGTAAAGGGGAAAGGATGGCTTGAAGAGGGAAAGCAAATGCATCGCTTATTCAATGTATGTTGGTCTTCAATTTTACGTCTGTTCACATAAAAGTGATATTAGACACAAAAAACAACAACAACAACAACAAAACTATAAATAAAAAAAACTATGGGCATGGACCGATCTAAAAGTGTGCACATTTGATGTGTGGAAGCATGTATGAAAGCGTGTACAGGCAATGTATGTATGTATGATCTGTGTGTGTGTGTGTGTGCGCGCGCACGTGTGTGTGTGTGAGAAGAGAGGAAGAGAGAGAGAGAGAGAGAGAGAGAGAGAGAGGAGAGAGAGAGAGGAGAGAGAGAATCACGATACCGAATCTTAGTAAATGAATTTGCAGCTATGAGCCTATAATTATGCGTGCGAGTGTATGTGCATGAATGCGCCGCATACCTGATGAAGCAAATGATGCATAGATAGATACCTGTGCGGTCAAGACAGATGTCCTTATTTTTCAGGGGTCACTCGCCCTCACTATTACTTTGGCTCGAAAAGCCCTAGCTAAGGAAGGGAGAGAATTTTCACTACTGAGCAGTTTTGAAAAGTTTCGTGAATTATAGCAGTTGCGTCCCTTACACCGGACACCTTGTTTGGGTTTTTTTTGTTTGTTTTTTTAATTATTATTATTCTTTTATATCGAGGATAATGGCATAAGCACTCTTGTGTGTTTTTTCATCCAGTCCCCGTGTGTATGGAGTTTTGTAAATGTCATATGTTCCCACCGGCACACGATGGCCTACTCTTACGAAAAGCGGAACAAGAATTAACGTGTGGTCAAGATGTTTGTGAAGTCAAGTCAAGTCATGTGAAGTTAAGAATACTTGAATCATCCCTCGAAAAGTATGGACAGGCACACTTGACTTACTTGACTTATGCCTGTGGATTCCCTTGGGAACATAGGGCCACAACAACACTCCTCCAACGGACTCGGTTCTGGGAGATCCTCTTCAGCTCGGCCCATGTCATTCCGGCTGCTTTCGTCTCTGCTTCAATGCTTCTGCGCCAGGTCTGTTTTGGTCGGCCTACTTTCCGCTTCCCTTGTGGATTCCAGTCAAGGGCCTGCCTGGTGACATCTGAAGCAGGCTTGCGGAGCGTATGGCCAATCCATCCCCATTTCCTTTTCTTGATCTCCGTGTCAATTGGAGCATGTCTGGTCCTGTCCCATAGTTCTTCGTTTGAGACTACTTCTGGCCACCTGATACCAAGGATGTTCCTAAGACATCTGTTGGTAAATGTCTGGAGTTTGTGGGTGTTGGTCTTTGTCACCCGCCAGGTTTCTGAGCCATACAGTAGGACCGACTTGACATTGGTGTTGAATATCCGGATCTTGTTGTGGAGTGAGAGGGATGTTGATCTCCAGATTGGGCGAAGGGTGTTGAAGGCATGACGTGCTTTATTTATTCGGCACTTGATGTCTTCGTCCGTTCCCCCATCTTTACTAACGACACTGCCCAGGTAGGTGAATTTGTCGACTTCTTTGATGTTTTCTTGGTGTAGTCGCACTGGGTCTTGTTTCTTGTTGTTCACCCTCATGACCTCCGTCTTCCTGATGTTGATTTGGAGGCCTATTTTATCGGCTTCCTCCGCAACATGCCATAGCTTCTCTTGTGCATCTTGGTGCCTGTGTGAGAGAAGGCTGATGTCGTCTGCGAAGTCCAGGTCTTCCAGCTGCCTTGTGATGGTCCACTGTATGCCAGTTCTCCTGCCTGCTGTGGCCTGTCGCATTATCCAGTCAACCACCAACAGGAAGATGGTTGGTGACAGCAGACAGCCCTGACGAACGCCGGTTTGTACGCAGAAGGGTTCCGTCAATTTACCATCATGGATGACTTGGCAAGTGGCATCTTCATAGAGCTGTTGGATGATGGTGACGAACTTTGGTGGGAAACCATAGTGGTGCATCAGTCTCCAGATGACATCTCTGTCGACGCTGTCAAATGCCTTCTGGAAGTCGACAAAGACTGAATACAAGGGGGTCTGCCACTCTAGGGACTGCTCGATGATGATGCGCATTGTGGCGATCTGATCTGTGCATGATCTGTTTTGTCGGAAGCCTGCCTGTTCATCCCTGAGTGTCTTGTCTAGTGCCGTCTTCAGTCTTTCTAAGATTATTCTTGTCAGTACTTTCCCTGGTATAGACAGCAGCATGATTCCTCTCCAGTTGTTGCAGGATGACAGGTCCCCTTTCTTTGGTAGCTTCACGAGGTAGCCTTTCTTCCAGTCTTCTGGCACACTCTCTTGCTCCCAGATCTTGTGTAGGAGTGGATACATCATGTCAGTTGAAGTCTGGATGTCTGCCTTCAGTGCTTCAGGGGGTATACCATCAGGACCTGCTGCTTTGCCTGACTTTAAAGACTTTATGGCTTTGGTGATCTCATTTTTGGTGGGGGGGCCGGTGTTGATGCCAAGGATTTCAGTAGGTGGTGGGATATCTGGTGGGACAGATGGTGCTGGTCTGTTGAGTGTTTCTTTGAAGTGCTCTGCCCATCTTGCTCTCTGGTCTTCTTCACCTGGAATGGTATTGCCGTTCTTGTCTTTGATGGGGCAATTAGGTTTACTGTTTTTTCCTGAGAGAGTCCTCGTGATCTCATAGAGTCTCTTCATGTTTCTTTGGCCTGCTGCAGTCTCTGCTTCCTGAGTCAGCTCCTCAATGAAATTTCTCTTGTCCTTTCTTGCACTTCTTTTTACTGCACGGTTTTTGTCCCAGTATCGTGCTTGTAATGTCTGCTTCTCTTCCTGATCTTGTGTTCTGTTGATCTGGTCTTTCAGCTGTTTTCTCTCGGTGATCAGTGCCCATGTTTCTGTTGTCAGCCATTCCTTGTGTTTTCTTGTATTTTTTCCCAAGACTGCTTGGCATGTTGTCTTCCAGGTCTCATGTAGACTGTGCCACTGCTCTTCGATTGTTTCCTCTGGCATCTGGGCAAGCATGCTGAATTTGTTTCTTAGTTCCAGCTTGAATTCTTCTGTTTTCGCTCTGTCTTTAAGGCTATGCACGTTGAATTTGTGCGATGGTCTTCCTGCCTTGTCGGTGAAGGCTTTGAGCTTTGTCTTGAGGATGGCTATTACAAGATGGTGGTCTGACGCTGCGTCTGCTCCGCGCTTCACCCTGACATCGTGCAGGCTCCTTCTCCACTTTCGCCCGATGGTGATGTGGTCGATCTGGTTTTCAGTCTTGCCATCTGGGGAAGTCCATGTGGTCTTGTGGACTTTCTTGTGGGGAAAGATGGTGCCTCCAATGACCAGGTCATTGAAGGTGCAGAACTCTGCTAAGAGTTCACCATTTTCATTCTGGTCTCCCGTGCCATGTTTGCCCATGATCAGTTCTCTGTTGGTGTTATCTGACCCAACTTTTGCATTCAGGTCTCCCATTAGGATCTTCATGTCCCTCTTTGGCGTTTTGTCCATTATGGCTTGGACTTGCTCGTAGAAGTTTT
>CM060324.1:58288737-58291237 GCA_030674155.1 Stramonita haemastoma
CGGTTTTCAGCTTTCCAAAGTAGCCTGCATGCATGTCGTTGCACTCAAGGCCAATCCACTCTCTGATGCTGTCTTCCCATTGTTTCCTCTGTCTGCCTCTTCCTCTCCCTCCCCTTTCTGTTCCCTGTAGGACAGTCTTGGCCAGTCCAGATGTTCGTGTGACATACCAGCACCACTTCAGCCCGCAGCATGATGGATCAGTGGTCTAGATGTAAGGCACCTGCCTAGAAAGCGAAAAGTCCGGGTCGGAAGTGTGCAGTGGTTCGATCTCCGTTTGGGTCCGAAACTTTTCCCCCATCCATTACACCATGAGTGGTGTTCTTGGTACTAGTCTTTCGGATGAGACGATAAACCGAGGTCCTGTGTGTTACACATAATTATTCAGCGCTTGTAAAAGAACCCACGGCAACAAGAGAATTGTCTCTGGCAAAAAAGGCCACTCTGATAGGGAAACAAATGCATAATAATGCAGACAGGAAAAGAAGAAATGGGTGGCGCTGCTGTTGTGGCAACGCGCTCTTCCCAGAGAGAGCAGCTCGAATTTCACGCAGAGGAATCTGCCGTGACTTCAAGTGGTATAAAATAAAAATGAACATCAGGTCATTAGCTTTCAAAATCGATGTGTACATTACGGAATCAGCAATAAGAAACAATTTTTCCCTTCCTCATAGTGAAATATGGTTTTGCCGACACTCTCTGTAACGACATAATAATCATATATGGAATGTATGCAACTCTGAATCTTGTAAAGCAAACAAATCGAAGCGCTTGCATTCAAATCAGTCACACTCATGCAGTAATTCACAAAAAATTAACAAATTATATATTTACACAAACGCAAACGCAAACACACACACAGAACCTCACACACAACCTCACACACACACACACACACACACACACACACACACACACACACACACACACACACACACACACACACACACACACACACACACACACACACACGCGCGCGCGCGCGCGCGCGCGCAAGGTGATGGAGATGGAGAAGACTGAATGAAAATAGGAACAGATGTGAGGTGTAATGATGGAGAAAGATCCCAGGTTGCCATTTTTTTTTAATTGTATTGTATTGTATTGTATTGTGAACACACACCAATCTCTCTCTCTCTCTCTCTCTCTCTCTCTCTCTCTCTCTCTCTCTCTCTCTCTCTCTCTCTCTCTCTCCACTGCGTGTTGCGTGCGTGGGTATGAGAAATCACTCATGTTGGACATGATAATTGGCAAAAGGCAATTGGTGGGAGGCTGCAACCTTATGAAATACATCTTCATTATCTTTATCTGTTTGTTTGTTTTTTTAATCGTGCCAGACGCTATGGCCGAGTGGTTAAGACCGTTCGACTTCAACCCCATGGGTCCATGATGTCGCGGGTTCGAATCTCGGCGGCGTTTGGTGAATGAATTTTAATTAAGGAATTTTTAAGATCTCCCAGGTCAACTTCAAGTGCAGACCTGCTAGCGCTTCTATTCCCTTCGTGCAGAAACTCAAATATGTTTTTAAAAAATCCCGTCATTGAAGTCAGCGTTCGGTGGGTTACGGAAACACAAACATACCCAGCATACATCCCCCGAAGTCGAAATGCGGTTAACTTCATGATGGGCAAAAACGGTTACATACACGATGGTGAACTTTGAACCTCTATCCGAGGAACAACAAGAAGAACAATGTTTGTGTATATCACTGTATATTGTGCAAGTGAACGGGTGGGTGTGTATGATATGCATATCGAGCATTTGATTTGTAACTACTCCTACCATGAGGAGACTGTATGTAGCCTTAGGGTATAAATCTTCGTTATCGTGATCTCATTTTAAGAATAGAATAGTATCATCCAGTACTATGACTGCTTTTTATGGCTTTTTTTATTTTTAGAGGGGGGAAGAGGTGGTATCGGATATTCTTTGGTAATGAGTAGTGTTTTTTTCCGCTGTTTTTACTGATTGTTTTGATGAATGTGTGTGTGTTTACAAAGACATATTGTAAGATTTAGGCTTGGCCTTAATTCGTCATCCTTCCGCGTGCAAGATCATTCGTTTATGCTCTCTCTCTCTCTCTCTCTCTCTCTCTCTCTCTCTCTCTCTCTGATGATGACGATGCATTAATATGTCTTAGTACAGATGAACTGACTGGTACATTTGTATCTCTCGTGTTAGTGCTGACGCACCCATTTACGAGATGTTATTTTTCGTCTTCTATTTTTAGATTTGAAATTATCTAATGGTTTAAATATGTTTTCTTTATTTGTTACTTTTTCGAATTAATCGGGGTTTCAGGGGGTGGAAGGAGATAAGGATGAGGGTGAGGGGTGAGGGATGAGGGGTTCTTACTATTTTTATAAACGCACGCATGCATGCACACACGCACGCGCGCGCGCGGGCGCACACACACACACACACACACACACACACACACACACACACACACACACACACACACACACACACACTCACTCACTCACACACACACGGATGAGAGTAT
>CM060324.1:58298737-58301237 GCA_030674155.1 Stramonita haemastoma
CTTGTTGCCGTGGGTTCTTGTACGTGCGCTAAATAATTATTGCATTAACACACGGGACCTCGGTTTATTGTCTCATCCGAAAGACCAGCACACAGACCACCACTCGTGGTCTAATGGATGGGGGAGGGGGGGGGGAGTTTGGGGCCCAAACGGGATTCAAACCACCACACACTCCGACCCGGTAACGCGCCTGTCTAGAGAGGGCGAAAATTCTGATAGGGAAACAAATACAGTTTCAGACCGGAAAAAAGAGAGAAAAAAATGGGTGGCGCTGCTCTTATGGCGACGCGCTCTCCCTGGATGGGGAGAGCAGCCCGAATTTCAGGCAGAGAAATCTGCTGTGACATAAAGTGGTGTAAAATATAAAATATCAAATGTAAGCGTCAATAACGGACGCTATACCTGAGAGGTGAAGACCGTTTGATTCCAATCCCATGGGTCCATGAAGTCTTAGGTTCTAATCCCGCCGCCGTCTGGTGACTTAAGGGTGGGGATTTTTTACAATCCCCCACGTCAACTTCAAGCACAAACCTGCCAGTGCCTGAAATCCCTTCGTGTATGTACGTATACACATGTAGAAGATCAAATATGCACGTTAAAGATCCCATCATTTTATGTCAGTGTTGGATGGGTTACGGAGACATATTCATACCCAGCATAACCCCTGAAGTCGGAATGCAGCTACCTTCATTGTGGGCAAAAAACGGTCCCATACGCAAAATCTTACCACTGTTGAGCCGCGGAGCTCTAGCCAAGAGAGAGAGAGAGAAGAGAGAGAGAGAGAGAGAGAGAGAGAGAGAGAGGAGAGAGAGAGAGAGAGAGAGAGAGAACTCGAACTCGAACTCGAACTCGAAAGGTTTATTCATGAAAAAAGGCCATTGGCCCATACATGAAGGGGGTTGCCGAATAACGATAACGATAATTGCTTTAAGCTGACACACGACGCTACTCCAAGCCATGGAAACCACAGCATTGATTAGTAATGTACATCGAGACACAAACTCTTTACTGTCCAGATACCTTACGGCATTCCGAGCCTTTCTTTCCTCCAGTCTTTGTCACAAACACACCCTTAGGTCTAGGCTAGGCCTAGCCAAGAGACTGCTGTAATAGGTCTCTAAGTGTCGCTAAGTCCCTTGAAGCACACGATAGGGTCTCCGTGTGTAGTGTGTTCTGGATACGCTTCCCATTCCACAAACTGGCGAGTTTGACACGTTCCTCTTTTAGCATGTTTTTCTCTTGCTGTTTGACAAACCAGTACACACATACTGGCTCAGTGTCTGGTTGGCATGCGCACTGGATGCACTGGATCACAATGTCGTCTGACTCACACGTCACAATATCTTCACCGTCTGAATGATGTAGCACGGATTTTCTAAAGTGTGTATTTCTTTGTCTGTCTCTTAGCCTTCTCTGTACGGATCTATCAGTTAGAGTAGCCACGTACTGTTTGACATTTCTCGTGTCGAATGCACCAACAATATTATCATTGTTCACCTCAGGCTGCAAAACACACATATCAGCACAGTCACTACAATCAGACATACAAGGAGGTTCTAAATCAACCGATGATGGCAACTTAACTGATGTTTTTGTGTTGATGTCCTGTGTGTGTGTTGTTGGTAGGTCTATTCCATGTGTATCTACACATGCTGTATTCCCCTGTTCTACTCCACTGTCAGGCAGACTCGAGGCACTGAGGACACAGTCACTTTCACACACAACACTTGCCTGCTTCTCTTTATGCTTTCGAGACCGTTCAACATCTCGTTGTCTTTGAGAAAACGATTTTTTCCTGTAGTACTGTGCTTGTGTGCTGCGATTCACTGTTGGATCCGCCATGTTGGTTGACACTGTTGTGTCCACTGGTTTCAGTCGCAAGACAAAAACCACGCTGTCCCCTTCTCCTGCCACTTTCCAGCTGGAAACTGCATTGTCGGTCAGCAGGGCGCCTAAGGTCCTCTCCACAGCCGCTGGAAGTCCAGTAACTGGCATTTTGAATGAATTTCTAGTTTTACTGCTGCTCACAGAAAATGTACGCCCTGTCCGCTTCACTTCTCGTGACCGCCCGAGAGAGAGAGAGAGAGAGAGAGAGAGAGAGAGAGAGAGAGAGAGAGAGAGAGAGAGAGAGAGAGAGAGAGAGAGAGAGAGAGAGAGAGAGAGAGAAAACAAACACACCAGGAAATGAATGACTGTGAGACTTTGTGCTGAGAAGTTCGTGTGTGTGGTGCATATTTGATCATCTGCATGTATATTTACACGAAGGGAATTAAGGCACTGGTAAGTCTGCACTTGAAGTTGACCTGGGAGATCGTGGTTGTGTGGAAATACTTCGCCTCACAGGCAGCCTTACTCCGACTTCAGAGGATTGGTTTCTTCTCTTTCCAGGTTGTTTGTGATACTGGGAGCTTATCCTGGTTGAAGAAAATCTCACCATGACATCTTAAAGCTTAACAAGAAGGAAGGTGGCAGGACGGTTAAGACACTCGCCTACCTAACT
>CM060324.1:58313329-58345829 GCA_030674155.1 Stramonita haemastoma
TCTCTCTCTCTCTCTCTCTCTCTCTCTCTCTCTCTCTCTCTCTCTTTGCTACCTCATCATCTGTGACATTCCTGTCCTGCTGTTCCCACGCCGCTCATTTCGACCTCTCCGCCACAACCATACCCATCTCGTTATGTCCCATCCGCAGGGTTAGAAGTCAACAGAAAGTCTATCAATGTCGGGCCGCCATGGGGCTACCGGCCAGAGGGGCCCTGCACTGCTGCTGGGTCACTTTGGTGGTGTTCAGTGGCGCCTGTTATGAGCTAACCTACGCAGGACACCACCTACTAAGCCCTCTACTAACGACAGTATTAGCTCAGTCGCGGAGCCAGACTGAGTGAGTCACCCACCTGAGGTGGCGACCACCACAACGTCCCTCCAACGACCGTTCCCCGCGAACCTCTAACCCCAAAGGCTTTGACACAAACTCACCACAGGCACAGACGCGTATAGGGAAACCTAATCTGTAATCACAATGACACCAGAGCAACTGGGGCCACCGAATGAGAGGCTTTTTTTTTCATGATGATCAATGTTGATGATGATGTAATGAGGCTGCTATGGTAGTGCATGTGCTTTAGGACTAGCCTGCTTGACAGGGTTATAGTATACTCTACGCTTACTGACATAATAAAATTATATACCGGTGTCATACGGGCCCAAGCTCCCCCGTGGGGAAGCCGGGGGCCTGTCAGTATGAATAGCATCCCCACCTAGAAACTCTAGTGCTAGGAATTTTTTCATTTCTATCACTCGAGATCTTTGCTTTTGCTACGTTTCTTTTCTTCCTGTCATCTCTTTCTTGTCTACATTCTGCCTTCTTAGTCCATGCTCCTGCCTTTTTTTTTCCCCGGAAAGACTTAAAAGATAACAATTCTCTCTTAAGCCGAAGTTGGATGCGCTGGGCCTAACTTGTCAGGCGCTTAACGGCAGCATGACGCATTTTGGCTCCAATAACAGACAGTAATAGTTGCTGTCTGAGCCGTCGACGAAGAAAGAATCCGGGTCCGAGTGATGCAGACACCTGCAGTGTTGTTCAGGTAGGCCTAATTCATTTTGACCAACACTCAAAATCACTTCCACAAAATGGATGAAGCTCAACTGTGTGGTCCCAGTCTTCCCACTGAGCCCACACTACACTCACTCTGGGTACGACGAGCTAGCCAGAGTCCTAAAAATCCCTATGACTCGTATGGGATTTGAACCCCCGACCTTCCGGTCCGTAACTGTTGGCGCCAAACACTGCGCCAGGGTGGCTAGTCGGTTCATGGTCTCATCGAATGACTTTTCGGGGAGTGGAGTCCGCGCTGATGTTAACTCCAAAGGAAAAAATGTTCGGATTTGTCGGTTTTAGCTCTAACCTGGGTTCGAACCCGATCCGATGAAATCTGACAGATCAGGCTGGTTGAAATCTGACAGATCAGGTTGGTTGAAATCTGACAGATCAGGTTCAAACCAAGCCTAGCCTAGTGCCAAAGCCGACACGCCCGTTCTAGGGGATTTTTCCCTTTAATTGTCAGATTTCAACACGCAATGTTCTAAACACCTGGCCATCCTCTGTGTGTGTGTGTGTGTATGTGTGTTTGTGTGTGTATGTGTGTGTGTGTGTATGTGTGTGTGTGCGTTGTGTGTGTGTGTGTGTGTGTACCTGCCGCTTTTATTCTGACCCAGCCCTATTCCTTCCGCCCCCTCTCTTCCTTCAACTCTAACCTGTCTCCCAGTACTGTCGTGCCAGGTGGTATGAAGATTTTTATGTGCTCAATAAATCATACTTTTCTTCAACTAGTAAGGCAGTATAAGAAAATGAATACAATAAAATTAACTTTCACTTTACTTTGTTAACCACCCAGTTATTCCTACATAACACGTTTATCAGAGTCATACCCGTGATCAGCTGTTTTCAAACACACACGCACGCATGCCAGATGTATTGGTGTTTCCAATCCAAAACATTTAATGCTGTGGTGTATACTATATATATTCAGACATAGCAGATCTCTCTTACATTAAATTTGGGCTTTCTTCATTCTTTGAGGATATCCGGTGAGCACATCAGTACGAAAGTAGCACCACCAATTATCTTTTTTTTATATAAATAATTTGCTTGCTTATAAAATACGAGTTCTTGTTTTCTTGTGATGAAACTTGTTCTCCATGCTCTGTCCATCTGCTTGTGTGTTTAACTCAAGTTCATCTTCTGAAAACTCAAATCTGTGACTCAGATCACGTGTTGGTCACCAGTGTGACTCAGATCCACGTGTGGTCAACAGTGTGACTCAGATCCACGTGTGGGTCAACAGGTGTGACTCAGATCCACGTGTGGGTCAACAGGTGTGACTCAGATCCACGTGTGGGTCAACAGGGTGACTCAGATCCACGTGTGGGTCAACAGGTGTGACTCAGATCCACGTGTGGGTCAACAGGTGTGACTCAGATCCACGTGTGGGTCACCAGTGTGACTCAGATCCACGTGTGGGTCAACAGGTGTGACTCAGATCCACGTGTGGGTCAACAGGTGTGACTCAGATCCACGTGTGGGTCACCAGGTGTGACTCAGATCCACGTGTGGGTCAACAGGTGTGACTCAGATCCACGTGTGGGTCACCAGGTGTGACTCAGATCCACGTGTGGTCACCAGTGTGACTCAGATCCACGTGTGGGTCACCAGGTGTGACTCAGATCCACGTGTGGGTCAACAGGTGTGACTCAGATCCACGTGTGGGTCAACAGGTGTGACTCAGATCCACGTGTGGGTCAACAGGTGTGACTCAGATCCACGTGTGGGTCAACAGGTGTGACTCAGATCCACGTGTGGGTCAACAGGTGTGACTCAGATCCACGTGTGGGTCAACAGGTGTGACTCAGATCCACGTGTGGGTCAACAGTGGACTCCAGGCTGATCTGCCTGCAGCCTTTGGCAGCAACAGCACCGCCATGTCAAAACCACTTCCACCTTTGATGTTTTGCACCAAGTTCTTCACCCGTCTTCCGTATCTTTTTTTTTTTTTTTTTTTTTATATCGAGTATAATGAGATCAGCACTCTTGTGCTTTTTTACACCTAGTCCCCGTGTGTATGCAGTTTTGTAAATGTCATCTGTTCCCACCGGCACATGATGGCCTACTCTTACGAAAAGTGGAACAGGATTTAACGTGTGTGCAAGATGTTCTGCGTGCGTTCACACACGGGGCCTCGGTTTATAGTCGAATCCGAAGGCCTTTGTCTTCCCCCCTCAAGTGTCCCTGTAGGACAGTCATAGCAAGAGTTATGACGTCAGGTGACCTGACCAAACCATGCCAGCTTCCTCCTCTTTACAACAGCCAGAAGGGGTTTGGTTTGTTCCTGTGGCCCAGCATTCATGGATCACCTCTTGCCACACTGACTGTTGTTCCTGTGGCCCAGCATTCATGGATCACCTCTTGCCACACTGACTGTTGTTCCTGTGGCCCAGCATTCATGGATCACCTCTTGCCACACTGACTGTTGTTCCTGTGGCCCAGCTTTCATGGATCCCCTCTTGCCACACTGACTGTTGTTCCTGTGGCCCAGCTTTCAGGATCCCCTCTTGCCACACTGACTGTTGTTCCTGTGGCCCAGCTTTCAGGATCCCTCTTGCCACACTGACTGTTGTTCCTGTGGCCCAGCTTTCAGGATCCCCTCTTGCCACACTGACTCCTTGCTTCTGTGATCCAGCCAGAAAATGTGTAGAAGAATTCTGAATGATGATATACAGTGAGGGTTAGAACAATAAATTTACCCATGGAATTCTAGAGTTAATCAAAGGTTGTGGTAAAGGTGCTCTCAAAACTGTTTGCAGTGGTTGAGGAGTGGAGTTGAGAGGTGTCAGAGACCTCAGCTTCTCTGAGGACTAGTTAGCGTTTTGAGGGTGGCGCCCATCTCCTCTCCTTCGGTGCTTTACCTTCCCTGACCCTGAAGAGGGTAGGTACCCATTTACAGCTGGGTGAACTGCAGACTCTACTGAAACCAAGACGTACAAACGGTCACCCATCCGAGAGGTAACCACGCCCAAGGCTGCTTAACCTCAGCAAGGGGGATAGTGAGTGCTCTGACCACTGTGCTGTCCCCTTCGTTGACCAGATAGCAAACTACCTTAGTTACCTTCTGCCCTCTCCTCACTGGAAGCATTCTTTTCCTCATTCATCCACCCCTGGCAAAACCCAAAAACCAGATGTAAAATTGGAGAGAACAGTTTATTGGCATACTGTCTGTGCAAGTAAAAATTAAAAAAACCCAAAAAGCATCCCATTCGAAATCATCGTCTCATCATGACAAATCAGGACATATTTCAGCATACAAAATGATAACAACAAATAACTTCAACAGTCTGAAAACCATCATCATATTCATTATCATATCCATCATCAGAAAAAACTAAAAACGTCTGAAATAGTCTTTTTTGATTCAACCACAAATAGTCACATTTTCACTAGTAATAAAACCGTATGGTTTTGTTGGGGGGATTTTTTGTTTGCTTTGTGTTTATTAGGGGGGGGGGGTAGGGTGTGCCACTTTTTCCTCTTTCTCTCTTTCTTTGGGGGGGGGGGGGGGGATCCATCAGAAAGGTAGAAAAATTGGGGAACAGTCCCTTTTGACATAAATCAGTAGTGAAAGACAAGTTAGAATACTGCTCTT
This sequence comes from Stramonita haemastoma, assembly GCA_030674155.1. Classification (NCBI taxonomy): domain Eukaryota; kingdom Metazoa; phylum Mollusca; class Gastropoda; order Neogastropoda; family Muricidae; genus Stramonita; species Stramonita haemastoma. Next base: position 58,317,982 of record CM060324.1, read on the forward strand.
TAAATTCAGTACAACATTTTTACTGGCTAATTTCCTTGTTCCCTATATATACACAAGACCTTCTATATCATTTTCTTGATTTTTCGTTGTTGACTGCTACTATCCTCCCCCCCCTTTATTATCTCTAGACAAAATCATTTAAATGCTTTCTTTTTTTGGTTATTTTTTCAAACATCATTCTTCCATAAGTTTCTGATAATTTTTTTTTTAAGCTTTAAGCCGCATGTTTTGTTTTGTTGTTGTTGTTTTGTTGCTGGGGTTTTTTGTTGTTTGATTTCTGATTTGGTCACACAATATAAACTTTGCAATTTACACATGCTGAAAATTATTGGGAAACACAATTTGTAATGAAACACTTATGACAAAAATACACATTCTTTTTATCTCCCAAAGTTTCCATTTTTCACAGGTACCAGTTTTGGCAATTTTGTCATCACAAACACACACACATGGATACAATTTTCATGATATACTCTACAGGCATAGATTATATATGAGACATTGATTCTGATTGGAGAGGACATTTCATCTTTCTTCTCTCCACTTTGCAAAACATTACAGGGCAACACACACTGAACGGCAGTCTACACAGAAAACCGAGGACATGGAACAAAGCATTAAACTTGTGAGAAACAATGTCGTGCCTTGGCCTCTTTTTCAGCATACGCCAAACCATTAAAAAAACCTCAGCATTTTGGGTTACTTGTTACAACTGAACATTACATATTAAAGATCTATATCCGGCACAGAACACACACTCTTGTATCAGACTTCAAAATCAGGTACACATTTTTTTTTTTTTTTTTTTTTTTTAAATGGCAATGGAAATAAATTCTAGATACGGTATGAATAAAAATGATACTATTAATGTAAACATGATATATATCTGGTTATACATTTCAGAACTCCGTGAATCTTTCCCGTCATCAAGAATAAGGCTTCAACACCGTTAGTTAAAAGTTAAGTCTGTCCGAGCCTAAGGCTCATCAGGCCGGTGCTTATCCCGGTTTCTGTGGCGTTAAGCGACTGAGAGTCATAGACTCCCCCTGGATAGGACGCCAGTCACCCCTTTACACCTGGGTGGGGGAAAATAGCCGTAAAGTGCCTTTTCCAAGGGCACAACGCCATAGCGGAAAGTGGGATTGAACCTGCAACCTTTAGATTACGAGTCCAACGCCCTAACCACTAGACTACGGCGGTGACTGTTCAACACTGTCTTGCACAGAAAATGTTGGCACAACTGGTTTTCTTCCCGTTTTTTTCTTCTTCTAAATAAAGTATCTTTTTTCTTTATAATTTGCACAATTTCATATGAGGGAAGGGGTGTACATTAAACACTTCATTTCAAATATTCACTCTAATAACTGTATTTTGTTTATTTAACCTTACCTTTTTTTTTTGGGGGGGGGGGGGAGGTCAATTTTTTGGGTTTTTTCCAGGAGAAGGTGGGGATAGGAAACTAATCTTGTTTTTCTTCCCACAAAAACGTACACCCACCCTGCTAGTGCAGATCTTCATTTTCACAAATTCATACATGTGGACGGGATAGCCTAGTGGTCAGAATATTGTGCTCGCAATTTGACGACCCGGGTTCGATTCCCGTGTGAGAGGATTTTTTCCCCTGGAGTTAACATCAGTGCTGACTCCACTCTCCCCACAAGTCCTTCGGATGAGACTATAAACCGAGGCCCTGTGTGTGAACGCACGCAGAACATCTTGTGCATACGTTAAATCCTGCTCCACTTTTTGTAAGAGTAGGCCATTGTGTGCCGGTGGGAGCAGATGTCAAGATTTACAAAACTACATACACACAGGGATTGGATGTAAAAAAGCATGCGAGTGTTTTTTCCATTATCCACAAAATAATAGAATAAAATAAAAATAAGATGTACACAAACTGCTAGGGCATCATAGATGATCACAACAAACTACTGTGGTAGTCAATCCACTGCAAACCTGAATAAACGATGAAGTGTCTAATTTGGGTCTTTTTTTTAGAGGAGGGGGGGGGGTACTGAACTGATTTATAATTATAAATGTTGGTTGCCTGTAAAACACTATCCACACAAATGAATTACGCTACACAGCCTTTCCTTAAAAATAGAAATAAAAAGCCACATGATGCTTACTCCAGGACATCATACGATTGACCTTTGAACAACAAAAAAGATACCCCAAAACCACACACACACATTTCAAGATTCAAGATTTAATTCGCCTTTAACCCCTCTTGGGGACGCATGCATGCACACAACACACACGCACGCACGCATGTACACACACACACACACACACATGACACACATGTACACACACACCACACACACATCCCCCACACACACACAATCATCACAGACACACAACACACAACACAACACACACACACACACACAGTGTCTCACAGACACACACACACACACACACACACAACACACACACACACCACACACACACACAACGACGTGTCTACACAGACACACACACACACTCACACAAAAACCAACCTTAATTATCAGCAACAACAAAAAAAAACACAACAAAAAAAACAACCTTTAAACCCTGACACCACCACCTCATGAATACAATCCTCCTCCATACAATAAAACCACCCTTGACCACCAACCCACCCCCCTGGCAAGTCAACAGTTATCACTAATAGCAGCAAAAGACAGAAAGTGACAGACTGCTTAAAAATGTTTTTAAAAAATGAATAAACCAGACAGAACAACAGAAGACTCATTCCACCTATTCCCACACTGAGAAAGGGAGTCTCTCTCTCTCACTCACCACCCCACCACCAAGCAGCCCATTTGAGCACACTAACACACACACATGTATACATACACTACACTTTTTTTTTTTTTTTAACAGTTTAGTTTTTCTTTTTTCGCTGATAATATGGTTATTTGAACACACATTTAGCTGCAACTTTCCTTGAGCAAAACCCCCACAAATACACACACAAAATTTTTTTTTTTTTAAAAGGCCACCATATCTATGAGCTCCAAGTTCTGTATTCATGAAAAAGTAACATTTGACTGATTGAACGAAAATGTATCTATAAAATACACTAACGTGATAATTAAAACATTTGACTGATTGAACGAAAATGTATCTATAAAATACACAAACGTGATAATTAAAACTTTTTTCTTTCAATGGATAAACTGTCCTACATGAAGGCACAAGCATGCAGACAATGGGGCTTTCAGTTTTCCATCCCAACTGTTCAAGCATAAAAGCAGGCACGCCACAGAAAAATTCTCTGAACAAAGCAGCCCCAAGTTTGCTCACGAACACTGTCAAAGTCTATTTATTTCACATGTGCGCAGACTACCCAGGTGTAAAAAAAAAAAAAAGGGCAAAAATTCTACTCCTTCGCTGAAAACTGGCCCTCTTTTTTTTTATTCTTTTTTATTTTTTATAAGCCTAGGTTTTGGGTTCGGTTTTTTTCCATCCTGAAAACACTATAGATCCATCTGGGCACAGATAAATGATTGTCATGAAATAAGTGATGCACATGTAGAAAAAAAACCCAAACAAAGAAAAGCCAGGTAACTTTGATAAGCTTTGGTTTGGGATAAGACACGAGGCAGAGACATTATCATTACTATAACAACAGAAAGGAAAATTCACTTTTAATTCTAACCAAACTTTTAGAGACACACGACTTGAAACTTAAATATAAATTTTTCAATTTTAAAAATCATTGTTTCCTAGATTTCAGATGAATAGTTTATCATATGTGGGGTTTAAAATCCACACATCATCGATTTGAACTTGATGCCGTATTCAGGGGAAAAAAATACAAACACTTGTCTCCTTTTCCTGAAAAAAAAAATCAAACACACACACACACACACAAATAATATACAAAAGAAAACCCAACCCTAATACACCTTGATTTGTCTTAAAATGTTTAAAAACCAATCAAACTTGTCATTAAAAATTTGCCACATTGGTAAAAAAAAAAAAAAGAAAATGGTGTGGAAGAGGGGGGAGGGGGGGGGGGGAGCCACCCAGCCTTATAACTAAACACTGCCACAGCAGTGACCAGCTCCCCTCTGGCAACATCCCCCCCCCCTTCAAATCAACCAGCCTGTGACACTGACTGCTCAGAGTATCTATCGCCAACAGATCAGGGAACTCATCACTCAAGTTCTACAGTTTCTCAAGTCCCTTTCTGGTCCAATGTTCGTTTCTGAGGTCACAGAATGGCTTCTGAAATTTGCGAAATGAGTTGTGTTTTTTTTTAAAGGAGTATCAGAAATCATAAGCTAGTTTCTAAAATTAGTTTCTGAAAAAGAGTAGGGTTTTTCCATAGTTTCTGAAGTTAGTTTCCAAAGTCACAAATTTATTTCTGAAGTTAGATTCTTAAGCCGCTGCTTCGTTTCTGAAGTAATAACTTGATTTCTGAAGCCATGACCTACTTTGTGATGTAATAGCTTGGTTTCTAAAGCCATGATGACTTAGTTTCTTTAGTAATAACATGATTTCTGAAGCCATGACCTACTTTCAGAATAACTTGGTTTCTGAAGCCATGACCTACTTTCTGAAGTAATAACTTGGTTTCTGAAGCCATGACCTACTTTCTGAAGTAATAACTTGGTTTTTGAAGCCATGACCTACTTTCTGAAGTAATGACATGGTTTCTGAAGCCATGACCTACTTTCTGAAGTAATGACACGGTTTCTGGAGCCATGACCTACTTTCTGAAGTAATGACACGGTTTCTGAAGCCATGAGCTACTTTCTGAAGTAATGACATGGTTTCTGAAGCCACAAGCCAGTTTCTGAAGTAATAACTTGGTTTCTGAAGCTGTGACCTACTTTCTGAATAACTTGATTTCTAGAGCCATGACGATCTAGTTTCTTTAGTAATGACATGGTTTCTAAAGCCATGACCTAGTTTCTTTAGTAATGACATGGTTTCTGAAGCCACAAGCCAGTTTCTGAAGTAATAACTTGGTTTCTGAAGCCAGGAGTCAGGAACTAAGGTTAAGGTGGGGACTGGCCAAGCTTGGCACTGTTCACTGTCAGCTGGTCGTCTTTCTTTCCGGATGTTTAAAAAGGGGGCTAAGAAAACAAACCACTTGTGTAGGAGACAAAAAAAAAACAACACCCACCCAAGATTTGAATCTCAACGGAAACCGATTTCCACTCATTTCCTTACTACACACTGACAGATCAAAACCAATCCCTCTTTTGGACGGGATGCACTGAGGTCCCTTACAGAGCCTGCTTTGTGCCCATGATCTACAGAAAACAAAACCCTTTTCCACAAAAAGTGTTTAGCCTATAAAATCCTGTAGTAAAACCCCGGGGTGATGAAGGTAAGCAAATATATTTACATATATATACACATACATGCCGACGGGGAGAATATGCAAAAAGGGGCCCACCAGCAAGATGCTCTCCGCCTCTCTTGGAAAAAGCCCATCATCCATAAGTCATAGGCTATTTGAGACAAGAAGTCACAAAAATGTCCTTATAAAACAAAACAGCATTGATACTGCTAACATTCTTTTCCCCCCCCGAGTTGTGTTGCTCAATGTTTGTGTGAAAAGAAAAAAAAGGGGGGTTGATATTTTGTTTGTTGTTTGTTGTTTGTGTAATATCTAGGCAAACATAGTTTGATCTGTCAACATGGGGATGAGCCGTGGTTTGATCATGCTGTCACCTCCATACTGTGTGTGTGTGTGTGTGTGTGTGTGTGTGTGTGTGTGTGTGTGTGTGTGTGTGTGTGTGTGTGTGTGTGTGTGTGAGTGCGTGTGCGTGTGTGTGTGTGTGTTTTAAAGATCTGTGTTCTAAAAAAAAAATTTTTAAAAATTGCTTTAAACACTATACCTCCACATAATTCCCTCACTTTCATTCATAAATTATTTTTACATGTCAAATCCTGCAAGTATGGAGAGTATGGACGATAAACCGAGGTCCCGTGTGTTACACATCATTAATTGTGACGCTCCACCACATAATGAGACGCTTTGCACCAGAGGTCAATTTTTAAGTAATGACATGTTGTCAAACTGCAATAAAATGGCTATACAATACAAAAAATAGATTGAAAATCGGACAATTCTAGGAAAAGTTATTGCAAGTTGAAATGCTTGACTGCAGGAAATGACAAAATGAGAAATTGACATGTTTAGCATCTTAATAGGTGGTCAGAATGAGCGTTTGGGTTTTTAAAAACACGTTTAAAGGTAAAAGGAAACAAAATTATGATTTGGTATTTCACTATAAGGTAGAATAATGGCTATACTTTAATAACCAATCAAAATCTCAAAATTGCCAACTTGACCCCACCTGCTTTTAATGGCTCCTGGCAGAAAAGTGGGTTATGTGCTAAGCGACTCATTTCGTGGTGGAGCGCCACATTTAGCGCACGTAAAAGAACCCACGGCATCAAGGGGGTTGTCCCTGGCAAAATTCTGTAGAAAAAGCCACTCTGATAGAGAAACAAATACAGTTGCATGCAGGAAAAAGAAAAAAAAAGGGTAGGCGCTGCACTTGTGGCGACGCACTGTCCCCAGGGAGAGCAGCCCGAATTTCACGCAGAGAAATTCTGCTGTGACATAAAGTGATACAAAATACAAACAACCCCCGAGAAACCAAACCGAACAAACAACACAAATCAGCAAAAACGCATCTGTCTTCCCCAAATGTTCAGAACCTAGGGTTGGGCATGACTGATAATGTAGCACCTATCACCAACCTTCTGGGCACCGACATCATCTTCCTCACACACATCACAAACACCAACACAGCCATCAAGATCATTACGGTCACACGGCAGCGGCAGCAGCAGCAGCAGGAGGAGGAGAGATTTCCAGGCGTACCAGTCATCATCATCGTCACCAACATTTAGTGATGACTCCTGTCCTCCCCTCTTCTGAAGCAGTGAGTCTGCTGCTCACCCCGCGAGTGACCATCTTGACCACAGCTAGTTTCCCTGAGAAGTCTATCCTTTCCGTGCACGGCGGCCAAATGCTTGAAGCCTCTTGTCTTCTGTCCACATCCCTCCCTACCCCTATCCCTGAAAGTGCTGGTGTCAGGCAGTCAGTCCCAGAGTGCATGTTGTCCCATCGTGCGCACACCTGACCATGTCCACAAAGGGTCGGTCGGCCCTTTCTCTCCTCTCTGTCTCTCCACAGTGGCGGGTCATCAGGAGAGGTGGGTTTTCTTGTGTACCAAGGTCTGTCTGCAAATACATGGAATCCTGGCTGACCTTCCGCTGGGCCACGTGTGACATGGCGCGTGGAATGATCTGGAACCCCAGCAGCTGGAGGCGGCACAAGGGTGGGTCCTAAGGAGTCGCCTGTTTCTTCAGCTTCTCCTGGGAATCATCGCCTGCAACGCACCACGGTACAGTGGTCACAATGCCTGTAGGTGTGGTGTGCCTGCCTGCTTTCACTCAAAATCTCCCCTTTCTTCACTGTGAATGGTCGCATGCCCATGTATGATATGCATGCGAGCACTCTGATTTTTTTGCCTTACAAGATCCAGCACTTTGGAAATTCTATACTATTATCATTATCCTTACTATTGCTGTTGTTGTTATCATTGTCACAATCCACAGGATACAGCTCTCATTTCCACAGGATACATATGATCTCCCAGGTCAACTTCAAGTGCACACCTGCCAGTACCTTAATTCCTTTTGTGAATACAGTATATATATACAGATGCAAAAGATCAAATATACATGTAATAAATCCTGTAATTCACGCCAGCGTTCAGGAGGTTATGGAAACATGAACACACCCAGCTAACATCACCGAAGTTGGAATGCGGCTACCTTCATGGTGGGCTAAAACGGCTGCCTATGAAAATTCTCTCCAATCGTAAACCTGGAACAGACATGGGATTTGACTCACAAAAAAATGAGGAAATTTTCAACGAAACTGAAAAAAAAAAGGAAAAATCAGAGAGGAAAAATCAACCTGCACTTGCGGCAGTCACAAAAATGCAAGTAATCACTTTTAACAGCCTTTCATTCAAAATGTTAGTCAAATATCTGACCAGATGCGACACTTCCACTGAGGACAAAATTCTTTTTCTGCATTTATTGTTTCCTGTACCCAGACATGGTAATGGAGGGAAAGCACTCTTCCCTGAAAGGGAATGGGGGTCCAGGGGGGTTTTGAAACCTGGTGGGGTCAAGGGGCAGAGCCCCTTGTAGGGGTCAGGGGGCAACGCCCCCTGAAGCTGAAGGTTTTTCAGCAATTCTAGCCTGTAAAAATGCCTCTCCTTGAACTAATTTGAGTTCTCTATATTAAGCAATTTCTGCCCTAAAATAAGCTCTCCCAGTCATTCCTTCAATCCAAAGGTTTTATACCCAAGTAATTGAATACCAAAAAATGAGGACATTTCTAGACAAATGTGCACTAATGAGATAGAGGAAGAAAGAGAAAGAAACAGAAAAAGAGTGAAAGAACAGACACACAAATACAGAGAAAAGAGAGAGAGAGAGAGAGAGAGAGAGAGAGAGAGAGAGAGAGAGAGAGAGAGAGAGAGAGAGAGAGAGAGAGAGAGAGAGAGAGAGAGAGAGAAGAGGAAAGAGAGAAGAGAGACGACAGAGAAGAGAGCAGAGAGAGAGAGACAGAGAGAGAGAAGAGAGAGAAAGAGAGAAAGAGAGACACAGAGAGAGAGAGAGAAGAGAGAGAGAGAGAGAGAGAGAGAGAGAGAGAGAGAGAGAGAGAGAGAGGACTCAAGTCAATTTTGTATTTGCACTTTCAGAGTTGGAGAGCAAGAGGTCTAGATCTAGAAGAGAAGCTAAAGCCAATATCAAAGTCTTATTTTCTTCCCAGATGGAGGGAGGGAGAGAGAGAGAGAGAGAGAGGAGAGGAGAGAGAGAGAGAGAGAGAGAGAGAGAGAGAGTGGGGGGGTGGGGGGAGGACTCAAAAGTCAATTTTGTATTTCAACTTTGAGAGTTGGAAAGCGAGAGATACAGATCTAGATGAGAAGAGAGGTGAAAGCTAATATCAAGTCTTCTGAAGAGCTTCATCTTGTGCAGACTCCTGGTGATCAGAGGTTTTTGCATGACGTCCAAGTGCTGTTCTATAATTAGCACATCGTTCTCTAGTGAAGGCATTATTCTTTCCATTTTTGATACACAGCCGATAGCCTACTGCATGCCATTATCATTCTTCTCAAGCCAGGGTCATTTGTCAAGCCAGATCTGGAAAACCGTCTTGAAAACCCTTAGGTCTACCAGCTTTGAACCCTGCTGGGACATGGCTTCTTCTGCTATCTCCTTAATCGATCTCTGTCACAATGACGTCATTTGTTTTTGGTGTGCAAGGCTTCTCAGAAAATGACGTCATGACATAAACCAGTAGGAAAATGACGTCGGACCAGCCCTTCATTGTGACAATTGTAGGCGCTAATCAGTGCATCTTGCCATCCCTGGGGTATCAATGTAATGACGGTTACATTTAGTGCTTTTTAGAAATTATACAAACGGCAGTTGCGATGGCGCACTGTTTGTTCAAATATAGCGTTTTTCTCCAGTCCGTTATGGCGGCAAAGTCCGTTAATTTGCAGCAAAGTTGAAAAAAAATGTGGTAATCCCGCAAGGGTGCATCCTAGAATCAACACTGAACACTTGTGTTTTCTTGCAGTAAGTGAAGATATTTCCATCAGTGCTCAATTTGTCTACTTCAGTAGCTATTTCATTGCATTCCCCCCTATTTTACAAGCAAAGTTTGGCCCAGACATCGGTGTTGTGTGGCACATAATCAAGTTTGCAGAACACTTTGCAGCCATTGCAATTCACCTGTTTTCTTTTTTTAGCTTTCATTTCTGACTGGTACAAAGATGTGCTCTTTGCTGGAAGCTTTTTTCTTTTTTTTTAAATTCGAGTTCTCTTGAACAACATTCAACAGTTCTCTTGTACAGTTATTACAACAGTCGCCTTTTCCCGGTAACGGCTGTCGTGGACATCGGGAGCCCCCGGGAAGCTATCGACTTTTGACCTCGATGGAGGCAATTTCTGATTGGTTTTAAATTTATCAATCTCATTAGCATTCGGAAAATGTCAGCGTGTTCCTAAGTGAGGTCAGAATATAGGTCAAATCTCAACTGTGGCAGCCGATGCCTTTCTCTGATCCTTTTCACTGCTGTGTGAATGAATTATGTTGTGCTGGACAGCGGAATTTTTTTCTTTTTTTAAACGGCGGACGGCGGAAAATATTAAAATAAAAACGATGGAAACTGAAGTAGAGACGGCGGAATTCCGCCGAAAAGCAGAAAAATCTGATGCCTGCTGGAAGGTCTAGTCAAGGAAAGGCTAAAAAAAAAATAAATAACAACAATAATGTACAAAAAATTAAAAAGGTATTTTGGGAACGGGATAGCTCAGTGGTCAGAGCGCTCACTTTCCCCCAAAAAATAATAATGTACAAAAAATTAAAAAGGTATTTTGGGAACGGGATAGCTCAGTGGTCAGAGCGCTCACTTTCCCCCCAAAAAATAATAATGTACAAAAAATTAAAAAGGTATTTTGGGAACGGGATAGCTCAGTGGTCAGAGCGCTCACTTTCCCCCCAAAAAATAATAATGTACAAACAATTAAAAAGGTATTTTGGGAACGGGATAGCTCAGTGGTCAGAGCGCTCACTTTCCCCCAAAAAATAATAATGTACAAAAAATTAAAAAGGTATTTTGGGAACGGGATAGCTCAGTGGTCAGAGCGCTCACTTTCCCCCAAAAAAATAATAATGTACAAAAAATTAAAAAGGTATTTTGGGAACGGGATAGCTCAGTGGTCAGAGCGCTCACTTTCCCCCCAAAAAATAATAATGTACAAACAATTAAAAAGGTATTTTGGGAACGGGATAGCTCAGTGGTCAGAGCGCTCACTTCCCCCCCAAAAATAATAATGTACAAACAATTAAAAAGGTTTTTGGGAATGGATAGCTCAGTGGTCAGAGCGCTCACTTTCCCCAAAAATAATAATGAACAAAAAATTAAAAGGTATTTTGGGAACGGGATAGCTCAGTGGTCCAGAGCGCTTATTTTCCCAGCCAATGTTAACCCTAGTAGCGCTGTAATAACGGCAGCGTACTAGGTGCTGCTGCTGAATTAACAGCAGCCATTGTTGATTTGCAGTAGGGTGGGGTCAAACACTCCTGATATGATATGTAAAACTAACTAAGTGTGTAAAGTTGTAAATCACTGGAAAGCTTAGATAACAAGCTTTTTAAAAGAGTGAAATTTTATGCAGCATGTAGTGTTTATGATAATGTAAAAAATAAATAAGTTTAAAAACTGCGCGTGCACTACCAATCACTGTTGCGATGTCGGTGACCAGATTGATTTTAACACGATATGCAATGTTGTTGCGGTAGCAAAAATGTCATGATTCGATAAATATGTCTCTTGCATAAGTTTTTGAAAAAATAAAGAGCTTCGTGGCTTTATCGTCGTCAAATACTCGGAAAAGTCCAGCGAAATGATCGACGCTGATCGCGATCGTCATGGCGTGTGAACACTTATTTCGTGCGAACTGGCGGCGTCTATGACGAAAATACGACAGATCGCTTGATTTCGATTGATGCAAATACTCGACAGCATATAGAAATGACTTAAAAACAGTTATTTCGAAGCCGTGTTGCGTTAAATAAAGTAAAACAATGTATGACATCGAAATCGCCGGGTAGCTATGAAGTGCTTTGGACAAAACTTAGCGTCGTCGATTCAGTCCGATCGCGATCAATTTTTTCCGAAGTTTTTCAAAAATATTCACAATCCTTACCTTATCGTCCGCTATTTCGTTTAATATCAACCAAATCCAGCCTCTAAAACTCCTCAACGCCGTCAATATCGTCAAAAAACTCGAAAAATACTTCGAGTGATACGAGCGCAAACACTTTGCCGCCATTTTGTTTTTCAGGCGATCGATGTTCGTCCAAAAAAAATGAAAAAATACACCTCTAAACCAATCAGAATCTCGTTGCTTGCGACTGCGGACGACCTTCACCCATTTCTGCAGGCCCTACAATGCCTTCACGTTCATTGGATGACCTTGAAAGCGAAAGAAAGCCTTCAATTACGATCACCGACGTCATCCGGAATATTCCGGGACCGCCAGAATGCTGCACTACGTCACTCCGAGTAATCCGGAACAGCGCTACTAGGGTTAAGCAGCGTTGAGTATGGTTGCCAACTGGACGGGTGACCGTTTGCGCGCCTTGGCCTCAGTACAGTTCCTCCAGTTCCCCAACTGTAAATGGGTACCTGCCCTCTTTAGGGCAGGGAAGGTAAAGCAGCGAGGGAGAGGAGATGGGCGCCGCCCTCAACATGCTGGCCCCTAGAGAAGCTGAGGTCTCTGACGCCTCAATCCCCTACGACCACACAGGTTATGGGACACCTTTACCTTTTACCTTACAAAAAATTCATGTTGTCTACCATCTTACCTTTATGTTTTTTCAAGGCCCGTGCTCTTTCCTTGGCTTCGTAATACCACACCGTGATGGCGTACCTGAAGTCACAACCACACACACATATTCATGTCAACAAATAATAATAATAATAATACATGGAATTTGTATAGCGCTATATCTTGTAAAAAACAAATCAAAGCACTTGCATTCGACCAACACAACACACAATCAACAACAATTTACAGTTTTGACAAATTCGAATGTACACACACCTACACACACGCAGCACGCGCACGCGCACACACACCTACAAACGTTATGCACTTTGGTGGGTGGATGTTGAAGGCAGGGACAGGTAAGAGATTGAAGCGGAAGGAGAAAAACTTAGGTTTGAAATAAGTGCGTCTTGAGGTTGGATTTATAAGTGTTATAAGTAGGCTTTTGCCGGAGGGAGAGATATCCCCAACATCCCAATGTGGCTACTTTCATGTGCGCAAAAACGGTCGCAAACATGCAAACTCTCACCAACGGGGGGTGATCTTCAGAGCTCTAGAGCTAGGAAGAGGAGGAACGAAAGAAAAAGTTAAGAAGAAAAAAATCAGCCTGATTAGTGAGTTGCAATGCTTTGTACCATATTCAGTATATTTGTATTGTATTGTGCTGTGAATATCTTCCTTTACACTGTGATTTTTCTGATGGTAACTCAACTTGGATATTGTTAAAAAATATAAATAGCCATTTTATACCCTTTAATATATATACAAGCTTTCTTTTTTTTTCTTTAGTACATTAAAAGTAAATAACAAAGCCTTCAAAGACTTCAAAACTACATCTTTGACTTCTCAAAATCATATTTCTTAACTTAACAAAATATTCCTGTTCATTTAAAGAAAATAGCTAAGCCTTTCAGCATTATCATTTATTCTCGACTTTACAAAATGTGTCTTGATTGTTGAGGACAAAGTGAGACATAAGTGATCTAGAAAATGAACACAGACTGAAAAAGGTTAGATCTATACTGTTAGATGAAAAAAAAAAAAAGATATTCAAAAACCCAACTTTTTTTTCATTTGAAATATGAACATTGCTAATATTTTCAAGGGGAGGTAAAAAAAAAAAAATAGTGGAAGGGAGTTGTGTATTTCTTTCTTGATGGGAGATAATTGGCTTTCCCCCCCTAAAGTTTTCAGACATTTTTTGCTTTTTGGAACAGTGTCGTTGAAAACAGGTAATGAGGTATCCCAATGGAGTTATCACATGGACAGGCAAAGTAATCATTTATAAGTCAGTCAATACTAACTTCAGCTTCTGATAAATTCAGTTTATTCTAAGACAGCTGCATTGGCACACAGGTGTGTGTGTATGCATGCACTACTGATGCATGTATTATATACACATGATTATATACACACACACACCACACAAACTATCCTGCACCAGTCAGCCACAGTTAAAATTACTGCGCCGTCTTTGTACCCCCACACCCCTCCCTTTTTTTTCCACCCTCCCCCCACCACTGTGTCTCAAACCATCGCACGCTCACGAGGAAGGCCTAGGAGGTGGATGGCTAGAAATATTGCAAAGCTTACGTACAAGATTTTCCCCAGATTTGAACCCTCAAAAGTGATGAACATGTTGACTAGATACAAAAATACTGAAGGAAGTTTAAAAATGAAACATTAAGATTACAATCCTGGCTTTGACAAAGTCAAATTTATCTGAATTCAGAAGGAAAATTGTGATCAATTTACGTCACTGGCGTGAAAGGTACCACTCTCAATACTAAACAAAGAAGAGCAACCCGACGTGAACATCCAATCCAGCTGTTATTTTTTGTTATTACTCCTACGCAGATCGAACATATTGATTCAAATTTACTTCTTCATAACAAGAGAACACTGCAATGAATACACCTGAATATAGCGCTGAAGAATTCTGCAAACATATCACAAATCACTGAAAAGTAGGGGAAAAAATCTCAGTGTCACTTTTCTCCACTGTAAGAGTGGAGGACCGCCACGCTATGTTGAGCGGACCCTTCCATGTGGTCAGTGCGTGAGCTAAGATTTCAGGGCTCAAGTACCAGCATCTGAGAGTAGCGGAAAGTGGGGGTAAACAACTGCCGTCACACGCACACTCGCGCGCACGCGCGCCATGCACACACACACACACAACACACACACAAACACACACACCGCACGCGCGCGCGCACACACACACACACACGCACACACAACACACACACACACACACACACACACACACACAAGCACACACACACACACACGCACACACACACACACGCACGCCGTTCTCCTCACCTTTCTTTGTGAGACGGCAAGACCTCGTGGGGATTGCGCCGGTCTGACCAAAGAAGATGATTCTGTCAAACTTAGGCTCGATGTCCGCCACCACCTGCCCCATCCTGGTCGGGTAGATTTTCAGCAGTCCCCCATCCCTCTGTCACAGAAGGGAAACCACCACACAATGAATGAATGAATTAATTAATCTACACGACAAAAACACAGGAAACAACGAATGAATTAATCAAAACAACAAAAACACGGGAAACAACAACAGAATTAATCAAAACAACAAAAACACAGGAAACAACAGAATGAATTAATCAAACAACACAAAACACAGGAAACAAAAACAGAATAAATTAATTCAAAACAACACAAACACAGGAAACAACAAATAAATGAATTAACACAACAAAACACATGGAAACAACAGAATGAATTAACACAACACAAACACAGGAAACAACAACAGAATGAATTAACACAACACAAACACAGGAAACAACACAAATGAATTAACACAACAAACACAGGAAACAACAACAGAATGAATTAACACAAACACAAAACAGGAAACAACAACAGAATGAATTAACACAACACAAACACAGGAAACAACAACAGAATGAATTAACACAACACAAACACAGGAAACAACAGCAGAATGAAATTAATCAACACAACAAAACAAGGGAAACAACAACAGAATGAATTGGTAGTTTGGCTTACAACAGCTAAAGGCATCACTAAACAAAAGCGAAGACGAGGTATTTTTCCCTGGTCATGTGTGCAGAGCATTCCACGAGCCTACACTGACTGAAGACAGAATGTGGCTACCTTCATGGTGGGCAAAAATGGTCGCATAATACAAAATCTCACCGTTGGTGAACTTCGGAGCTCTACCTGAGGAACAAGAAAACAAAAGAAAAAAGTCTGACACAGATCTATCTAGATTTAAATATTTTGATTTTCTATCTTGTGGCTAGGGGCAGGATAGCTCAGTGGTCAGAGCACTCGCTTTCCCCAAGTCAAGTTCAGCAACGTCGACATGGTTACCAGTTGGATGGGTGACCGTTTGCGCGCCTTGGCTTCAGTACAGTCTCCCCAGTCCACCCAACAGCAAATGGGTACCTGCCCTCTTTAGGGCGGGAAGGTAAAAAAAAAAGGAGGGAGAGGAGAAGGGCGCCGCCTTCAATATACTGGCCCCTAGAGAAGCTGAGGTCTCTGATGCCTCGCTCCCCTACAACTGCCTAGGTTATGGGACACCTTTCACTCACCTTTATTTTGTGGCTACACAACACTGCCCACATTTTCCTGACTGACCTGAACATTCCAGTCCTTGTTGAGGTAGTAGATGCAGGTGATGCAGCGTCCATCCTCATTAGGGTTGTCCACATGTCGCAAGTATCCCGTCATTTTTCCCGGGTAACAAGCCACCATGGCCTGCACACAGCACAAAGAAAAACAGTTTGTAATTTTTAAATGATCAATTAATGACTTTGCACAGGTCCCTGAGTGTGTCGATCACATCATAGTCAGCCAAAACATGTTACATGCTGTGAATCAGTGTGTATACTAACTTAACTAGTAGTACTGCTAAAGTAAACTAGTGTCACTAAATCCTGGTAATAGGGATTTTAAATACAGATCATGAAGCGAATCTTGGCTTTTTCAATGTAAAGTAATTTGGTTTGAATCTCATATATTTTTATATTTTATATAAAATTTGTAATTCTTTAGTCACAATGTCACAGAATCGCAATATAAGTGAAACAGAACAGACCTTATTTATGACACTTGACAGGACAAGAGTATTGAACTTTTGATCAATACTTGTATTGTTATGATAAGTCATGTCATGATACACCAGTTTTCATAACATCAAGAATGAGTATTGTGATCAATTGATGGTTTGATCATGAGTTTTTGACAATGAGTTAATACAGCATTATTTTAAATCCTTTATTTGTTGTTTCAATGAGAAGTAAAATCATACTTTGTCAGTGCATAGAGAAAAAAAAGTAGTATTGTTTGTTTTTCTTATCTCTAAGTTATCTGGACAACAGTAAAAAAAGAAAATGTTGTTGTGGTATCTTTATCGGGACGATATCAAGTTAATTTAATCTTAAAAGAAATTAATCTTAATGAGGTCTCCCGTGGGACCACAAACTAAAGTATAGATCTGTATTAATTATATCTTCCAAACT
Source organism: Stramonita haemastoma (assembly GCA_030674155.1). Taxonomy (NCBI): domain Eukaryota; kingdom Metazoa; phylum Mollusca; class Gastropoda; order Neogastropoda; family Muricidae; genus Stramonita; species Stramonita haemastoma. Next base: position 58,334,883 of record CM060324.1, read on the forward strand.
AATAATTGTAATTTTTTTTTTTAATTTAATACACTGACATTAATAATTATACAACAAGTTCTTCAGAACATTTTATTTTGGCTCGATTTTAGTGTCTTCAGTCTTCTTTAGTCACTCTTCACTGTGTGTCTATCAATCAAAACAAATGTCACAGACCTCTTCAAAGACAAACTATTTCCTTTCGAGGTTTCTCCAACCTTAGTTTGAGCACTGACAGTATTATAACATTCATTCAGTACTGTATAAATTCCATCAACCACATACCTGGGTCTCTAGAGAGACTACACTGCAGTTTATGGACTTCAGCCATGGAACAGCACTTTGTATTCCCACTTGTTATCTGTTGTTGCATGCATTTAAGTACTTTGTTTTATCTTTCTTCCCACTGGCGAAAAACGAGTTAAGGTCTGTGTTACAAATTGTACAAACTTCACAATCACATCAATTTTTTTTTTTTTTTTTTGGACCACAAACATTAAATTTTCAGATTTAATATTATGAAAATATATGTCATGAGAATTCTTCATCCTACCTCAGCAACTGACATTTGTATTAAAAAAGGTAGAATTTTGTCTTATATAAGTTATAATATGGCTTACTGCTATACTAGCCGCCTGTAGTCTAGTGGTTAAGGGCGATGGACCAGTAATCTTAAGGGTTGTGGCTTCGATCCCAGCTTTCGGCTTTGGCGTTTTGCCCTTGGAAAAGGCACTTTAACGGCTATTTTTTCTCACCCCACCACAGTGTAACAGAAGGTGTAACCAACCTTGTGTTGGGGGTATAACCATACGATAGACTGGGTCTATCCAGGGGAGTCTATTGACTCTCATCGCTTAAGCACAGAAACGGGATAAGCACGGCCTGATAAGCTCTATAGGCTGGGACAGACTTTATTTTTTAACAACTGCTATACTATGTAGTATTCTAGAGCTAACCCTAGCAGTAGCACAGTAGCAGTTTAGTAGTATAGCACTTAGCAGTCTAGAAATAAATTGGAGCAAAATTATTTCGGTTTTTACCAAATTGATAAAGTTACAAATTGTGAAAAGAATTAGTTTTACATACATGTATACATGCACACACACACACACACACACAGAGTACACATGTACAGTAGTCAGTAGACTCGAGTTGAAATGGACACTGTTTTATAAATTATACAAATTTATACAACAAACTTAATTGTTCTCACACATATATATGCACAACATATCAAATAAATGATACAATAACTTTGTATTTTTCAGTGTGATGAAGAACATAATTTCGGGGGGGGGGGGGGGATATCCACAAACTTGGTCTGTGCATTGGTAAAGTTCTGTGTGTATAATATAACCTGTAACAGGCTCTCTCAGTCTGTCTCTCAGTATGTCACTGTGTCAGTTTGTGTCTGTTTTTCCATGTGTCATGTCATCAATATAATAACTACTTTTTTCTTGTTTTTTACTAGGTCAGTGTTTGTGGTGTGCTGTACTGACAGTTGATCAATACATGAGCTGATGGCACAAAACTGCTTTAGTTCAATGCTCGCTCCGCTCTCTCTCTCTCCTTGATCTACAAGAATAAATAAATAAATATAAATAATAACATAAATAATAAATAATTCTATCTATCTACATATCTTAGTAGATCGATCTATAATCTATCTAAAGGGGACAGGAATATATCCTAGTGGTCAATCATTGCGCTTGAAATTTATGACACGTGTTCGATTCCTGTTCATGGGGATTTTTCATGGAGTTAACATCTGTGCTGACTCCACTCTCCCCTAAGTTCTTCTGATGAGACTAAACAGAGGCTCTGTGTGCAAACGCATGCAGAACATCTTGCATACACATTAGTTCCTGTTCTGCTTTTCATAAGAGTAGGCGGTGGGAACAGATAAAGTTTACAAAACTGTGTACACACAGGGACTGGATCTAAAAAAGCACACGGATGCTTATTCCATTACCGAATACCCTCGATTATAAAAGAATGAATTTCATAAATAAATTTATAAATTAATCTCCTCTCTCTCTTTCTCCCTCTCTCCCCCCTCTCTCCTCAGTCTCATTCTTCCTTTCTCTGACCCTTGGGAGGGGGAAGCAAATGACTTACAGACTAGCAAGTAGCATTCTACTACACCAGGGATGCATGCATACCTTTGTTCTCTCATTGATGGTGTAATTTTCCAAGAGGGCGGAGACCTTCAGGACGACAGCATCCATGCAGGACACCAGGTATCGGATGTTTTCACAGTTGGGTTCCTGGCCCGATATCCAGGAGATGATGTCCCCCGGATTTTGCCAGAAGCCGTGGCCCCTGCATGCACAACTTCCCCCTGTCGCATCAACCCCCTGTCTCTAAACCACATCACCTCTGACAGGATTTCCTCACCATTCTGATCCCCAAGGAAAGAGTCTAAAACACAGATACCATACTTGTTTAAGCACTTCACAACATACTGTGCCGAGGCATCAAACCTGGAGAGGAGGATATCAACATAGGCGTCTTTACTGCTGGTGGCTGCATTCGTGCTTCCCTCTGGAGCCATGGCTTTGGCTGCACTGCGCCGTGCACGCGCTTTTTGACGTGACTGTATTGCCTGGGGCAGGCCCTTCGCATCCAAAAAGAACCTTTCCCCTGACCCTTCCTCTGCAATGGCCGGCAGTTGTCCTGCTTCGTTTTTAAGTGCCCCTCCCTTTGCCTTTTTGCCACCTTTTGTTTTTCTCTTTGCTGATCCTGCAGAGGTTTGACTGTTTCCTGCTGTTGCTGCTGGATCTTCTGAAGTCTGAGATCCCGCTGGTAATTTGTCTTCTTCACTCGCCTGTCCCTCAGCCGACTGACTGCTCAAGTCAGATGTGTAGCCCTCAGTGCCCTTTGACTCTTCACCTTTGAGATTTTCATTCGCGCTGGCTGCGTCGCCTGCTCGACTCGTACTTGGCTTTGTCGACTTTGTCGACTTGCACTTTCTTTTATGTTCCTTCCAGTCCTCCCGTTGGTGGTCTTTACAGCAATACCACGCACTGTGGCAGCCGGCACACAGTGAAAGATTTTCGAGGGCCCCACACAATTGGCAGACATTGCGATCGTCACGTACGCCGCTACTGGCCGAAGCTTCGTCCGCCATCACGTTAGGAGTATGTGGGTGATCAACAGACCCAAGCTGAAACAAGCCTTCGTCGTGATGGTATGATAATCAACGTGCAGTAGAACGGCAGGCTACAATGGCACTATGAAAACGCTGAGCAGTGTTTAGGAAGTTCTTCGTGAACACTTTGTAAACAAGTCGAATGGGACATGTACAACCCAAGTTAACATGTGACTTGGCGAATGTTGTCATGAAACTAGGTCAAGAAAACGTCATTTCCCGTCAAAGAAAGGGGAAGCAAGGCCTACCGGAATGCTATCTGAGCGAAAGTGATGATAAGAAAATCCCAGCCAGCAATAATATGTCTCCTATTTGTTATAGTTAAGTTCTACTATGATCTCTGTTGGTATTAGAAGTCTCTATTTCTAAAGAGAATAATCATTATAAAAACAGGACTAGCAAACAAACGTCTGATCAGTCAATAGACGTTGATTAATAGTCCCCCCTAACACACACACACACACACACACACACACACACATTATCTCGAGTGGAACTCCTGTTGAGCCATGGCTTGCGTTTTCTTTTTTTTGTTTTGTTTGATTTAATGTTTTCAATAGGCCGGGCATAAAAGATTTTCAGTCAAGTGCACAGATGTACATATACTGACAGCCCCCCCCCCCCCACACACACACACTTCCTTCACCCCCCCCCCCCCCCACACAACACACACACACACACACACACTCCTCACACACACACACACACACACACACACACACACGCACGTTTATTATACAATCGCGTCAATTATAGCGATCGTCACGATTAGGGCGCGCACATCATTAGGCTTACAGGAGCGGTGAGCGCTGTGGTGATGGTGTAATAGTGACAACTGTTGCAGGTGTATTGTAGCAGTAAAACGACGGCATTTTGCCCCCCGTGTCGGAGGCCAGTGCTCGGTGAGACAGGTTAATTAAGAAAAAAAGAAGCCAACAGCATCTGGTTGCGCTTGATTTACAGTTCCTTCTTTAGGTTAGCTGCAGATCTCCGTTTGGACCTGAACACAACCTTTATCAATCAGTCAAAAACGGTAATATCCATCTGGCAGTGGTGTTTGCTGGGAGGGGGTGGGGAGGGGGAGGGGGGCGTACGCACTGACGAACACTGACCACGGGAGGTGCGACTTGCTGGCCAACCTTTTTTTTTTTTTTAATGGAATAAGCACTCGTGTGCTTTTTTTTTTTTAATCCAGTCTCCGTGTGTGTGCAGTTTTTGTAAATCGTGTCATCTGTTCCCACCGGCACACAATGGCCTACTCTTACGATAAGCGGAACAGGATTTAATCGTGTGCGCAAGGTGTTCTGCGTGCGTTCACACACGGGGCCTCGGTTTCGAGTCTCATCCAAAGGACTTGTGGGGGAAAGTGGAGTCAGCACTGATGTTAACTCCAGGAGAAAAATCTCCTCGAACGGGAATCGAACCTATGATGGACGAAGTGTAGGCTATCTGTTCCCCCCCCCCCCCCCCCCCCCCCCCCCTTCCTCCCACATTTTTTTTCTCGACATACACGCGGATTTATCAACAGGGCGAAAATGACATTTCCTGTTCTAGATATAAGTTCACTAAAAATACCTGTTGAGAATTTACTAGACACTGACAACATGAGAAGAAAGATGGGGTCTGAAGCACGACAGCCACACAAGTCATATAGATTTGAATTATTCATTTTATTTATTTAACCTTTTATTTTCAGAATAATGAAACGAGCTTTTATGTGCTTTTTTTTTTTCTTGACTTCTGTTCTCCGTGTGTACGCAGTTTTTGAAAATTATTTTTTGTCCTACCTTCCCACCGGCACACAAACGATCTACTCTTCCGAACTGGGTTTAACGTGCGTGCAAGATGTTCCAAAGCTGATTCAAAGTTTAAACCTGTTTCTCCTTCAAGTTAAAAGGGACTTGGATTTTGCGACACAAGACATGATCAGAGCAACATGGTTTATAGCGTATTTCCTCTTCGATCAACATAACACCGCAAAAACTAAAGCATGCCATGATGGCGGGAGGTCATCAAGACTTGTCACGCGTAAAACAAACATGAAAGCTTTATAAATCAATACAAATATATAATTGCTTTCGGGAATAAAAATAACAATTAAATGGGGGGGGGGGGGGGGGGGGAGGAAGGGGGGTTGGGGATATTACTAACAAGGAAAAACCCAGATACCACAGACTGTTAGTCATCAGAGGCAATAAGGGAGTCACCCAGATAAAGATTACGAAGTTCATTTTATGAGAGTAGGCCTAATAAAAATGGATTAAGTGCAATGATTTTTTTTTTTAATCTAGCATTCAAAAAGGGAACAAGAACAACGAAAAGTAGCATACACGTAAGCATACACGATACATATGAATATACATATATACATATATGCGGCTACCTTAACGGTAGGCAAAAAGCGGTCGCTGCTCTTGTGGCGACGCACTCTCCCAGGGTAGAACAGCGCAACCAAAGTTCACACAAAGAAATCTGCTGTGACTGAAATTAAGTTTGCGTATTTTGACAAGAAGTTAGCGTCGTACTAAACACACACACACAACACACACACACACACACACACACACACACACACACACACACACACACACACACACACACACACACACACTGAGCGCACGCAAGCACTTATGCTGAAGGTTCTAGACTGTTTTTAAAGAATGGAAAGGTTTCCACTTGGGTCCTCAAGATTTAAGATTCAAGATTTAATTCGCCTTTGACCCCTCTTGGGGCATGGAGGATTTCAAACAAAATCAACTATAACATATATAATTTGCATTAATAGAATACGTTCATACACAGAATTTCACAGAAATAAAAATATAGTCAACTTTTTCATTAATGTCATGCAACTTTACTCTTAACTATGAATTTGCTAAGTTTTAATAACATATTTTTATCAGAAGAGAACAAATTACAAAATGTGAACACGGATCTTGGATACAAATATTCATGAGGTAGGACATTCTTCCTGACACATTTTTTTCATTACACACCGCCAATTTTACCTCCATACAACCCCCCCCCCCCCCCCCCCTAAATTGTTTTCTTTTTGCTTGAAAACTGAAAATTATGTCGACAGATGTCCTTTTCGAATGGGTAGACGGGGAGGGGGGGGGGAGGAAGAAGGAGGTGGGAGGGGAGACGAAGACATTATCAAAGCAAATCTAACAATTACAATTGACAAAATCCAGTTTCTCTGCACAGCAGTTTTTGTTGAAGCATTTTATGGGAAAGGGGGGGGGGGGGCGATTGGAAATCTTACATAACTCACGTACCTGCGTTCTTTCCTGAATGTCCAGATATAGCTGAAAAGCGACTTCTTTCACAAGAACATCGGCGAAGGCAACCAAGGCTTTGATATTGGGCGAAAAGTGTTTCTCAGTAGAAACACACGTGGCATGAGGTTGTCGCTGATATTAGGGGGTAGTCCTCCCAGTGGCCCCAGGTGATCCCTGCAGGCAACAATTTGCCCTTAGCAACCCACTTGGCCTCGCGGCGGATTTTCTCAGCCAGCCCGTTCCCCAGAAACGTGTCCAGCACAACTAAGCTGCTTGTCTGTAAGCAGTGTCCAACATACGAGGCGTACTGAGTCCACAGTCCCGGAAGGACGTTCAGGACAGTCTCTATGATGGCCTCTAACCTGCGTTTGCGGCACGCTCCCACTGTTGTTGTTGTTGTTGTTGTTGTTGTTGTTGTTGCCGTTGTTGCAGCCACGTCACGTTGTGCCCTCCGGCCTGATCCTGCCTGTACCTCCTGTGTATTCGGGCTTGGGCCTGGGTCAGGTGTCCCTGTGTCGTTGTCGGCGTCGTCCCTCTCCGTGGCTTCTTCCCTTCTGGCGCTTTCCCTCACACCCTCAGCCTGGCCCTGCTGCCCACGATGTGTGCTGGCTTCTGCCTCTGTCGGCGCTGAACCCTTCCCCTCTCTCTCCCGCCACAGGCCGCTGCCCTCCCGCTGGTGTCGTGCTGGGCAAACGTGACAGTTCGGGCGACAGAGTCTTCTGCAGCTGCCACACTGTACCTGACTGGCGGTAGAAGGTTCATCCTCCTTTTTACTCGTGCCTGGTTCGGGCGACATCTGTGACTGTGCTGGATTGAGGGACAACTGGACTGAACTGTCCTGGATTCAGTAACATCTGGGACTGTCCTGGATTGAGAGACAACTGGTACTGTCTTGGATTGAGGGACAACTGGGACTGTCCTGGATTGAGGGACAACTGGGACTGTCCTGGATTGAAGGACAACTGGGACTGTCTTGGATTGAGGGACAACTGGTACTGTCCTGGATTGAGGGACAACTGGGACTGTCCTGGATTGAGGGACAACTGGGACTGTCCTGGATTGAAGGACATCTGGGACAGTCCTGGATTGAGGGACATCTGGGACTGTCCTGGACTGAGAAACATCTGGGACTGTCCTGGACTGAGCAACATCTGGGACTGTCCTGGACTGAGCAACATCTGGGACTGTCCTGGACTGAGCAACATCTGGGACTGTCCTGGATTGAGGGACAACTGGGACTGTCCTGGATTGAAGGACATCTGAGACTGTCCTGGATTGAAGGACATCTGGGACTGTCCTGGATTGAGGGACAACTGGGACTGTCCTGGATTGAGGGACAACTGGGACTGTCCTGGATTGAGGACATCTGAGACTGTCCTGGATTGAAGGACATCTGGGACTGTCCTGGATTGAGGGACAACTGGGACTGTCCTGGATTGAGGGACAACGGGGACTGTCCTGGATTGAGGGACATCTGGGACTGTCCTGGACTGAGCAACATCTGGGACTGTCCTGGACTGAGCAACATCTGGGACTGTCCTGGATTGAGGGACATCTGGGACTGTCCTGGATTGAGGGACATCTGGTACTGTCCTGGATTGTGGGACAACTGGGACTGAACTTGATTGGCCATCTGTTGATTGATGAGCCAGTCCCTGCACAAGTAACAAAGGAAGTGAGCTCGGAAAGCTCCGGTCTGGGGACAGAAATTGCGAACATCCAGTGCACACCATGGACAATGGTAAGGAATGTCTGTGCAGAGGATCCATCCGCCATCGCGTTCAAGGATTGGTCACTGTGTTGCTGCACATCGACACTGGTCTTGGCTGTCTGCCAGCTGCCAGTGTTAAGAAGTGGAAAACAAGCCCACAGGCGCAAGTGGAATCCTCGAACTCCTTCACGTTTTCTGTAGCCTAGTAAGCAGTGTTCGGAACGTCCTCAAGCAGACAAGAAAAAAAAAAAAGCCAGAGATGAGCACGTGCAAGTTACACGTGTCTGTTCCAGTGACGTCAAACTTGGTGCAGGTTTTTTTCCCTGGGGGATGCTGGAAATTGGAGGGGGGGGGGGGGGGGGCTGTCAGTATAAATAGTATCCCCACCTTCTGGAACTTCTGTGCTAGGCAATCCCTCTTTTCTAGGCCCTCTTGTTTCTGCTTGTTCCTTTTGTCCCTTCTTCTGTTTTCGCCTTCCTTACTCAATTCTCTTACCTTTTTTTACCTACTGAGACTTCAAAGATAACAATTCTCTCACACCGAAATGGATGTGCTGGGCCTACTTGTGCCCTTATGGCAGCGCAAAGCATTTTGGCTCATGTGACAGACAACAATAGTTGCTGTCTGAGCGTTTGAGGAAGAAGAAGGGCATGCTTGTTTTGAAAATAAGGGGGAAAAAAGAAGAAGAAAAACAAGAATAGAACAAGGACAGCAGAACAGGTGCAAACCACACATACTTTAAAAGAAAAAAGTTTTTGAGCTACATTAAAAACGGCACATGCTTCTTTAAAAAGGACATAAAAAGAATGAAAACAAGAAAAAAAACAATCTGTGTGGGTAGAACAACAATGGCAAAACAACAAATCTGAACATGATAATGAAAGAAATGAAGCAGAAGAACGGCAACAATGATAAAAGCCACAATAGCAATCACAACCACAACAGCCTGCATTAAGAAGAAGAAGAGGGCAAGAAGGGAAAAAGAAAGATGAAAAAGGAGGAGAAGGAGAAAATGGGGGAAAATGTAACAATCAGAATCTGTAACTATCTGTAATAACCGCGTCATATCATAATTACAGGCTATACTATATTGATAAGTTTCTGGAGCTTTTAACAAAAGCAGAGAAAGGACATCCTTGGCGTACTCCAATTGTAGTTCGGAACCAATCCCTATGTTGTTACAGTAGACTGCGCTGGTTGCCTTGTTATACAGGCATTCTTGGCTATGATCAGGTGGCATTGATGTTATACAACCTCATGGTTGCCCACAGAGATTACATGCCGGACTCTGTCGAACGCCAGTCCACAAAGACGCGGTAAATATATTGTTGGTGTTGCAAGTATTTCTCAAAGACTATTTATAGATTGAAAATTTGCTCGGTTGTGCTCCGTCCTGCTCTAAACCCTGCTTGTTCTCTTTGATGATCTCCTCAGCTTGAGGCTTTAGTCTGTTCAGGAGGATTCTTAGCATCACTTGCTTGGATGACTGATCAGGCTGATGGTACGGTAGTTTGGCAGTTTTGGTAGTTTTTGAGTTGTAAGTTGCCTTTCTTCGGGAGAGTAAAATCAGGGACTGTGTCCAAGGTGTTGGCCCCTCCCCTGTCTCCCAAGTCTTATGCAAATAGTAACACTCTTCAGGTCTCTCCTCCCGCCTGGACCAGTTCTGATGGAATGTTGTCCACTCCTGATGACTTCCCTCTTTTTAGTGATTTTATTGCACTTTCAACTTCTTCGCGTAGGATGGGCAGCTGCTGTTGTTGGTTGGTGGAGGGGACATCTAAACCCCCTTGCGATTAGGGGGTTCTTCTGTTGTCTTGATGTCGAGTGTGGACAGACTCAGAGTAAAGCGCTCGTAAGTAGACGTTGTAAGATGCTATTAAAGCTATATACATGTGCGTTTTAAAAAATTTTAATAATTAAAATAAAATAATAAATAGCTGTAGCTCCCAGGGACACGGTCGGTACCAGGGATGGTGCACATAGCGCTGACAGCAGGACTGGCAATGCCTTTTCTGGTAACGTCTGCAGCTGTCTTTAGCGGCAGCTTCCTCTTGTTCTTCAGTAGTAGTAGTAGTAGTAGTAGTAGTAGTAGTAGTATAGTAGTAGTAGTAGTAGCAGTAGTAGTAGTAGTAGTAGTAGCAGTAGCAGTAGTAGAGCAGCAGCAGCAGCAGCAGCTGCAGCAAGCAGCAGTAGTGTAGTAGTAGTGTTGTAGTAGTAGTTAGTAGTAGTAGTAGTAGTAGTAGTAGTAGTAGTAGTAGTAGTTAGTAGTAGTAGTAGTAGTAGTAGTATTTCATTTCGAGGATAATATTATGTGTTTTTTTTCTTACATCCAGTCCCCATGTGTACGCAGTATTGTAAATTTTGTCATCCATTCCCACTGGCACACAATGGCCTACTCTCCCGAAAAGCGGAACGGATTTTAACGTGTGCGCAAGATGTTCTGCGTGCGTACTCACACGGGACCTCTGTTTTATAGTCTCATCCGAAGGGCTTCCTTGGGAGAGTGGAGTCAGCACTGAAGTTAACTCCAGGGGAAAAATCCCTTCGACCGGGAATCGAACTCGGGTCTTCAAATTGCCAGCGCAATGTTCTGACCATTAGGCTATCCCGTCCCCCACACTTAAATGGTGTGTGTGTGTGTGTGTGTGTGTGTGTGTGTGTGTGTGTGTGTGTGTGTGTGTGTGTGTGTGTGTGTGTGTGTGTGTGTGTACTAAAGGCAATTCCCAGTTTGTATGATAAAAACAAACAGGTATCAAATGATTTTGAAACACACCCCCACCCACCCACCCACCCATACCCGCACACACTCCGGGTTGCAGTGTTTC
>CM060324.1:58355829-58363329 GCA_030674155.1 Stramonita haemastoma
ATAATAATAATAATAATAATAATAATAATAATAATAATAATAATAATAATAATAATAGTTGAAATATTAATAAGATAAAGAAGGAAAGGAAGAGAGAGACAGAAACAGAAAATGGTGGGGGGTGGGATGACTAAAAATGTATATATATATTTTTTGTTGTTGTTGTTGCTGTTGTCCTTGTCATCATGTCCACATCTGTCAGACGCCAGAGCCCAGTGGTTAAGACCGTTCCACTTCAACCCCATGGGTCCCTGATGTGGGTTCGAACCCTGGCGGTGTCTGGTAAATTAAATTATGGGCGGAGATTTTCACCATCTCTCAGGTCAACTTAAAGAGCAGATCTGCCAGTGTCTGAATTCCGTTCGTGTATATATACACTAGCAGAAGGTCAATTATATTATTCATAGCAGTGTTCGGTGAGTTACTGAAACACGAACATATCCAGAATACATCCCCAAAGTCGGAATGCGGTTATCTTCAAGGTGGCATAACGGTAGCATACGCAAAATCTCACCATTGGTTAACCTCGGACCCTATACCGTCCAAAAGCCGAGGAACAAAAAAAACCGTAACACCATGATCTTCATGGGGGCAGGATAATTCAGTGGTCAGAGTATTCCCTCCCTCAAGCCAATGTTCAGCACAGTCCCCCAGTTCACCCAGCTGTAAATAGCTACCTGCCCTATTTAGGGTCAGGGAAGGTAAAGCAGCAAGGGAGAGGAAATGGGCGCCGCCCTCAATACGCTGGCCCCTAGAGAAGCTGAGGTCTCTGATGCCTCGCTCCCCTACAGCCACATAGGTTATGGGACACCTTTACCTTTACTATAGCCGAGGAACAAAAAAAATTATAATACCATGATATTCATGTGTGTGTGTGTGTGTGTGTGTGTGTGTGTGTGTGTGTGTGTGTGTGTGTGTGTGTGTGTGTGTGTGTGTGTGTGTGTTTATTTATTTATTTATTTATTCTTTTATATCGAGGATAATGGAATAAGCACGCATGTGCTTTTTTTCATCCAGTCCCCGTGTGTATGCAGTTTTGTAAATATCGTCATCTGTTCCCACCGGCACACGATGGCCTACTCTTACGAAAAGCGGAAAAGGATTTAACGTGTGCGCAAGATGTTCAGTGTGCGTTGGCACACGGGGCCTCGGTTTGCCGCCTCATCCGAAGGACTTTGGGAGAGAGTGGAGTCAGCACTGATGTTAACTCCAGGAGAAAAATCTCCTCGACCAGGAATGTGTGGTGTGTGTGTGTGTGTGGTGTGTGTGCGTGTAGGTGTGTGTGTGTGTGTGTGTGCGTGTGTGTGTGTGTGTGTGTGTGTGTGTGTGTGTGTGTGTGTGTGTGTGTGTGTGTGAGAGAGAGAGAGAGAAGAAAGAGAGAGAGAGAGAGAGTGAGTGTGTGTTGTGTTCCTTGTCATTCTATCATTATCAATGTAAGAGATTTCTGGATTTGTGGGGAGACAAATCAGGCTTGCTTGCTTGCTTGCTTTCCGCTATGAAGTAACACCATCCATGATAAATAGAGGGACGGACAGACAACCCCGTGGGAAAAGACACGTCTACAAGTCAGGTCGTTGACGTACTCATGTAACCGCTAAAATTACTACATAACACCCCCAACTACCCAAACACCACACCGCAGGACAACGACACGATAATGGTAGTACACTACAGTACACTATTATTATATAGTACTTCACTACGCTACACTACGCTACACTAGGCTACGTGCCTCGTCTCATCCGGGCAAGAGGTCAACAGTACAACGAACCAACACCAGAGCTCACCTGATAAACAACCCCATAACACTGCCTACAGATATTGAATAATCGTTCCCCCCGTTGGCCTGTGGGGCGGCTAGTAGGTGGCCTGCACGTACTCACCATACGTGGGCTTGTGGGTCAGGCTGTGTAGTTAGTGGGGCGTGGCTGACCTAGTCTGCTGCTGCTGCCCTGAACTCTTTGTTAGCCTAGCAGTCAGTCAACCCTCTGGTTTCCGTCCCTAAGGGGTTCTTATCGTAAAATGGTCACACTCCACAGAGATAGAATCTGCTTCCCTCTGAAGTGTAGAAGAAGCGTTGTGTGTTAATGCAGAGTACCGCTTTTTTGGTATTAAAAAAATGTATGCTTTCAACTTGAAATGATTTTGGGCGGGGTCATGTCATGTATTGTATTATGTATGTATGTATGTATGTATGTATGTATGTATGTATGTATGTGAGTGAGTTCAGACTCTTGCAGCACTCTCGTGCTTGTTCAGGCCTGGCCCTGTTGCTTTAATTAAAGAGTTGTGCTATTTTGGGGGTGGCCCCAGGCGCCGAAGTGGAATGACCAACAGCCACAGTCCCTCAATCGGAGTACTTCTGCTGGGATTATAATACAACCTCAACAACAACTTGAGTGAGTCGCTTTTGACCTCAATGGCTATGGGTCTGGAATTCACCCTTGTTGACCATTGTTAGGCCTTGCCCTGATCCAGGCTGTCGTTTGGGGGGCGAGGCGTCAGAGACCTCAGCTTCTCTAGGGGCCAGCATGTTGAGGGCGGCGCCCATCACCTCTGCCTCACTGCTTTACCTTCCCTGACCCTAAAGAGGGCAGGTACCCATTTACAGCTGGGTGAACTGGGAAAGTACAAAGGATGGGCGCCAGCGTATTGAGGGCGGCGCCCTGATAGAATGACAACGACTGAACTGACGATCAGATAGAAGAATTCTATGAAGAACTTGAAAACGTCATCTCCAAAACGCCCAAAAAAGACATCCTTATTGTGGAAGGCGACTGGAATGCTAAGGTGGGACCTGATGCCTATGACACCTGGGCAGGAACCACAGGACGATTTGGACTGGGAGAAACAAATGACAGAGGACAGCGGCTGCTGGAATTCGCAAAGAAGCACAAACTGACTTTGGCTAACACACTCCAGCCTCACAAGCCATCCAGAACATCAACCTGGCACTCACCAAATGGTCTGATTCATAACCAAATTGATTACATTCTGTCACCCCAAAGATTCAAATCCAGCATAAACAAGGCAAACACAAGAACATTCCCAGGAGCTGACATTGGCAGTGACCACGACCTTGTACTTACCACCATCAGGCTGAAACTGAAAGCAAAACAACAGCCAAAAAGCCCACGCATAAGATTCGACCTGGAAAAACTCAAAGACCCAACAGTGGTTGAGATCTTCCAAGCCAACATTGGAGGAAAGTTCGCCGCACTCACAGCCATCGACAATGATGTGGACACATTGGCCAACAACATCAAAGAAGTGCTAACGACAGCAGCAGAAGAAACATTAGGAAGAAGCAGAACAAAGAAACAACCCTGGGTGACAAATGAGGTTCTTGACCTCTGCGACAAAAGAAGAGAACTTAAAAAACAAAAGTTCACAAGTCAAGAAGCTTACAACAAGTACATGGATAGCCACAGAGAAGTGAGGAAAAAGATGAGAGAAGCCAAAGAAGCGTGGATAGAAGAACAATGCAACAACATCGAAGCTGGAATGACCAAGGGAAACAGCAAAACAGCTTACGACACTTTGAAAGCACTAACGAAAACCACACAGCCTAAAGCCTCTGTTATTGAAGACAATGAAGGAAATCTTTTAACGGAAAACAATGCCATCCTCCAACGCTGGACAGAATACTGTGAGGGATTGTACAACTACCCACTACGCCCAGATACCAACATAGTTTCTGACAAACCCCCTGAACACCAAGATAAAGACCCACCAATACTAAGGTGTGAAGTAGATGCAGCTATTAGACAATTGAAGAAGGGGAAGTCCCCTGGAATCGATAACATCCCAGCTGAACTCATAAAAAATGGAGGGAATGAAGCAGCAAGGCGATTCACAGAACTTTGTCAGAAGATCCACGACACCAAAGAATGGCCAAAAGAATGGACACAGTCTCTTGTAATACCCCTGCCAAAGAAAGGAAACCTCAAACAATGCCAGAACTACAGAACCATCAGTCTCATAAGTCATCCTAGCAAGATCATGCTGCAGGTAGTCCTCAACAGACTGAAAAACCAAGCGGAAAAACTTCTGGCAGAAGAACAAGCGGGTTTTAGACCAAAACGCAGCACAATTGAACAAATTTTCAATCTGAGAATTCTGATAGAGAAGCATCTCCAACACCAAAAGACTTGTACCACAATTTCATAGACTTCAAAAAGGCCTTTGACAGGGTATGGCATGACGGCCTCTGGCAAGTACTCAGGCACTTCAACATTGACAGCTGTCTAATTGAAGTCATCAAAGCTCTGTACGAGAACGCAAAAAGTGCAATTTTTATGAACAATCACGTGGGCGAGTTCTTCAAGACCACGGTTGGGGTTCGCCAGGGCTGCCTTCTCTCACCTGTACTCTTCAACCTCTTCCTCGAAAACATCATGACAGAGACACTGCAAAACCACCACACTTCCATCTCCATTGGTGGAAGACCCCTTTGCAACCTCAGATTTGCAGATGACATTGACCTCATGGGCAGCAGCAAACAAGAACTGCAAATCCTCACAGACAATTTAACAGATCGAGCGAATGCATACGGCATGGAGGTCAGTACAGAGAAATCAAAGATCATGGTCAACAGCGCGAGTAATGACATCACGGAAATAAAGATGAATGGAGAAACACTAGAAGAGGTGAGCCAATTCAAATACTTAGGCTCCATCCTAACAAAAGATGGCACATCAAACAATGAAGTGAAAGCTCGCATTGCAACAGCAACATCTGCTCTAGTCAGACTCGAGAAGATCATCAGAAGCAACAGCATCAGCTTCTGCACCAAATACCACCTTTACAAATCCCTCGTGATATCTATCCTCCTATATGGCTGTGAATCATGGACTCTGACAGCAGAGTTAGAGAGGAGAATCCAAGCATTCGAGAACAAGTGCCACAGAAGACTCCTCAAAATATCATACAAAGAACACAAGACCAATAACTATGTGAAAGAAGAAATCAAAAAGCGTGTGGGCCCCCAAGAGCCTTTGCTCTCACCATAAAGAGGAGAAAGCTGATGTGGTTTGGTCACACCACAAGACACAACACCCTAGCAAAAACCATCCTGCATGGAACAGTCGAGGGCAAGAGAAGAAGAGGCCGCCAAAAGAAATCATGGGTTGACAATATCAAAGACTGGACCCAAAGAAATCATGGTTGACAAATCAAAGACTGGACCGCCCAACCCTGCAACACCTCCTACTAGCCACACAGGATCGTGAAGCATGGAAAAAGATCTCCGTTGCGTCTTCTCTCATGTCCCCCCTACGTCCTTTGGGACATGGGACTGAGTGAGTGAGTGAGTGAACTGGGGGACTTTGAGCCTGGAGCCAAAGCCATCCACCCGCCCACAAAGCAAGCAAGGTAACACTGCTTGACTTTAGTATGGGGGGAGTGAGTGCTCTGACCACTGGGCTACACTGTCCCCAGGATACCACATGCCAGTAAAGAGAATCTTGGAATCCAGTCAAACTTTACTGACTTTCCCGGTGAAGTCTGGTAGTCCTTTTTTTTACCTTCGCAGTTTTCGACTGCATTTTTATTTGATTAATATTTTTTTTATTGCCCTCATCTTGGTTTAAAGACAATAATTACGTTTTACCTTCACCTTCACCCATACCATAGTCCAGTTATACTACTGGGGAACCACTGAAGGTTTTTGTAACCAGCGTCCTCCACTCCTCCTCGCAGTTCTCAGCCTTCCGTAGTTAAGTTGTTCCATTCAAGGCCAGTCCACTCTCTGATGTTGTCTTCCCATCGTTTTCTCTGTCTGCCTCTTCGTCTCCCTCTTTGTACTGTTCCCTGTAGGACAGTCTGGGCCAGTCCAGATGTTTGTGTGGCGTGCCAGTTCTACTCCAGTTTGCGTTTTTTTCACTAAAGTCAGGAGTTCTAATTCTCCATATGGACCCATGGCATTTCCAGTATTGGTTTTCACTTCCTCGTTAGTTATGAGAGCCCTGTAGGAGATACCAAACAGTTTGTGATTTCTGATTACGCACGGGTCAGGTTCGCGCAGTTTTAAGTCTCTTACCAATTAGGGACAAAATAACCAGCTAGCCTAACGACACCCCATTACCCCCCCCCCCAGCCCCCTCCTCCCCCTTCCCCCCCCCCCACCTTCCCTCTTTCCTTCTCACCCCCTCCTACCCCCACTTCCTACCCTCCTTTGAGGCTGGGCTGATCAAAGGATCAGCGGGAGATAATTATTTCATTGTGGCCTAGCCGTTCATTTCACATTTCCTCTTACTCCCATGAGGATGTATGCTGAAATCTGCACGTAGTAGTAGTAGCCTAGACTTGGAGCCTGTGGGGGGGGGTGGGGGGTGTTAGGGGGAGGTGGAGGGTTTTGTTTAATGAGTGGGGTGGGTAGTAGTAGCTGAGGTGGAGGGGGGTTGTTGTCTGATTCCTTCCTTCCTTCATTTATGGCCGGACTGACTACTGGCACGCAGGCAGGCGAATAGCAGATGTGGACAGTTACAGGTCAAGATGTGTAAAAAAAAAAAAAAAAAAAAAAAGGGGAGGGGGGGGGGGGGGGGGGGGGGAGAGGGGATAGGGAGGAGGGTAATGGAGTTATTGAGTAAGAGGTGGTTGGACAAGTGAGGAAGGGAGGGGGGGGGAGAAAAAATGTGTGTGTGTGTGTGTGTGTGTGTGTGTGTGTGTGTGTGTGTGTGTGTGTGGTGTGAAGTTAAGTCAAATCAAGTCAAAATGAAGTTAGTCAAATCAAGTCAATGATCTTTAAAAATTGAGGGTAAAAGTTAGTTTACACAACTTGTTTTTTATCTTACTTCCACAAAAAAAATCTGGAAAATTGACTTATTCAAAAAAATACAATGATGAAGAGAACAAAAAGAAATGAGGGTTTGGGTGCTGGTTGTTGTTTTTTTATGTAAAGCCAGACCTCACGATACAAGATAAAACAAACCCAAGACGGGTCAGCTCTATGTTCCCTCAGCTCTATGTTCCCTCAGCTCTATGTTCCCTCAGCTCTATGTTCCCTCAGCTCTACTTTTCATATGCTTCCACTGAAAACAACTCAGGGATGTACTAAAAAGTTACTTTTTATATCAATTATTTTCTTTTGTTAATTCATTTGATTTTTGATAATGTGCTTATGTGCAAATGACAATTATTATTTCTTATTTTACTCATTCTCGAAGTCAATGGGAAGGACAAAACATTTGATTTAAATGCATTATCTCGCTTAAAACTGCAAGACTTGCGGGTAGTTATGTCTCCCTGCGTGTAATTGGATTCCGCATACTCCTCTATTTGTCTGTCTTTTTTGTTGCCTGCATTGCCTGTATGTAGGTCTGTCTTTTCGTCTGCTCTCTCACGTCATTTTCGTTATAAACTCACGCTTGACCACTGGTCAGTTTAACCATTTCTTGACCACAGGTCATTCTGACCATTGCTTGGTCACTGGTCACTCTGACCATTAGTTGACCTCTGGTAATTATGTAACTTGACTTGAGGGAATATAGAACTGAGGAA
>CM060324.1:58368329-58395829 GCA_030674155.1 Stramonita haemastoma
AGGGCACTTTCTCGCCAGACTTGAGTGTGTCCAAGGCTTCATTTCTAACATCACACTTTTTTATGAAATGATATGCACACCGTTATTCGTCTATAGAAATGTGCTTTCTTCCCTTTTCAGTCTGACTTGTATGTAGTACTTGAAGAGAGAGAGAGAGAGAGAGGAGAGAGAGGAGAGAGAGAGAGAGAGAGAGAGAGAGAGAGAGAGAGAGAGAGAGAGAGAGAGAGAGAGAGAGAGAGAATTGTTGTTCTTCAACATTCCATTGTACTTGAATGATTATTCGTAATGTTTTGGTTTTCCCCTATAGCCTGGTCCACGATTGATCAATGTCTCATCCCCTTATTGGCTCACTTCTCTCATCATTGTAACTTTTGTTCTTGTTCTCCCTCTTCAGATACCTGTACACTTCCTGAAAATACAGGAGTAATTTGCCATCCATCGAGGGTGCATCAACTACTGTAATAACCATGTCTAATTTCATTATCATTATATTGTCTTTTGTGTACTCCTGTTTTGCTCTTCCTCTTTATACCCAACATTCACTTACTGGTGAAGCATACTTTTTTTGTTTCCTACTGCTGAAGAGTTGATGGGAATAATCCATTTTTGAATGGAATTGTGTGCTGTTGTCATTATTGCTCATGGAGATGACAACTTGATTTCTTAGAGCCAGAGACATTCGTTGGAATCTTCACTGCACTGCCTCTCTGCTGTGTGAAGAATCACTACAGATGGAGTTGTGGGAATATTGTAGTATGTGATGCTGGCCTTTCCCTGTAGGCCAAGTGATAATGCTTTCTTTGGAGCATGATGAACTACGCTTTGTAGCATAAAATTTTGCTTTTCCAATGCAAACAAAATTATATAAACTTTTTACATTATGATTATAAAAATGCTGAATTACGATCGTTTTAAAAATAATGTTGGAGTGAATTTTTTTCAAATATACAGCATTTTTCTATTTGTAATTGAATTTCCCACAATTTTGTTTTGTTTGCACAATACCTTTAAAAAATTATTGTACTATTAAAAAATTGTTGTATCAAGTGAAAAGTACCTTTTCACTTGATACAACTGGCATACACTGTGATTTTGGGGTTAGGCCCTATTGTTCATGGTGATGACACCTTTAATATTTTACAGAGGAGAAAGTAGTGGAGGAAATTTTATTGTATTATTTTACGGAGTAAAAAATATGTATGTGCACTGGTAGGCCCCTAACTTCACTGCCTATCTGTCAAAACCTTTGTAGAGTCGCTGAAACAGGCTAGGACAGTTGGAAGAATTGTCTGTGATGCTAGCCTTAAAGTTCATGTGGTAGACCCAAACAATTACTTGTGAGCATTACAAAAGCATAGCAAATAAAAAATAGATAAATCTATTCACATATTGACTTGAAAAAGCCATTTATAAACATCTCAAAAACAATGTAGTAGCAAACATTTTTTAAGCAATTAACAGCATTTTTTATTTTGTGATTAAAAATAAAGTAACCCCTTATTTTGTTCTATGTAGTATTACACAATGGTTGTGAAAGAAGAATTTACAATACATGCATGCATCTCCATTTTTGAAAAATTACCTCCCTTGGTATAACTGGCATAAGCAGCATTTGTGGTGCTCCACAACAAAATGAGTCGCTTAGCACATTACCTACTTCTCCGCTAGGAGCCATTAAATGCAGGTGAAGGTGAAGTTGTCGATTTTAAGATTTTGAATGATTATAAAACTATAGCCATTGTTGTATATTGTAGTAAAATATCAAGGCATAATTTTGTTTCCTTTTGCCTTTAAACGCGTTTTAAAAATGCCAAAACCCTCATTCTGGTCACCTATTACGATGCTTAACTTGTCAATTTCTCATTTTGTCATTTTCTGGAGTCTATCACTTCAAGTTGCAATATCTTTTGATAGAATTGTCAGATTTTTAATTTGTTTTTTTGCATTGTATAGCCATTTTATTGCTGATTAATAGCATGTCAGTAACTAGAATTTGACCTCTTGTGCAATCCGTCTCCTTATGTGGTGGAGCGTCACATTTGTTAAGCCTATTGTTCATGGCGATGTTAACTTTATAGGCCCTCATAAATCTTATGCACTGGTATTGATCATATGAAGAATCACTGCACATAGGCCTAGTGTTATAGGAACATTGTATCTGAAAGCCTAACCATAACAAATTCAGGTGCATTGTAGCACATTTTGCTAGGTATAAAAATGCCACCGGTCGCAAACAAAAAAAAAACCCAAACCTTTGTACATTTCATTAGAAATCTGAATTATTAGGCCTAACCGTTTCGCCATTGTGCTTAAACGACAAGTGTATGAAATTTTGCCCAACCGTTTTGAAATTAATGTTGTGACAAGTTTTGAAAGCAAATTACACCATTTCCCTTTTGTAATTAAAAAAAAAGTAAACTAGTTCTTCTCCCAATTTTGTTTTGTTTATACACTTACTCGTTTAAGCAAAATAACAGTACAAATATGAATTCTAATGCTTCACTTTTTATGGTTTTCCATGGCACAGCTGGCATGAACTGCTTTTGTGCGTAACATAGGCTATTATCTGTTGGCAACAACTGGTCATTATTCATTTGTTGTTACTTTTGACCGACATTATGTCCCTGCAGAGATTTCTGATTTGGGGACTGATAGCAGTAAGGCGAAGGTTGTGGGGAGGCAGCAGTAGGAGGGTCTGGGGGATGGGGTTACTGTCGGAAAGATGTCCTGCAGGTGAGTGAGTCAGTCTTCTGTAGAACAGGTAGGAAGAAGTGGCAGGGGTGGTAAAGATCAGGTCGACTTGATATGGACAGTAAAACATGATGGGTAAGTGGCAGAGAGAAAGTGTTTGGATTAGAAGGGATTTAATATACATGTAAGTGTTCAAGGTATGCAAGGTATGCAGCAATAGGAGAGGAGCAGGCCATAATAATAAGCTTTGTGGCCTGGACTGGTAGAGGGGAGACCATCCTGTTGGTGTCAATATATCCTCATGATTTAGGTCCCTTTACATGCTGGCCTGGTGATGTAAAGATATCCCCAGTGAGATCAATGTATACCAGGTCATGTTACTCTGTTTTAATTCCAGTTTTTTCACTGACCTCTCATCTCGCCAATCTTCCCTTTCTACTTCTTGCATTGAAGACACCACCAACCCCTACCCTGCTTTTTTCCCCTTGCTCTTATTGCTGACATTGGGAGTGTTCAGTTCTATTTCCCCCTCCAATGGGAATGCTGGGGGCCTTTTGGTATATACAGCATCCCCAACCTTCTGGAAGTTCTGTGCATGGAATTCCCTCTTGCCTATACCCGTCTATTTCTGCCTTGTTCCTTTTCTGTCACCTCGTCATCTATTTTCTGCCTTCTTTGTCCCTTCTCTTGCCTTTTTTCAGAAAGACTTCAAAAAGATAATTCCCATGCTTTTGATTTATTGATTTCATTTACTCTTTTATATCGAGGATAATGGAATAAGCACTCTTGTACTTTTTTACATTCAGTCCCCGTGTGTATGCAGTTTTGTAAATGTCATCTGTTCCCACTGGCACACGATAGCCCACTCTTACGAAAAGCGGAACAGGATTTAACGTGTGCGCAAGGTGTTGTGAGTGCGTTCATACATGGGGCCTCGGTTTCAAGTCTCATCCGAAGGACTTTTGGGGAGAGTGGAGTCAGCACTGATGTTAACTCCAGAAGAAAAATCTCCTCGACAGGACTCGAATCCGGGTCGTCAAATTGCCAGCACGTTCTGACCACTAGGCTATCTGTCCCTCAGCTTGCTGAGGTCAGATACACTGGGCCTGACTTGCCAGGCGCTTAACGGCAGTGCAGCATATTTTCCCTGATATGACAGACAATAGGTGCCATCTGAGCATTTGACGAAGACAAAATAAACCTATTTGGCCTACGGAGCAATACACAGCACATGGCTGCTGGTAGTGCAATGGTACATTTCCCCCCCCCTTGTTTTGTTTTTAGTAACATTAACATTCATGTTACTGCTGAAAATGTTTCATGTGAAGTTTAAATTTCACATCGTTTATAAGTGTCACCCCATGTATGATTTTGAAATTCTGCTTAACATACAAGTTACAAATCTGCCTGTGACTGTAACAAAAATATAGTCACACACACACACACACACACACCTCCTGTAAGGATGACCATTTCAAAGCACTCACCAACAGAACAAAGACACTTTACACAAGATTTACTAAAAGCAGTCATGTATTTCTTGCAACACAGAGGTAAAGTCTCTAGCTGACGGTCACATCATGGAGACACACTGGTCTGGCGGGCTGGCATATGACTGCTGTGCAAGGACTCTAAGACTTCATGCACACACACACACCTCTCTCCTCTCTTTTCATCTTTAATCCAGCTGCAAGCAAACAAACAAAAACATAAAAATAAGATAAGCCATTAGATTCTTAAAACACATCAAGCACCAACATTTTATAAATTGAATATCTCTGAAGTCAGAATGTAGCCACCTAAATTGGGCGGGGGGGGGGGGGGGGGGAATCCCAATCTCATACACAGAAATCTCACATTGGTAAACCTCAGAGTTCTGACCAAGGAACAAAAAACAAACAAAAAAATTGAACAATGGCTTTCACAGAAGAAAATCTTTTTTAAAATTACAAAAATAATGAACAATAACATGTGCGTACCTTACATTTGCGAAAACAGGAAGAAAAATGAGGCAAAGAAAATAAATACGAACTTGGCAATGAAACAATACATGAAGAAGTAAAGCGTTTCTTTTGATTTCTTTAAGTTTCAATCATAAGAATGCAATAAAGGCAAAACAAAAGTCTTAGAAACTATTATGAACAACTAAAAAATATTCCCCAAACAATCTATTTCTTTCAGCAGCGATTCTTGTGTTCAAGAAATTTTTAGTTTCATAAATTTCAACCAAAAAACCCCAACCATCCAACCACCACCACTTCCAACAAAAAAAACATTAACAAGTGTGACATCATTCCATATGCTGGTTTCAAATGTTGTCATCCGGACATCAAAGAAAAGCATAACCTATGATAGCTGAGCCTATCAGAAGTTTGTTCTCAAACACAAGGAGGATTTTCCAAACACTGATCAGTCTTGAGAAGGTAAAAGATACGCTATCTGATGCAAACTGTGCTGGCATGATTTAACAATTTCTCATGGCAGATGAAATGACGTCACTGCACATGAGGAGAGTAAGAGTTATCGCTTTGTGGTGCAGCAGTTCTGATTTCAGCTGTCTTGCTAGCAATGTTGCTATTGCAGATGCTCAAAAATTCCTTATTTAAAAAAAAAAAATTTTTTAAGTTTGCAGCACCAGTTCTAATGCACGTGGATGCTTTTTTAGCACTGATTCAAATGCATGTGAATGTGCAATCAAAACAAGTTGTCTAGCAGCAGACAATATCCAAGGGAGGCAATCAAATAAAAAAAAAAAACCCAACCCCCCTAACTTATTTCAAGGATAACAGAATGAGTACTCATGTGCTTTTTTTTTTTTTTAAATCCAGTCCCCATGTTTATACAGTTTTGTCGATTTTGTCACCCATTCTCACTGAGTGCTTATGCGCATTAAGGTAATGAAGTCGTGTATTGACCCATTCATCTGGATGGATTTGTGTTGTTGAAATTCAGACAACAAAGCTAGGGTGGAAATGTGCATCTGATGCTGTGTAACTTGAAAACAGAGAACTTTCGGAAACTAGATGACTAAAATAGCAACCAACGAAACAAGTATTTATACTGAGCATATGATGAACAGTATCAACCTACAGGCAGCACTGGACAGAGGTGAAGTTCTTGCCAGCTACAAAGTGCCCACACAGTCTGGCCCAGATTTATACTTTCGACTTCTGTTACAACAACACCCCCCCCCCCCCCCCCCCCCCCCCCTGTGAGGCTCACACTATAAAAATATATCGCATTTTACGTATGCAATTGTTTTACCCACCAGGAAGATAGTCAGATTCCAACTTTAGGGATGTTGTTAAACATGACAACCTGTGCGCATTCATTTTAAGACCAATTTTGTCATCTGTTCCTACCTGCATAAAATGGCCTACTCTTCCAAAAGGTGGAGCAGGCTTTTAGTGTGCACAAGATATTCTGCCTATGTTTTTTGTTTTTTTTCCCCCCATTCCTCAGATACAGTTCACCAATGGTGAAATAAACGCAACCCCCCCCCCCCCCCCCCCCCCCAGGTAACCCTATTCCCAATTCGGGGATTATCCTTTACTGGTAACAGGACTTCATTAGATCAGTTGCTCTTCAATACACTGTCAGTGTCACTTCAATAGTTTACAAATTACCAGTGGACCTTAGATGTACAGTATGTCAAAAGCACACAACAGGAAACTTACCTTCTTGAAGCCGATGTCATTGGCGTACTGCCGGAAACATCTTCTGCAGATGTTCAAGCCATACTTGCGGATGAGCCCGTGAGTGTTATTGCAGACACGGCTGAAACAGAGCAAAATCAAAATGTCATGGAGAAAATTGCCTGAAGATATTCATCTTTGTTAAACCTTAAAAAAAGACCAAAATGTTTTATTTGTAACTTCTAACTCATTTATTCTCAGCACTTGTCGGTACATTTGAAGATTAGCAGAGTAACAAATCATTACAAACTTAGTTGGTTTTTTAAACAGCTTTACGGTTATCCATGAAAAACTATACAGAATTTAAAAAACAACAACAATAAAAACAATAGAAACTATTCATAATGAATTACTAGGAGTACTAGAAGTAGGGCTTTAATGCACACAAACATATAGATTGCACACCAACTAAAGCATAATAAATTCAGAAAATGTTATTTATACTGTACATGTATGTATTCTTTGGGTGGTTTAATAGTCTAGCAAGAGGTGATGATTTTCAAGCCCTTGAAAAACCCAATTTTCAAAGGACTTTAAAAGGTTTTAAAGGCCTATAGCATGAACCCTGCAAAATTCTATTTATAGATCTATAGAAAAAAGGGGACAAAAATATGGACGACACTGCTCTAAATTAGTAACGGCAACATACTTTCCTGAGGGACAGCAGTCCCAATTTCAAATACAATACACAGGACCTCAGCTCAAATATCTAGTCTAGTCTCTTTCTTATGATCTAATGATCTGAAAATCCATTTACAGCCAGCAATATTTACATCATTTTATAATACATCAATGACAATACAATAGCATGATAAATGAAAACTGACAAATTAATATAAAATATTGAAATAATAAGCAACTGAAGAAGAGAGGAATAATACTTAAAACAGCAGCATTCTTCTAGTTCTTGAGTCCTTGTATTTGTTGTATGGTACCCTAATCAAATCATGATCAAATCATCAATGCATTCATCATTTTAAAGCTTTCCAAGTAAAGTAAGTAATCTTGAATATTCAACAAACATAAACAAAATATTCAGTCAAGTCAAGAACACTTTTTTTTAATCGTCCCTGAAGGGCAATTACAATACTGACAGGCATGCTGATATGAATCATAATCAAAAGACACAAGATAGAGCTCTACATTTCATATCTGTTCAAACATAAATTTTACGACAGCTTCAAATAAAAATACCACAAACACTCACACCCATACGCACGCACACATACGACACAAACGTGCGCACACACACACACACCAATTGTATCATGGATACAATGTTATTAAAGCCATTGACTAGAAAAGTTATATAACCACTATTATTAACACATGTAATGATGTATGCACATATACATGCATGGACGTTCGCATGTACACACAAACATGCCCCCCCCCCCCCCCCCCCCACCCACCCCATCCATCCCCACCACACACACCAATGAAATAAATGCAATGTTTAAAAACCATTGGCTAGAAAGAATTATGAATAATTTACAATTTAAAAGAATTAATAAAGCCCAAAACACATACCATATGCATGTGTAACGACATAATACATGTCTAATATACAATACTATAGGCCTATATAAAACATTGACTACATTCATAATACCAATAGTGGTAATCAGGTAAGTAATTCAGAGAAGTGGGGAAAAAAAAGACAAAGACAAAGAAAAAAAACGAAAAAAAACAACTGGGTACTCGGTGAACATCATTTTGAGTTTAGAATTCGGATGGCTAGTGGCACAAAGGAATTTCTTTTTCTGTTAGTTTTGCTGTTGTTGCATTGAAAACGGCGTCCTGAAGGCAACAATTAAAATCCTGAAAACAAAGCGAGGGAGGGACCGGCCAAAATGGCAGTCAATTTAGCGTACAAGCTACTGATTACAATACGACTTAAGTTGATATTCAAGTGATTGAGATTGAGAAGCTGTCACAAAAGTTAACTCCCCAGTTAGAAAAAACAAGGTACTGGATGGAGTAGGCCTAAAAAACAACAATTTAATAAATAAAATATATAAAAATTACGAATCTGTGCCCGGGAGTGGGACAGACCAAAAGAGAGCAGCTTGCAAAGCGACTGAAGGAAGGTGCCCTAAACTCCTAAAACTCAATACCTTTGGAGTTCTTTGCTTTCACTGAGCGAACAAGTGACTGGTGATGACGAAAAAAAAAAAAACAAGTCAAGAAGAGATTAAAGCTGTAGGCCTATTGTAAGAACGATGTACACTAAACACTTTTAAATAATTACCCAGCCATATTCTAGAGTAGGAGTCAACACGTGTTGACCATACATGCCGGGTTAGGATTCATCAACATGGCGCTTTCCTGATACACCCTGTTAACCAAATGTCACACAAACACAGAAAAAGTCTCAAATATAAAAAACACATCAAATTACCAATAACGAGAGCCTGGACCATATCTTCGTGGATGAGAATACCAAGTTGATTCGAACCCCATGATTGCTGCCTATGGAGGATCAAGGCGGAAGAGACCGAGCGCAGGACGGATGTGACGGAAATGAAGAAATCTCGCGATAGGCCTAGGCCTACAGTCGCTTTTCGTGAGAATTGCTATCCACAGTTGCAAATTACAAGCAAAGTGCAAGAGAATCGATTCTGCGTTGTAACACTTTTTTGGTTTGTTTGTTTGTTGTTGTTTGTTGTTTTATCAACGTCCGTATAGAAAAAAATGTCTGCAAACATCTGTAGAGGACCTGACAGTTCGTATTTCAAATGTAATACGTGACGTTTGTGGACAGAGCTTTTCTATGATATGTTCCTTCTTCTTTTTTTAAAAAAAGTTATGCATTCTCTTTTTATGGTATAGCTATTTATTTACTATTCATTGATTTATTTATCCTTTAGTGATTTTTCTATCCTGTCTCTTTAAGCATGTGTGCATTTGTGTACCCGTTCCCCTTGAAAAACCATGACATGCATGCAAGATGTCTGCTGAAAGGTGTGCAAACTAACTGTACAAAGTTTTTTCCTCCTAGATTTACAATATGGGGACCACGAAACAATGGCACCAAAGCTAATTGTGATAGATTTTTGCTAAAATAAACAAGAAAACCCAAAACAAAAAACAACAACAACAACAAACTCAACAGTTAATTAAGGCAGCCACATTCTGACTTCAGGGATAGTGTCTCATGTGCATCATGTGTACATGCAGTTTTTCATCATGTCTAGTGTGCAATCCTGCATCATGTCTAGTGCACATCAGTGTGTATGCAGGGTTTGTTTTTTTTAACGTATTTTCCCCCCTCATTTCTTATCAGCACAAACAGCTCATATTTCTGAAAGGCAGAACAGGACTTAACATCAGCACACGATGTTCTGCATGCATTCACACATCATAGAGCTTCGGTTACTAGTTTCATGTGAAAAAACCTTCGTGGGAGTAGAGTGTGTCCAGGTGTGAACTCAAGGGAGAAATCCCTTGTAGGCTAGGGGCGAGATATCTCGGTGGTAGCTCAAACCCAGGCTCGATCCCAGGCCACTGAATCACAAGTGCACTGTTCTAACCACTAGGCTCTCACATCCCAGCTCTGCTTACTTGTTGTATGAGAGAGAGAGAGAGAGAGAGAGAGAGAGAGAGAGAGGAGAGAGAGAGAGAGAGAGAGAGAGAGAGAGAGAGAGAGAGAGAGAGAGAGAGTGTGTGTGTGTGTGTGTGTGTGTGTGTGTGGTGTGCGCGCGTGCACACGTGCATGTGTGTGTGTGTCAAGTCAAGTCAAGTCAAGTCAAGTCAAGTCAAAATGATCTTTATTGAGGGTAAAAGATTAAGTTTACACAACTTTTTTTCATCCTGCCCTCACATCCTGTGTGTGTGTGTGTGTGTGTGTGTGTGTGTGTGTGTGTGTGTGTGTGTGTGTGTGTGTGTGTGTGTGTGTGTGTGGTGCGTGCGTGCGTGCGTGCGTGCGTGCGTGCATGTGTGCATGTGTGTGTGATGGGAAGGGATGGAAGTGGATGGCTGGGAAGGGGAAATTAGGGGGGGGGGGGGGGGGGGTTGAGATTGAGCAGGAAATAAAAATATTTGAACTGTTTAGTGTAACTGGTATAGAAGAAATGTCTTATCTACCATCCCACATTCATATGTATATACATATGTACAAACATACATACAATGATACATGTATACATGCATACATATATACAAACATGATCAACTACTCTTTTTTTTGTTGTTGTTGTTCTCGGCTAGAGTTTCGAGGTTCACCACTGGTGAGGTTTGTGTTTGTGACCTTTTATTCCCAGCTGATCAGATAGCTACATTCTGACCTAGAGGATACAGCTGGGAATTGAAGCTACCAATTTTGGGGTGGTGGTGGTGTGGTTGTTCCTTAGCTAGAACTCCCAGGTTTACCAATGGGAAGATTTTGCTTATGTGAACATTTTTACCCACCATTAAGGTAGCCACATTTCCGACTTGGGGATGGTGTCAAAACACACCACCTACGTACATGCGTTAATAATTCTGTAATTCCTTTTATACCAGCATGCAATGGCCTACTCTTCCAAAAGACAGAGCAGATTTTTGATGTGTGCATAAGATAATCTGCCTGGGTTCACACATGGGCCCTTGGTGCATGGACTTGTCAGACCGACCTTCAGAGGCAATGGATGTATAGCACTCCTTTCAGCTGAATGTTTACAATTGCATGAATATTTTTTTTTATGTCAAGGATAATGGAATAACCACTCATGTGCCCTTTTTAATATCCAGTCCCTGTGTGTACGCAGTTTAGTAAATCTTGTCATCTGTTCACACTGGCACACAGTGGCCTACTCTTTCGAAAAGTGGAACAGGATTTAATGTGTGCGCAAGATGGTTCTGCATGTGTTCGCACACAGGGCCTTGGTTTAAAGTCTCATCTGAAGGACTTTCGGGGAGAGTGGAGTCAGCACTATTGTTAACTCCAGGAGAAAAAATCCCTCAAACGGGAATCGAACCTGGGTCGTCAAATTGCGAATGCAATGTTCTGACCACTAGGCTATACTGCCCCCCATGATTGAGTTGTGAGCTGATGAGAAATCAAACATCCACAATTGTGTTGGATTTTGTCCGGTTTTATATTTCATATAACCATGAAGAATACATGAGTATCATGGTAAACTAATTTTGTGCACTATTCTCTGAGATTTAAACACACACACACACACACACACACACACACACACACACACACACACACACACACACACACACACACACACACACAACACACCACACACACACACACACACACACACACACACACACACAACACACACACACACACACACACACACACACACACACACACCACACACACACACACACACACACACACACACACACAACGCCACCAGTGTACGTGAAAAACTTACTTCTATGGGCAAAG
The DNA here is from genome assembly GCA_030674155.1 of Stramonita haemastoma. NCBI lineage: Eukaryota > Metazoa > Mollusca > Gastropoda > Neogastropoda > Muricidae > Stramonita > Stramonita haemastoma. The sequence goes on from CM060324.1 coordinate 58,380,105, forward strand.
TCACAGCACTGAGGTTTGCTTTGTATTTTTCGTTCTATGGCTAGAGCTCTGAGGTTCACCAATGGTGAGATTTTTGCATATGCAACAATTTCTCTCAACAAGGTCTATGACATTCAGTTTCATTTTCTTGTCAAGCTGTGAAGAAAGAGCAAGGTTGGAATTGAACCCAAAACCTTACTGTTAACTTGTTAGGCAGGTGAACGTCTTAACCATCCTGCCACCTACCTTCCCAAGCACTGAGTATGTGAGATGGGGCAGTCTCAGGAGCAGCCCACAGCACCTATCTCATTAAACTGGTATCTATGGGTTAAGTGTGTGCTGTGTGTGTGTGTGCTGTGTGTGTGTGTGTGTGTGTGTGTGTGTGTGATACATATATATATATATATATATATATATATATATATATATATTATATATATATACATATATATATATATATATATATATATATATATATATATATATATATATATATATATATATATATATATGTAATTCTCCTTGCCACAGACATATCCATTTCGTTATGTCTCATCCGCAGGGTCAGAAGTCCATCAGGAGCCCATTAATATCAGGCTGCCATGGAGCCACCAGCCAGAGGGGCCCAGCACTTCTGCTGGGTCACTGTGGTGGTGTTCAGTGGTGCCTGTTCTTAGCTAACGTATGCAGGACACCACCTACTAAGCCCCCTACTAATGACAGTATGAGCTCAGACATGGAGCCAGACTGAGTGAGTCACTCACCCGAGGTGACGACCACCACAATGTCCCTCTGACGACCGTCTCCCATGAACCTCCAACCCCAAAGGCTTTGACACAGACTCACCACAGGCACAGATGTGTATGGGTAAAACAATTCTGAGGTCACAATTGGACCAGAGCAACTGGAGCCACCAAATCAGAGGTGGTTTATAATTTTGCAAGATGATCAATGGTAATGAGGATGTTGTAATGATGCTGCTATGGAAGTGTACTGGCTTCTTGACAGGGTTGTACTCTACGCTTACTATCATAATATATCCTGGCATCAATAGGGCCGAGATATACAGACACCTGCAGTGTTGGTCAGGTAATTTGAGCAACACTATCAAATTAACATCCGTAAAGGCGATGATGCTCAACAGTGTGGTCCCAGTCTCCCCACTAAGCCACAGCACACTCACTCTGGGTAGGAGTCGGCCGGAGTCTGAAAAATCTCTGACTCTTATGGGATTTGAACCCGCGACCTTCCGGTATGAAATTCAAAGTGCTAACCACTGCGCCATGGCAGCTGGTGATGAGATACTTTTTGTGGGGGAATGATAGATGACCAACTGCAGAGGGGGGAGGGAGTTTGCTGAAGAGCCAGGTGGTTAGAATGTTTGAGTTCATGATCTGGCAGTCCGGGTTCAAGTCACTACCCAGATGCCTGTCTGAGGGCCAGGGGAGTTGTGGGTTCAAATCTGGGTGGCACCAGGTGAACTATGGATGGAGATTTTTATGATCTCCCAGGTCAACTTCAAGTGCAGACCTGCCAGTGCTTTAATCCCCTTCATGTATGTATACATGCAGAAGATCAAATATGCATGTTAGAGATCCTGTTATTTCAGTGTTCGGTGTGTGTCACAGAAACATGACATACCCAGCATACATCCATGAAGCTGGTATGCAGCTACTTTCATAGTGGGCAAAAATGGCTATATACACAAAATTTCACCATTGGTGAACCTCCGAACTTTAGCTGAGAAACAAACAAACAAACAAGTGTGCAGGATGTGGTGAAAAGAGGGGAGACAACTGACAGGGCCCAGTGAGTTAAAACAGGAAGCCCCCAACAAATGAAGCAGAGCATCGCCGTTAAAATCATCAGAATTTTTATTGACAGGACAAAAAAAAGCCATCATGAAACATAAACACAACCAAGCACAACAGAAAAAACGCTATCCAAAATCCTACTAACTTGGTCTGGTTCTTTTTGGCTTATTCCACCATTCAACGTCACCGAAAAATATCTGAGATGGACATGTTTACTTGGAGTGAAAAGGCTGTGTACAGAAGGCCCCAGATGACTACTTGTGCGTGTTTGTGTGTGTGTGTGCGCGTGCGTGCGCGTGAGTGTACATTTGAATTTGTTAAAACTGTAAATTGTTGTTGATCGCTTGAGTGTTGTGTAGGTCGAATGCAAACGCTTTGATTTGTTTTTACAAGATATAGCGCTATACAAATTCCATGTATTATGATTATTATTATTTTACTGTTGCCTGTTATTTTAATCACTAGAATCAGCATCTTTTACCTGATTTTCTTTGTCTGATATCACCAAGCGTGAATGAACAGACTTAATTTTTAAAAGTAAACAACCACTCGGTTTTCTGACCAAGTTAAAAATATGGATAAATAAAAGATTTTTTGACTTAACAGAGCGCATAAAAATCTCCCCACCCATGCACATGATCACAACTCAGATACCTTCTCAACATCATTGTGTCAACAGTGGTGGTTGGGGGGGGGGGGGGGGGGAGATAAGGGACATAAATCTGTGATTTTTATAAAGTAAGCAGTTAAAACTTTTGTTGTCTGTCACAGTGAAAATGTGTTGCGCTGCTGTTAAGCACTTGACAAGTCAGGCCCAGCACATTCAACTTTGGAGTGGGAGAGAATTCTTATCCTTGAAGTCTTTCTTTTCAGAAAATGTGAAAATAGAGATCTGAATATAGAAAATAGAAATATGAAAATAGAGGTAGAGAATATATATATTTTTTTAAAAAGGCAGGAGAATGGACCACGAAGACAGAAAACAGACAAGAAGGAGGTGACAGGAAAAAAAAGAATACAATAAACAAATGAGAGGGAGAGAATAGAGGAAATTCCTAGCACAGAATTCCCAGAAGGTGGGGATACTATTTATACCGACAGGCCCCCTGGAATTCCCACTGAGGATCAAATGAAACAATAACACTCTCATTAACAACAACACCACCAACAAAATAAAAAATAACACTTGCATGATCCTTTTGAGAACAGTGGCATATGAAAACATAGTGAGCGTGATCTTTTTTTTTTCTACAAAAAAAAAGCAAATAAGCAAGACAGTGAACATGAATAATGCCACACCACGGATTCAGAAATCTGTTGAAGTATGTACAAATGGCACAATGCAAAAGAGTTGTCCTGTGAACATACACAGTCAGAGAAATGGGAGGAAGATAAAACAAAGGCCACATCCATTTCAATGAAAGACAGAGATACAACCAGAAAGGCACAGAGCACATAAAAGGAAACACCAGACAGACCACACACATTTCATTGACAACAAGACAGAGCTACAACCAGAAAGGCACAGAGAAAAGAAAGACCATCACCTTATCAAACCCAGCACAACCAAGCAAAGAAATCTGAATCACGGAGACATTGTATTTCAACTCTCACAAACCATGAAAGCTACCCCCCTAAAAACCATGCTATGTTTACCCTAAACTACAGTATTTCTACAGTGAAGATATATATGTGCCAAGCTGGTCAATTTGCATGTGCAGATTTAAACACTTAAAAATAAAAACAACCAAAAAAGCAAAGTGGGTATAGGTGCAGGCTTGAATGCAACATACTGATAACACACACTGAATGCATATCACCAAGAGCAAGTCTGCACTGGTGAGAGGTCTGATGAGCTGATGGATGGAAAACTGTAGCATCTTTTCTTTCAATCCAAACATTCAACTGAGATCAGCATATATTTTAAGTACAGTGAACCCTTTATGGGATGTCCTGGATTCAAAAAAAAAAAACCCACGACAACAATAAAATAAATTATAATGCTACAAATAGGAAAAACATATAAAAAATAAATAGCTTTCAGGGGTTCAGTTTCAATAAAAATATAAACATGTGCAGCTACAAAACAAACTGGAGCTAAAACACATGCTTCTTTTCTGGATTTTTTTTTTTTTTTTACACAACAGAAACTAGATTTTAAATGTAAAGAACAGAAGTGTTTTAAAAGACTCATTGGCAGGATTTAAAAAGCGTAATGCAGATAAAAAGTATGTGAATGTTGTAAGGCAGTATCATAAGAGCAAATGCATGTTTCCATACCTTTATAGCATACAACATTTTGTATGCATGCTTGCACAGACAGGTCATTTGGTGTGTGGAGCATTTCTGAAAATAAACATCTATATAAAAAAAAAATCACATGTTTAATTGCATCACAACTTATTTACAAATATAACACAGAAAGGCACAGGAGTGAACCAAATACTGATTAATCACAGTTTTATACAGCTTTTTGTTTTTTACAAAGGAAAAAATCCTGATCGCAAAAATGCACCACAAAAATATCACACTCTGACAGCTGAAAACTATGAGGACAAAAATGCCAACAGCAACACAAGTCAACAGATCTCTGTTTCTGCCCACACACCAGTCAACAGATCTCTGTTTCTGCCCACCACCCAGTCAACAGATCTCTGTTTCTGCCCACCACCCAGTCAACAGATCTCTGTTTTCTGCCCACCACCCACGTCAACAGATCTCTGTTTCTGCCCACCACCCAGTCAACAGATCTCTGTTCTGCACCACCCATCAACTCTCTGTTTCTGCCCACCACCCAGTCAACAGATCTCTGTTTCTGCCCACCACCCAGTCAACAGATCTCTGTTTCTGCCCACCACCCAGTCAACAGATCTCTGTTTCCTGCCCACCACCCATCAACAGATCTCTGTTTTCTGCACCACCACCCCAGTCAACAATCTCTGTTTCTGCCCACACACCCAGTCAACAATCTCTGTTTTCACATGACACCCACCACCCAGTCAACATCTCTGTTTTCCATGACACCCACACCCAGTCAACAATCTCTGTTTTCATGCCCACCACCCAGTCAACAGATCTCTGTTTCACATGACACCCACACCCAGTCAACACATCTCTGTTTCTGCCCACACCCAGTCAACAATCTCTGTTTCACATGACACCCACACCCAGTCAACACATCTCTGTTTTCACATGACACCCACACCCCAGTCAACACATCTCTGTTTTCACATGACACCACACCCCAGTCAACACATCTCTGTTTTCCACATGACACCCACACCCCAGTCAACACATCTCTGTTTTCACATGACACCCACACCCCAGTCAACACATCTCTGTTTCACATGACACCCACACCCCAGTCAACACATCTCTGTTTTCACATGACACCACACCCCAGTCAACAATCTCTGTTCCACATGACCACCCACACCCCACACAATCTCTGTTTAATGACACCACACCCCAGCAACACATCTACTGTTCACATGACCGACAACCCAGTCACACTTGTATATTCACAAGAATCTCCAACACTACATAGTCACACATCTCTGTTTCCACATGACACCCACACCCCAGTCATCAGATCTCTGTTCTCACATGACACCCACACCCCAGTCATCAGATCTCTGTTCTCAATGACACCACACCCCGTCACAGATCTCTGTTCTCCATGACATCCACACCCCAGTCAAACCAACATCACACAAAAGCTCTGTTTATGAACAACACACCACAAACCAAAGTGAATGCATACATGTAGCTGTGAAATAGTTTTCTAGTACACTATGTATATATAGCAGCAAAGAAAATGAACTCTGTCAAACACTACATTGAGGACGGGATGGAATAACCTGGTGTTTAGAGTGTTGTGCTTGTGATCTGACGACTTGAGATCAACCCCATGTTTGAGATGCCACCGAGATGCCCATTCAAGGGGACTTTTTCCATGGAGTTAACATCAGTGCTGACTCCACTCCCTTGAAAGTCCTTCAGATAAGAATATAACCCAAAGTCCCTTGGAACTGAAAAACCAAAATAAAAAAAATAAAAAACCCACCACCACATGTGTACAAATCAGACACCTCATGGTTGCATACCAGCAAACTATCGTAAGAAAAAAAAACAAAAAAAGTATAACACCTCCCTTCCCCACTTCCAAAAAAGATGAGGATTTTTTTAGAGCTCACCGAAGAAAAACCAAAAAAAATCCCCAAAAGCAGCAGTAAAGAGCGAACCAAGTGGAGTGGGCAGAAGGCAGAGGAAAGACATCTAGCCAGAGCAGCAGATTACTGAACTAAAGCAATGTACAGCAATAACAGGAAAAAGGCAGAAGACTGCCGGCCATGCACACTGTGGTTTCAATGAATAGCGCCATACTTCTTCCACCAGTCCTGGACCAAGGAAGAACACCTCTCCTTCACAAACCCTTTTTTTTTTCCCCCTTCACAAACTTTTTTTTTTTTTTTTTTTCCCCCTTCACAAACCTTTTCTTGTCCTGTCTTTGGCCCACCAAGTACAAATCACGCCACCGCCCCGTCATCCGACCTTCGAACTCTCATCCTTGACCCTCGTGGAGGTGATCTTTGTCCGGTGAGACATCGTTGTCGCTTCTTGGGGCCCAACCGACAAAAATCACGCCACCACCACAACATCCGACCTCTGAACTCTGGATGCCTGGTGAGACAGCGTCGCTTCTTTGGCCCGACCGACAAAAATCACGCCACCACCCCGTCATCTGACCTTTGAACTCTGGAGGCCTGGTCCTTGACCCAGTTGAGGTGATCTTTGTCCAGGGAGATGTCCAGGCGAGGCACGCCGCTCTCCCCCTGACCTTGACCCTGGTGGTGGTGGTGGCTCTGCAGGCTCATGTCCATCAGCATGGTCTCTGTCAGCGTCTGCGTGCCGCTCAGGTCCTTGACCCCCTTCCCCGACCTCGTCACCCTGGCCTTGACCTGAGGGGGCGTGGCCCTGTCTCCGCCTTCTTCTCCCCCTACCACCTCCTGGCTGTGGTTGAGGGCCTTGCTGGGCTGAGGGGGTGCGGTGTAGTACTTGTAGGTCTTGAGGCTAGACTGCCGGTTGCTCCTGAGGGTGCGGGGGGTGAAGGGCTTGCTGGGCTGCGTGAAGGAGCCCGCGTGCTTGTTCAGCACGTCCCCGTCATAGGTGACCTTGGCAGGGGTCGCGCTGCGCGACCTCTGGGAGCACTGGCTGGCCAGGGAGGTGGTGGAGCGTGCCGACACGGGGCGAGTGCGGCCCAGGAGGGCATTCCTCTCCACCACGCGCTTCAAGGTCGCCGACTGGGCGCGGGTTAAGGTCATACCAAGGGCGTTTTTGGGATCGTTGATGTTGTTGTTGTTGTTGTTGTCGTCGTCGTCGTCATCGTCTGCTGTTGCGGTGGTAATGTTGACGATGCCATGCTGGGCCTTCAAGGGTCCTCGGAGCGTGGTTCGCATGATGTCACGCACTTGACGCTCGTCGTCATCCTCTGGCTCATCCTGAAGGACAAAGCGGAATTATTTGTAGTTTGTATTTTGTACCACTTCATGTCACAGCAGATTTCTCTGCGTGAAATTCGGGCTGCTCTCTCTCCTCGGTGAGAGCGTGTTGCCACAAGTGCAGCATCTACCCTTTTTTTTTTTTTTCTTTTTCCTGCATGCAACTGTATTTGTTTCCCTATCAGAGATATTGTTGCGCTTAGGGTGTGGTTATGAGTATGGATGTAGACACATATGCAAGTGTGGGCATATGTGGGTGTGTGTGTGTGTACATGAGTATATGCGTGCAGATATGCAAATGTGTGCGCATGTTTTTTAATTTATTTTATTTTATTTTATTCTTTTATATTGAAGATAATGGGGTAAGCACTCATGTGCTTTTTTTCATCCAGTCCCCGTGTGTATGCAGTTGTGTAAATCTTGTCATCTGTTCCCACCGGCACACAATGGCCTACTCTAATGAAAAGTGGAGCAGGATTTAAAGTGTGCGCATGATGTTCTGCGTGCGTTTGCACATGGGGCCTCAGTTTATAGTCTCATCCGAAATATTGTTGCGCTAAGGGTGTGGTTATGAGTATGGAGGTAGACACATGTGCAAGTGTGGGCATATGTGTGTGTAAGTATACATGAGTATATGCGTGCAGATATGCAAATGTGCACATATGTGTGTGACTGTGTACATTAGTATATATGTGCAGACATGCAATCGTGTGTGTGTGTGTGTGTGTGTGTGTGTGTGTGTGTGTGTGTGTGTGTGTGTGTGTGTGTGTGGTGTGTGTGTGTGTGTGTGTGTGTGTTGTATGAGTATATGTGTGCACACATGCACGTATGCACACATGCCCAGTGCATCTGACTTCGGCATGGGTGAAAATTGTTATCTTTAAAAGAATTTCTGGAAAAAAAGGAAGAAGAATGGACCAAGAAGGCAGAAAATAGACAAGAATGAGGTGACAGGAAGAAAAGGAACAAGGCAGAAACAAAGAGAGGGACAGAAAAGAGGGAATTCCTAGCACAGAATTTCCAGAAGGAGGGGTTACTATTTATACTTGTGGGTCCCTGGCATCCCCATGAGGGAGAGAGATTTACCTTCACTGTATGTGCAGTCTGTACTGCTGACCAACCTCCCAGCACTGTCTCCAGGCAGAAAAGCATGAGGGAAATACTTCACAGGCACTTTTCTAATGGGAAGGAAGGAAGGAAGGAAGGAAGGAAGGAAGGAAGGAAGGAAGGAAGGAAGGAAGGAAGGAAGGAAGGAAGGAAGGAAGGAAGGAAGGAAGGTGTCAAAATAAGCTGTTGTGAGATCAGATTATGAGAGTACATGGAAGCTTATATCCCCCACAGCACACTGCTCAGTGCAGTGTATTGAAAATTTTAATTCCCCACACCACCACACAACACTGCTCAGTGCAGTCCATGAGCCTGGTCAAATTTAATAACACTGCCTGTGGAAAATAATTATAGTCAACAAAGTACAAAACAATACAACACTATACAAGAAGCAACACAACACAACATAATCCAATCCAATGCATAAACATGAGGACAAGGCTGTAAGGGGAAGCAACAACGGCCACTCATTGTATGGCACAGCAGAGTTAAGTTCCTTACCCACTGATTTTCATCGTAGATGTCCTCCTCCACAGAGTTGGTTCTGTAGGTCAGGCGTGAGGATGGCCTTGACCCCTGTCTCTCAATCTGCTTTTTGCTTCGCCGATCTCGCACTACAAAACAAATTTCAAGTTATTTTGGAAAAAAAGAAAAAAGAAAAATGAAAAAAAACAAGAACAAAACAACAACAACAACAAACAAAAAAAGGATCGGTGGTCTAGAGGTAACCTATAACGTGCATGCCTAGAAAGTGAAAAGTCTGGGTTGGAAGTGTGCGGTGGTTCGAACTCCATTTGGGCCCTAAACTTTTCCCTTATCCATAAGAGCATAAGTGGTGGTCTGGGTGCTAGTCTTTTGGATGAGATAAACCGAGGTCCTGTGTGTTACACAAACTTATTTAGCACACATAAAAGAACCCACGGCAACAAGAGAGTTGTCCCTGGCAAAATTCTGTAGAAAAAAGCCACTCTGATAGGGAAACAAATACAGTTGCAGACAGGAAAAGAGAAAAAAATATAACGGGTGGTGCTGCTCTTGTGGTGATGTGCTTTCCCCGAGGAGAGCAACCCAAATTTCACACAGAGAAATCTGCCATGACTTCAAGTGGTGTAAATGTAAATGTATCCCCCCCCCCCTTCCTCCCCAAAGGTACATAAAATTTTAACGATACTACAATCTGCAGAAGTGGGCACATGCAAGTATTTACAATGTGATAAAACACTTTGGTTTAAGTCAGAAAAAGGCATGCACGATGTGCCCACTCTGTGTGTGTGTGTGTGTGTGTGTGTGTGTGTGTGTGTGTGGTGTGTGTGTGTGTGTGTGTGTGTGTGTGTGTGTGTGTGTGTGTGTGTGTGTGTGTGAGTGTGTGTGTGTGCATGCATATTGGCACATGCATGAGACAAGTGAGTTTATGACTGGCTTAGGTACTGCTGATGTTTAGGTGCTTTTATCTTGTGATGTGTGATTGCTAATGTTTTGATGCTCTGTTGTGGTATTTTTCTGTGATAAGTGTCTTCCTGCTTCCTGTTTTAAGTATTGCTTGTAACACACATGAATTTCTCTCGTTTGTGAGATAATAAAGTATTTGAATTAACTGCATTAAACTGAAAATAACCAACTCATCACACACTACATCAACAGAACATACAACACTGAACTGAAGTCATGTAAAATCTTACAATGCAATGATGCTTTCGATGCAATGCATTTATAATACACTAAAAACCTTGTCAAAGATAACAAATGTTCCCACTTTTTAAACAAATGACGTCAGAAATACAAAATGTTGACACTTTTTTAGACAATATCATCAAACCAGCTTCTGTATAATCATGTAAATTTTGGGAGTGGGGGTGGGCACAAACTTAATACCGGAAAGCATGAAAAAATTACAAGATTGTATATGTGCAGGGTACTGGTTGTAAAAAAAAAAAGCACAATAGTGCTTATTCATTATTCCCTGTATAAAAGAATTGATGGGGAGAGGTGGGGCATAGACTTAAAACAAAAAGTGACACATGCTATAGATGAATGGTTAAGACCAGTTAGCTTCAATCCTGTGGGTCCCTGCAGTCATGGGTTCGGATCTCGGCAGCATCAGGTGAATTAAGGGTGTGAGTTTTTACGATCTCCCAGATCAGCTTCAAGTGCAGACCCGCCAGTGCCTTAGTTCCCTTGATGTATATATATATATACACATGCAGGAGATGCATGCAAATCTGATGCAATATGTCCAATCCAATACGCATGTCAAATCCTGTAATTCATGTCAGTGTTCAGTGGGTTACCAAAACCAAACATACCCAGCATAAACCCCTGAAGCCAGAATGCAGCTACCTTCATGGTGGGCAAAAACGGTCACGTATGAATGCAAAAATCTCACCATGGGTGAAGCTTGGATCTCTAGCCGAGGAACATAAACAAAGAAAGAAACAAACAAACTAACACACAGAGAAAACCAAGAAACCCAAAGCACTCACTCTTTTGGCTGGACACCATGGACTTTGGTGGTCTGTTGTCTATTGCAGCTGCAACATCACAAACACAACACACAGTCACAGAAAACAACCATCAGTTCTTGGTCCTCTTTTTTTCTCAAATGCTCAGACAGCAGCTACCATTGTCTGTTATATGAGAGTAAATGTGTTGCGCTGCCGTTAAGCAAATGACAAGTCAGGCCTGGCACACCTGACTTGAGTATGGAACAGAATTGCTCTCTTGTTTTTGGGTTGTTTTTTTAAAGTCTTTCTGGAAGAAAGGCAGGAAGATGGACCAAGAAGGCAGAAAATGGACAAGAAGGAGATGACAGGATGGAAAGGAACAAGGCAGAAAGAAAGAGAGGGCTAGAAAAGAGGGAATTCTTGGCAGCAAGTTTCCACAAGGTGGGGATGTATTTATACAGACAAGCCCCTGGCATCCCCACGGGGAAAAAACCATGAACACATTCTGCAGTTCAGTCTGTATATTAGAGGATCGTCACACTGTCTGTTCAAACAGCATCTTTAAAAAAAAAAGTTTTAAAAACAAAACGAAGCTACAAGCATCATGAAAAGAACAAACTTCAAGCCTCAACAAACACCACAACACACACACACACACACACCACCACACACACATGACACACACACTCACACAACACACACACACACACCACCACACAGTGACCACCACACTACACAACACACACAACACACACACACACACACACACACACACACACACACACACACCACACACACACACACACACACACACACTAAATGCATACATAGATAAACACAAATACACCAGCACATAGAAACAAGCACTTATAAACACATATTTTTTTTTTTTGATTAAGCACACAGACAAAACAACAGACAGACATACAGACAACAGACAGACAGACAGACAAGACAGACAGACAGCAGACTACAGACAGACAGACAGACAGACAGCAGAAGACAGACAACAGACAGACTAACAGCAGACAGACAGAAGACAGAACAGACAGACAGACAGACAGACAGACAGAGACAGACAAAGACAGACAGACAGACAGACAGAGACAACAGACAACAGACAGACAGACAGACAGACAGGACAGACAGACGACAGACGACAGACGACAGAAGACAGACAGACAGACATCAGCGACAGACAGACAGACAGACAGAAGGACGACAGACAGAAGACAGAAGACCACGACAAGAAACAGCAGACAGACAGACAGAAGCAGAAGTAGAGTGATCCCTTACGCCTTGCTTTGTTGATTTTCTTGTAGTGGTTTTCCATGTGGCTGATCACCAGCATCTGGGTGGTCAGCTTAGCAGAGGTGGGGGCCAGGGCTGCAACCACACCCAATATAATGTATTATGAATTTTATTATTAACAGCAGCAGTTTATTTATCTATTTATTTATTTTATTCTTTTATATCAAGGATAATGGAATAATCACTCATGTGCTTCTTTTCCATCCAGTCCCTGTCTGTTTGCAGTTTTGTAAATATTGTCATCTGTTCCCACCGGTACACAATGGCCTACTCTTATGAAAAGCGGAACAGGATTTAACGTGTGTGCAAGATGTTCTGTGCATTATATATATATATATATATATATATATATATATATATATATATATAATATACATAGTATGCTACATAGTAATATACATAGTATATTATAGTATTCAAGTATATAGTATACAGTATAGACAGTATATAGTATATATACATAGTAATATATATTATGGAACAGTGAGGGAGGGTGGTCATGCATGTTGAACCCTTCTCATGTCTGCGGATGTAAAAAAGCACTAGTGCTTATTCCATCATCCTTGAATTAAAAGAATAACTCAACACCCACAGAATCCGATATGAACTATGGGATCTTAAATGTGATGCCTATTTTGATCTTCTGCATGTGCATACACCATAGGAATTCTTTTTTTATATATCGAGGATAATGAGATAAGCACTCTTGTGCTTTTTTTGTACATCCAGTCTCCGTGTGTATGCAGTTTTGTAAATGTCATCTGTTCCCACTGGCACACGATGGCCTACTCTTATGAAAAGCAGAACAGGATTTACGTTGCCAGATGTTTGTGCTTCGCAACGGCTAGTTAAGTCTCATCCGAAGGACTTGTGGGGAGAGTGGAGTCAGCACTGATGTTAACTCCAGGAGAAAAATCTCCTCGACCGGATTAAGGGACTGACTGCTCTGCACTTGAAGTTGACCTGGGAGATGATCAAAATCCCCATCCTTAGTTACCAGATGCCACCAAGTTTTCAACCCACAACTTCATAGACCGAAGGGATTGAAGTTGAATGGTCTTTGTACAGCTCTGCTATAGTGTCCATCAAGACCAGATGAATCCTTACAACAATTATTTTGTATTTTGTACCACTTTATGTCATGCAGATTTCTCTGTGTGAAATTCGGGCTGCTTTCCCGGGGAGAGCGCGTTGCCACAAGGCAGCACGCCTACCCAATTTTTTTCTTCCTGTAGGCAATGTATTTGTTTCCCTATCAGAGTGGCTTTTTTCTACAGGATTTTGCTGGGTCAACCCCCTTGTTGTTGTGGGTTCTTTTATGTGGCTAAATAAATTATGTGTAACATACGGGACCTCGGTTTATTGTCTCATCCGAAAGCTAGCGCCCAGACCACCACTTGAGGTGTAATGGATGGGGAAAAAGTTTTGGGCCCAAACAGGGTATTCAATCACCGCATACTCTGACACAGACTTTTTGCTTTCTAGGCAAGGCGTGTTACCTAACATCTAGACCACTGATCCTCCTAGGAAATCAGCGCTACAGTTACACCTGTCCCTGAACACACTGACAGTACTCACGGCTGCTCTTCACCCCCAGCTGGCCTTTCAGAGAGGAGGACGACATGGACGACTGGTGATCAGCTGTGAGGAGCAAAGCAACAGAACGTCAGCAATTACAACCTGGCCACTGCTGAGTGGGGTGTAACTAACATCAGATACCTTCAACAAAAACAACCTTAGGCTATAAGTATAACTGTAAATAACTTACATGAGATACCTTCAACAAAAACAACCTTAGGCTTATAACTAATAATTTACATGAGATACCTTCAACCAAAGTTGCATATTAATAGTGTGATGGTGCCAATGTCTATGTTCGGATTCATGATGCAAATCCACCTATACTAGTTTAACTTCACATTTCTGTGTTCTTTGTTTGATTTAGTGACTTGCACTCTACTACAAGAGAGAGACAGCAAGCTTCAGTCATGTTTCCATTCACTTTTGTGGATAATAATAATAATATGAATGATGATGATGATGATGATGATGATGATGATGATGATGATGATGATGATAATAATAATAATAATAATAATAATAATAATAATAAAGGGGATTTCTATAGTGCTGAATCTTGTAGAGTACACAAATCAAAGTGCTTATAACTTGAACTAAGATCAATTAACTTAAATTCAATCCTCAATTTCTTGGCATGACAATGGATTGAAAGTAAAATTAACCCACACATTCAAAACATATACTTTAGTTTAACCTTTTCCCTATGGTAACCCACTAGAAGGTAACCAACCATCTACTGTCCCTTCCCTCGATATCACCAACTACTAGGTTACGATAGCTTACAAATGCACACAAAGCACATGCACTAGGAACTGTAGGGATAGTGTGATTAACCTTAAACCAAAGTAAAAGAAAAAACTAATCTCAATAGCATTCAAATAGCATTAAAATTTTTATTACCTCATTATAGACACCAAAACTTTTATCACCAGTTTGTAAAAATTGTAAAGAGATAATTTCAAACTTGCATGCATGTTTGTTTTCCCATGACATTCAGATCATGATAGTGGGTTTTTTTTTTTTTTTAAAGTTGTTTTGTTTGTTTTGTTTTTGTTTTGCTTGTTGGTTAGTTTAGGGTGGGTTCTTTTTTATTTTACCAGGGACTTCTCTTGCTTGCAAGAGTTCTTTTACATGTTCTGAAAGCATGCTGCATAAAGGAACTTTGTTTATCATCCTGACATCAGAACACATCACACAGCCATAGACTATCCCTATGGTCTAGTTTTATATATAATATATATATATATATATATATATATATATATATATATATATCCAATCAGAACAAAATATACAGCCCTAGACCATCCCTGTGGGTCTGATGAATAAATAAAAAGTCAAGTTTGGGACAGGATTCAAGCCTATGAGTATGACCTCTCTGGACAAGTATGTTACCAAAAGACCATCCATTCATTATGCTAGTGCTGCAGGTAAGGCAAACTGACCATGCAGGTACTGAGCAGATGTGGTGCAGTGTTCAGTAAAACAATTCTGTCCTGAGTATGTGACTCTTGAACAAGAACCACGACAACAACAAACTACAGATGTAGCTTCCAGTGACCTACGGCTGTGTAAAGTTCTTCCAAACATACAGTAATAAAGGACCGTATATGACCCAACATTCATTTTGCTGAAATGTTGCGTGATCTTTGCATACGCCGGTCACCTTATGACCGTGATGATAAGAACAGCTTTCGGTGGATCTGACCCTATGCTAAGTTAATCTTCGGCTTTAGTTCAGTCCGTCGGTTAATTTATCAAGCGAGTCTTTGAGGTAGACGCAAGCCTAGCTGCCTAAAACTTCGAACTTGCATGATAAGTTTCCAGTTCGAAGGTCTACATAAAACAAGCAAAATGCATAGAGATGCAGACAGTAATGTAATTAAGATCAAGAGACACTTACCCGTGGTCGAAATGATTTTGTTATGAAAATAAACACCTTCGACTGCCGATCAGTTCGTCACGCTGATCCAGTCTAAACTCGCAAGCGC
>CM060324.1:58405829-58413329 GCA_030674155.1 Stramonita haemastoma
TTAGTGAAAGATTCGTTTGGTTTTTTTTTGGGGGGGGGGGGGTGTTGTTTCTTGGTTTTGTTTTTTTTGGGGGGTGGGGGGGTGGGGTGTTTTTGTGGGTGCATTTTTAGATTTTTTTGTTTTCAGTGGGTTTTTTATTTTTATTTTAACCCTCTTAGTCCCAAACCAGGATTTGCCGGGATTATTTATTTTATTTTATTTTATACCACTTTATGTCACAGCAGATTTCTCTGCATGAAATTCGGGCTGCTCTCCCCGGGGAGAGCACGTCGCCACAAGTGCAGCGCCTACCCATTATTTTTTTTTGCTCAGGGATGGTGTCTAAACACGACACCTGTGTGCATGCTGGTTTTTTAATTTTTTTTATTTAAGATTAAATAATTGCCTCCCTCTAAATCCTGAACCAGGATTTGCCGGGATTTACACACAGTAGATTTCCATCACATTGTGACCATCACTAATTGCTACCACATGTCAAGCTCTATCAGGCCAGGGGTACAAAGTATGCTGAGTGTCTGGAAGTAATTATAGCTGCTGGTATACAGGGTTCGCGCTAGGATTTTTTAAAACCGGTACTGCGAGTTGCCATTTCAGAGATATCTTGACCAACTGCCCCAAAACCAGTCCCCAGAAAATAAAATCCGGTACGTACTGTGAACAAAACGAAACTATTCAGTGAGGGGGAGGGGGGAATTGTTTGGCAGCAAAACTAAATGTAAATTGAACGCAAATCTCTCAGACTTTGACTGTCCTGCTGCTGCCACTCGCTTCTTGGGCATGAAGCCACGCAGGAAATAGGATTTTTTTTCTAGCGCCTGTGTCACTGTCTGTGTCAGTCTGTGGTTTTGCATGACATCATTCGTGTGACTTATATTCTTCTTTCTTGTTTCTATGCTTAGCGCTCATCTATATCTTTTGTTCAATTTAGATTTAGTTTTCGACTCTTCTCTCTCAAAGCAACGCGCAAATTCATAGTCAAAAGACCCTCCGCTTTCGCTTTTCGTAAGAGCAGGCCATCGTGTTACCGGTGGGAACAGATGACATTTACAAAACTGCATACACATGGGGACTGGATGTAAAAAAGCACAGGAGTGCTTATTCCATTATCCTCGATATAAAAGATTAAAAGAATAAAGAATAGCTAAATCTAGGCCCCATTTACTCATTGTGAATGGAAGTTAATGTCATGCCGAGAAGAGCGCGAAGCTCTATTCTTTCACAGTAAAGCTTGCTGTTCTGTGTGCTAGGCTAATGAGGCTGGCGCCAAAGATGTTCGTCGGAAGGGGTGGGAAGGGGTAGGCCTAGTAGATGCGTAAGCACAGTACAGGCGCATGACTGACTGTCAGAAAATGTCACTTCAGACTTTTTTTTTTGAGACGGAAATCTAATCGGTGAAGGGGTAGGCCTAGTAGATGCGTAAGCACAGTACAGGCGCATGACTGACTGTCAGAAAATGTCACTTCAGACTTTTTTTTTTGAGACGGAAATCTAATCGGTCACAGGCAAGCAGAATCGGTACGCGGTACCGCTGCTGCTTCGAAAATTTTCGGTATTCCCTGTTTACAATCGGTAAAATACCGGCAATTACCGGTTATCGCGAACCCTGGGTATATACTTAGAAGGAAGAAAAGGCAGGAACATGTGTGCCAGACCTGATTTTGTGATGGAATGCGAAATCTATGGGCAGTTTGTGTTCAGAGAATCCGAATGCAAGAGGGTTATATATATTTTTTTTACCTCCTGTCAGTATTATTTTGTATTACTAGTGAAAAGTGGATATTTTTCAAAATTATGTGTCCAAAGTGTTTGACAAAAATATGATGATTTTGAAACAAAAATTTTTTTTTTAATGAACACAGGACATTGTGTGTGTGCGTGTGTGCGTGTGTGTGTGTGTGTGTGTATGCGCGTGCATGTGCGTGTGTGTGTGTGCGCGCATGTGTGTGTGTGTGCGTGCGTGTTTGTGTGTGCGTGTGTGCATGCGTGCTGTGTGCGCGCATGCATGCGTGCGTGCATGCGTGTGTGTGTGTTACTGGAGAAAACCCCAGATAAAGGATTACAGTTGTGGCCTTTGGTTTCCAGCGCTGCTGACCTTTCTGGGGTTCCTGGATGCCTACTTTGTGAACCATGCCTACTACTCCACCTTGCTGAAGGGACCCACAGTACAGCTCGTTTTCGGCTTTGAGGTGTGTGCCCAGCAATTATCATCCACTTTTTTTTTTTTCTCTCGTTTCCTCAGCTAGAGCTCTGAGGTTCACCAATGGTGAGATTTTGCGTTTGTGACCATTTTTACCCACCATGAAGGTAGCCGCATTCGGACTTCTGGAATGTATGCTAGGTATGTTCGTGTTTTCGTAACTGGCAAGTGCTGACATGGATTATAGGATTTTCAGTGTGCGTATATGATCTTCTGCATGTGTACATACATGAAGGGAATTAAGGTATTTGCAAGTCTGGATTGAAGTTGACCTGGGAGATAGTAAAAATCCTCACTTTTGATTTTCCAGATGTTGCCGAGATTCAAATCTTTGGCTTTATGGACCCATGGGATAGAAGTTGAATGGTCTTAACCACTGGGCTATAGAGTTCATCAAAGTAATTTAAGTTGAGTAATTTCAGATACCTGCTAAGTACCCCCCTCCCCCCCTGT
This sequence comes from Stramonita haemastoma, assembly GCA_030674155.1. Classification (NCBI taxonomy): domain Eukaryota; kingdom Metazoa; phylum Mollusca; class Gastropoda; order Neogastropoda; family Muricidae; genus Stramonita; species Stramonita haemastoma. The sequence continues at coordinate 58,408,480 of CM060324.1, forward strand.
TAACAATTTGTGTGAGTGTATGTGTGTGTGACACATAAAGGAGAAAGGGGTGCATGTCTTTGTGGATGTGTTGTATGTTTTGTGATTTTTGCTCCTCACTGAAAACACTTAGTGATATCATTAACATGAAATCAAGTACTCTGAATAAATGTTGGATTATATCTAAAACTCATACGTGGAGGGGGGCACAGTCACAAATGCAAAAAAATCTTACCATGTAGTGTTAGCCAAGGAACAAAAAGCAAGAAAATTTTTTTTTTTTTACTTATTGTCAAAATTGACTAAGATTGTAATCATGCCATTAACTGTGTGATATTTTGTTTTTGTTGCTGCCTTTATCATGGTGAAGATAAATAAATAACAGAGGCTTTAAGTGTGTGTGTGTGGACTGTGGTTGCAGTACGCCATCCTGTTCACGGTGATCGCCATGACGTTCATCAAGTACGTGTTGCACACAGTGGACCTGCAGCACGAGAACCCCTGGGACAACAAGGCCGTCTACCTCCTCTACACAGAGCTGGTCATAGGTAGGTATGCTGCTCAGATTGCAACAGTGTGTGGTGACTGCTCCCCCTCCCTCCCTCACCCCGATACAGCCTGTGTGGTTCAAACCAATCCAATGATGTTGCTTAGAGCCATATTGGGGCTGTCACCTTGTCACATTTTAAAACTCGTGCCTGTGTGGTTGATGTGGCTGTAAACAAGAAGAGGGAATAGGTAGGCTGCTGAGATTTGAACCTTTTTTTTTTTTTTTTTTTTTTTTTTTTTGCTGCCTCGTCTTCTGTGACGTTCCCGTACTGCTGTTCCCACGCCGCTCATTTCAATCTCCCCGCCACAGCCATACCCAGATTCGTTGTGTCTCACCCCCGGGGTCGGGAGTCCACAGGGAGCTCATCAATATTAGGCCGCCGCGGGGCCACCAGCCAGAGGGGCCCTGCACTTCTGCTGGGTCACTTTGGTGGTGTTCAGTGGTGCCTGTTCTGAGCTAACATACGCAGGACACCACCTACTAAGCCCCCTACTAACGACAGTATTAGCTCAGTCGCGGAGCCAGACTGAGTGAGTCACCCACCCAAGGTGGCGACCACCACAACGTCCCTCCAACGACCGCCTCCCCACGAACCCCCAACCCCAAAGGCTTTGACACAAATTCACCACAGGCACAGAAGCGTATGGGGAAACCGAATCTGAGGTCACCATGAGACCAGAGCAACGGAGGCCACCGAATCAGAGGCAATTTTTATTATTGCATGATGATCAATGATGATGAGGATGATGTAATGATGCTGCTGTGGAGGTGCATCCGCTTTGAGACTACTTGACAGGGTTGTTCTCTACGCTTACTGTCATAATATATCCCGGCGTCAACCAGGCCCGAGAGATACAGACACCTGCAGTGTTGGTCAGGTAATTTGAGCAACACTCTCAAATTCGCATCCGTAAAGTGGATGAAGCTCGACTGTGTGGTCCCAGTCTCCCCACTGAGCCCACAGCACACTCACTCTGGGTAGGAGCCGGCCGGAGCCCGAAAAAATCCCTATGACTTATGGGATTCGAACCCGCGACCTTCCAGTCCGGAATCCACGGCGCTAACCACTGCACCATGGCGGCTGGTTAGAGAGATTTGAACCTTGTATGTGGTGTTTGCCCCTCCCCCCGTCCTGGTACTTGATGATGATGTTGTGTCACAGGTCTGACACGTGTGGTGCTGTACTTGATGTTGTTGTTGATGTTGTTGATGTGTCACAGGTCTGACACGCGTGGTGCTGTACTTGATGTTGTTGTTGATGTTGTTGTTGTGTCACAGGTCTGACACATGTGGTGCTGTACTTGATGTTGTTGTTGATAATGTTGTTGTTGTGTCACAGGTCTGACACGTGTGGTGCTGTACTTGATGTTGTTGTTGATAAAGTTGTTGTTGTGTCACAGGTCTGACACGCGTGGTGCTGTACTTGATGTTGTTGATGATGTTGTTGTGTCACAGGTCTGACACGTGTGGTGCTGTACTTGATGTTGTTGATGATGTTGTTGTGTCACAGGTCTGACACGTGTGGTGCTGTACTTGATGTTGTTGATGATGTTGTTGTGTCACAGGTCTGACACGTGTGGTGCTGTACTTGATGTTGTTGATGATGTTGTTGTGTCACAGGTCTGACACGTGTGGTGCTGTACTTCTGCTTCATGGCCATCATGATCAAGGTGCACACCTTCCCTCTCTTCGCATTCGCCCCATGTACCTGGCCATCAGGTAAACAACCCTTCTTCTCTCTACATCTGTACCTGTATGTAGGTGCATTCCCTGTGAGGATGCTAGAGGCCTGTGAGCATAAAACATTCTTCTTCCTTCTGGAAATTCTGTGCAAGAATTCCCTCTGTTCTATCCCTCTCTTTGTTTCTACCTTGTCCCTTTTCTTCCTGTCACCTCCTTCTTGTCTATGTTCTGCCTTCTTGGTCCATTCTCCTGCCCTTCCCCCCCCCCCCCTAGAAAGACTTAAAGGATAACAATTCTCTCCCATGCTAAAGTGGGATGCGCTGGGCCTGACTCTCCAGGTGTTTTAACAGTCAGCGCAGTGCGTTTTTGCTCATGTGACTGACAAGAATAGTTGTTGTCCATGCGCTGAACACAGAAAAGAAAGATACACATATATATGTATTGCAGTGTGTCTCTTACAGTGTGGATACTTCCAAGATGGTGTGGATATTTCTGCCTTTGTAGTAGAATTTGTGTTTTGGTTTGTTTTTGGTTTTTTAACTGACTTTGCTAGTTGGAGGACATGAGTGATGATTTGGTTTAGTGTTGGCCTTGCCAGTTACATGAACCCCCCCACCATTGATGTTGCTTCTAAGGAAATGACGTGCTCACTTTGCTTGCTTGCTCCTTTTCAGCATTCTAGCACAGCTTGGATTTAAAAAAAAAAATTTTTTTGACTAAGATTGTAATCATGCCATTACTGTGTGATATTTTGTTGCTGTTGCTGCCTTTATTGTGGTGAAGATGAACAACAGATTTTTGTGGTGGTGCCTGTTTCAGATCGTTCAAAAAAGCGCTTCATGACGTCATCATGTCACGCCGTGCCATCCGCAACATGAACACACTGTGAGTTGCTGGTCACCTTCACAGCGCAAAGTCGCCTTTTTCGTTGGGTTATGTTAATCATAATAATATAAAGGTAAAGGTGTCCCATGACCTATCTGGTCATAGGGGAGCAAGGCGTCAGAGACCTCAGCTTCTCTAGGCGCCAGCATATTGAGGGTGGCGCCCATCTACTCTCTCTCGCTGTTTACTTTCCCTGACCCTAAAAAGGGCAGGTACCCATCTACAGCTGGGTGAACTAGGGGACTGTACTGAAAGTAAGGTGCACAAACAGTCACCCATCCTATTGGTAAGCACGTTCGATGTTGCTTAACCTTAGCGTGGGGAAAGCGAGTGCTCTGACCACTGAGCTATCCCGTCCCCTTATAGTAATAATTATATGAAATTTATATAACGTTATATCTTGTAGAAACAAGTCAAAGCGCTTGCATTCAACCTATTCTTACACATGCAACCAATAAGAAATAATTTTAACAAATTCAATGTACACACACATGTGCTCACACGCACGCATGCATGTGCCCGCGCGCTCATGCACGCACACATGCACACACACACACACACATGCACGCATGCATGCACACACGCACATACACAAATGTTGAACACTTTGGTGGGGTGATGGGGATTTGGGTTGTTGAAGGCAGGAACAGATATGAGATGGAAACAGAAGGGGGAAAACCTAGGTTTGGAATAAATCTGTCTTGAGGCTGGGTTAAAAGTGTCATAAGTGGGCTTTTTGACAAGTGAGAGAGGGAAGGATATTGTGCAGATTTAGTGTTCTTGTGTGCTTATATATAGCCTAGTGGTCAGTACATTGCGCTCACAATTTGACAACCCGGGTTCGATTCCCGGTCGAAGGGATTTTTCCTCTTGAGTTAACATCGGTGCTGACTCCACTTTCCCCAAAAGTCTTTTGGATGAGACTAAAAACCGAGGTTCCGTGTGCGATATCTTGTGCTTACGTTAAATCCTATTCCGCTTTTCGTAAGAGTAGGCCATCGTGTGCCAGTGGGAACAGATGACATTTACAAAACTGCATACATACGGGGACTGGATGTAAAAAAGCACATGAGCGCTTATTCCATTATCCTTGATATAAAAGAATCAAAAGAATCAGAATACACGCACGCACGCACACGCGCACACACACACACACACACACACACACACACACACACACACACACACACACACACACACACACACACACACACACACACACACCACACACACACACACACACACACACACACACACACACACACACACCACACACACACACACACACACACACACACACACACACACACCTCGCTAGAGAGAGCATCATCACAATTTATTCCCCTAATAACAACAACTCCCCATGCCCCCCTGTGTGTCTGTGCCCTGCTGTCAGTTATCCCAACGCCACGCCAGAGGAGCTGGCCTCGGGGGACAACGTGTGCATCATCTGCCGGGAGGAGATGACCACCAGCTGCAAGAAGCTGCCCTGCAACCACATCTTCCACACCAGCTGCCTGCGCTCCTGGTTCCAGCGCCAGCAGACCTGCCCCACCTGCAGGCTTGATGTCCTCCGCATGCCAAGACCCCCCACCACCACCACCCCCGCTGCCGCAGCCGCTGCTGCTGCTGCTGGTGCCGGTGTGAATGCCAACGGTCAGCCGAACGGCTTGCAGCAACAACAGCAGCAACAGTTCTTCCAGAATTGTGAGTATGGTGGTGTTTTGTTTTTTATTTAGAGTTGGTTGTGTGT
>CM060324.1:58418329-58430829 GCA_030674155.1 Stramonita haemastoma
CTTCCCCCACTTTCAGCTGCTGTCAGCTGCTATCCATTCCATCCCAGCTGGTGCGAATTTCAGCAGAAACTGGCCGCACTTGGTAAAAGGAAGGGGCGCACTGATTTTAGCACTGGGCCACGAACCCTTGACGGAGTTCTGCTGGATTTGTGCTCTGTGGACATGCTTGTGGCAGACAGAGACAGGGTACTCATGAGTGCTTATATGTTTTTTTATTTATTTATTCCTCTTAATGTCACAGCATATGTTCTGCCTGAAATTCGGGCTGCTCTCCCCAGGGAGAGCGCGTCGCCACAAGAGCAGTGCCTTCCCATTAATTTTTTTTTCCTTTTTTTGTCTGCAACTGTATTTGTTTCCCTATCAACCCTCTTGTCGCTGTGGGTTGTTTTACGTGCGCTAAATAATGATGTGCCTCACACAGGACCTCAGTTTATCATCTCATCTGAAAAACTAGCACCCAGACCACCACTCATGGTCTAACGGATGGGGGGAAAAAAAGTTTTGGGCCCAAACAGGATCGAACAACCACACACTCCAACCAGGACTTTTTCGCTTTCTAGACAGGCGCGTTACCTCTAGACCACCGATCCACTCGTGGGTACTTATGAGTGCTTGTTCTTTTATCCTCGAAATAAAAGAATTTAGATAAAACAAATAAATAAATGGCCGCCGCTGTAGTCTAGTGAAAGGTTGCAGGTTCAATCCCAGCTTTCGGCTATGGCATTGTGCCCTTGGAAAAGGCACTTTACGGCTATTTTCTCACCCCACCCAGGTGTAAAAGGGGTACCAACCTTGTGTTGGGGGTTAACCCTGCGATAGACTGGCTTCCTATCCAGGGGGGAGTCTATGACTCTCAGTCGCTTAACGCCACAGAAACCGGGATAAGCACCGGCCTGATGAGCCTTAGGCTCGGGACAGACTATAACTTTAACTTAACTCACTTTAAGTGATATTAGACACACAAAAAAAAGTGTTAAAAAAAATCAACAACCAAACCCCCACCCACCCCACCCCAGCCACACAAAGAAAATTGATAATGGAATAGGAATAATAAAAACATAAAAACAACTCACTAACATTAATGCAACCAAAACAAATGTCCTAAGGGACTGTAACAGAGTCTGTCCCGAGCCTAAGGCTCATCAGGCCGGTGCTTATCCCGGTTTCTGTGGCGTTAAGCGACTGAGAGTCATAGATTCCCCCCTGGATAGGACGCCAGTCTATCGCAGGGTTAACCCCCAACACAAGGTTGGTACCCCTTTTACACCTGGGTGGGGTGAGAAAATGGCCGTAAAGTGCCTTTTCCAAGGGCACAACGCCATAGCCGAAAGCTGGGATCGAACCCGCAACCTTTAGATTATGAGTCCAACGCCCGAACCACTAGACTACAGCGGCAGCTAAAACAATTTCAAATGCCAGTTTTAAAATGATTGAACATACCGTGTGTGTGGTGGCAGGTTACCCTCCTCCTGCCTCCAGCCTGGGGGGCCTGAGCGAGGAGGAGCTGAGGGGGATGGAGGGGGTGGAGCGGGGCAACGTGGAGGCGCGCATCCAGTGGCTGAGGGACATCCAGACCTTGCTGGACGGGGCCATGGTGCTCATCAGCCAGTATAACCAGGTGGCTGCCGCCATGGGGTGAGTCACACACACAGACAGGGAGTCAGGGAAACAGACAGGGAGACAGACACAGGGAGACAGTGAGACAGACACAGCCAGTACAACCAGGTGGCTGCCGCCATGGGGTGAGACAGGGAGACAGACAGGGAGACACAGGGAGACAGACACAAGGAGACAGTGAGACAGACACAGCCAGTATAACCAGGTGGCTGCTGCCATGGGGTGAGACAGGGAGACACAGGAAGACAGACACAGGGAGACACAGGGAGACAGACACAGGGAGACAGACACAGGGAGACAGACAGTGAGACAGACACAGCCAGTACAACCAGGTGGCTGCTGCCATGGGGTGAGACAGGAGACACAGGAAGACAGACACAGGGAGACACAGGGAGACAGACACAGGGAGACAGACAGTGAGACAGACACAGCCAGTACAACCAGGTGGCTGCTGCCATGGGGTGAGACAGGGAGACACAGGAAGACAGACACAGGGAGACAGACACAGGGAGACAGACACAGGGAGACAGACAGTGAGACAGACACAGCCAGTACAACCAGGTGGCTGCTGCCATGGGGTGAGACGCACACACACAGACAGGAGACAGACTGATAGACACAGGGAGACAGACAGGGAGACAGACAGTGAGACAGACACAGCCAGTACAACCAGGTGGCTGCCGCCATGGGGTGAGACAGGGAGACAGACAGGGAGACACAGTAAGACAGACACAGGGAGACAGACAGGCTTCATTCTTTGATATGTACAATTTATGTTCAATTTATTGAACCGTCTAATATCACATTAAGTGAACAGACGTAAAATTGAAGACATACATACAGGGAGACAGTGAGACAGACACAGCCAGTACAACCAGGTGGCTGCTGCCATGGGGTGAGGGAGACAGACACAGTGAGACAGACAGACAGGCACAGTGATTGATATATATATTATAATGAGTGGGCTGACCGAGCTTCCAAAAGGGGCGCAAAACACGAGGAAGGATCTTGCGAGTTAATTTATTCACTTTCAGTATATGAGACTTACAGTTTACTGGAAAAGAAATCAAGGAATCAAATGAAGTTATTGGGTAAAGATTTTGGTAAAATCTCTGATAAACATGTTATAGAGACTTATAACCTAAAACATATAGTTTTTAATTTCCCCCATTACAGCATGGCAAAGTTCAGACAAATTATCTCACTTCTTTATTGATTAACTCTCGGAGGACGGCTGTCCATTATAGCTTATCAGTGTAAAGCAAGTTTTGGACGGCTGTTCACTATAGCGGATTTGCTGTTCGCAGATTTTTCACGTGGCGTCCACCTGATACTATGACTAGTACAGCTTAACATAGCTTCATGGGCTTGTCCAGGGTCGAATGCAGAGCATAATCGGGTGATTCCATGTGTTCCGAACTCTTTGTTTGCGATTGCAGCGAGTAGGGGACATGGAGTAGTGACACAGAGTACAAAATTCAGAGTATTTTCTTCAAGCTTGTCAAAGCTCAAATATTAAAGTGAGAGCTTCATTCTTTTGATGTGTACAAACCCAGCATGTTATTCATAAGTTCAGAAAATTTTATTTTCTTTCTATGAGTTTTGTATTTTTTATGATTTTTTTTACAAACCATTACTAATGGACCGTCCATGGGTGAAAACAAGGGAGAGAACTGGCCGTCCTGAGTGAGTTAAAACTAAATTCATTATAAACAAAATTTGTAACAGGTGTTTTATGTTGTTGCAATGAAAAACTGTCAAGTCTTTGCTTAATAATCAAATGCCAAATCTTAAATCATTTTTGCCCAATATTCCTAATTGTTGTTTAGAAAATGTTTTCATTGACTTCTTATTAATGTTCATTTATACATACATACATACATACATACATACATACATACATACATACATACATACATACATACATATACATACATACATACATATGCACACACGCACACACACACACACACAAACACACACACACACACACACACACACACACACACACACACACACACACACACACACACACACACACATGCGCACGCATGCATTTGTTCCAAGTTTTTCTTTCTTTCTTTCTCTGTTCTAGTTTATATGTATACTACAATGAATTTCTCATGGTTAGATCTGTTTTTTCCTTCCATTATTCATTTAACTTTACAAACAAACACACTTACACAACAATTCTGTCTCCTCTTTCCCCATGTCCTGCTAAACTCATTTTTTGGTGGATAAACAGTAAAATGAACACACACACACACACACACACACACACACACACACACACACACACACACACACACACACTCACACACACACTCACACACACTCACACACACAAACACACACTCACACTCACACTCGCACACACACACACACACACACCACTCTCTCTCTCTCTCCTCTCTCTCTCTCTCTCTCTCTCTCTCTCTCTCTCTCTCTCTCTCTTCTCTCAATACTTAAACCCCTGTCTTTTGCCTGCACGTACAGGATGTCTGGTATCCAGACCTCTCAACAGCAACAACAACAACAACAGCAGCAGCCTACATCCAGGGCAAACACAGCAGCAGCAGCACCAACAACCACCACCACCACCACCACAGCAACAGCAACAACACCATCTTGGAAGCCCTCCCCAGACAGCAATGGGGCCAAAGCCAAAGGCCAAGCCACGGCCCCAGCCAAAGGCCAAGCCCCAGCCAAAGGCCAAGCCCCGGCCAAAGCCAAAGTGGAGAGTAAAGCCAAAGGGGGCGGCAAGGTGGTGACAGCCAACCCTCCCAAAGGCAGCAGCGCCCCATCTGCGGGCACTGTGGGGGCCACCAGCCCTGAGGAAAAACTGGGTCAGTGTCTTGTTGTGTGGTGTGTGTGGTGTAGTGTGGTGTGGTGTGGTGTACTGTGGTGTGTGTGTGTGTGTGGGGGGGGGGGGGGGGGGGTGTAATGTGTAGTATGTAGTGTAGTGTGTGGGGCACTGTGGGGACCACCAGCCCTGAGGAAAAACTGGGTTAGTGCACAGGGGGGGTGTCTTGTTGTGTGGTGTAGTGTGGTGTGGTGTGGTGTACTGTGGTGTGTGTGGGGGGGGGGGGGGGGGTGTAATGTGTAGTATGTAGTGTAGTGTAGTGTAGTGTGGGGGCACTGTGGGGGCCACCAGCCCTGAGGAAAAACTGGGTTAGTGCACAGGGGGGGTGTCTTGTTGTGTGGTGTGGTGTGGTGTGGTATCTTGAAGTGTGGTGTGTGGTGTCTTGAAGTATGGTGGGGTATGGTGTGGTGTTTTGAAGTGTGGTGTGGTGTGGTGTGATGTAATGTTGTGGGGTGCGTTGTGGTGTAGTGTAGTCTAGTGTGGTGTAGTGAGCTCTAAGATTCAATAATGGTGAGGTTTTGCAACTATTTTTGCCCACCATGAAGGCAGCCGCATTCCTTCTTGAGGGACAGTACCAGTTTGACTTGTGGAGGAGAAAAATGCCCTCCAGTGGATACCCACCCCTCAGTGACTCACTGTCAGACCGCGAGTTTGAAGCTCTGGCCACTGCACTCTGCTCCCTCTTGTGTATATATATACACACCTAGTCACTGCTGTGAGAAAAATACAGATCTGTCTTAGTTCATGATAGTCTTGCTGAAGCATTTTCGGAAAGTGTTTCAGTTGGATGTACTGTGTGTGTTGTATGAGCATATCATGTGTTGTATTTACACCTTTTTTTATATGTGACGCTCCACCACATAACAAGTCGCTTTGCACGAGGTCAATTTTAGTCATTGACATGTTATTGATTTGCAATAAAAAGGCTATTCAATACCAAAAAAAAAAGATAAAAAATTGGAAAATTCTAAGAGCATTACAAACTGAAATGCTGGACTGCAGGAAGTGACAAAATGAGAAATGGGACATTTTTTTGCAAGATAATAGGTGGTCAGATGTAGGGCTTGGGTGTTTTTAAGTGCGTTTTTAAATCAACAGGACACACACTTATACCTTGATACTCTAGTACAAGTTGTGTGTGTGTGGCCATAGTTTTTTATCATCAAAATCTCAAAATCAACATCCTGACCCCCCACCTGCCTGAAATGGCTCCTAGCAGAAAAGTGGGTCAGGTGCAGAGTAACTCATTTTGTGGTAGTGTTGCATATATACTCCAGAGAATTTTTTTATTTTAAAGAATTGTTGATTTATAATTTAAAAAAAAAAAAAAAAAAAAGGAATCCAAATATGTTTTTTTAAAAAAAGATCAGTTTTATTTATTTCATTTTATTTTTTATTTATTTATTTTATATTTTTATTTTATTCTTTTATATCGAGGATAATGGAATAAGCACTCTTGTGCTTTTTTACATCCATACCCCGTGTGTATGCTGTTTTGTAAATGTCATCTGTTCCCACCGGCACACGATGGCCTACTCTTACAAAAATTTAGTGTGTGCACAAGATGTTCTGCGTGCGTTCACACACGGGGCCTCAGTTTATAGTCTCATCCGAAGGACTATGGGGGAGAGTGGAGTCAGCACTGATGTTAACTCCAGGAGAAAAATCTCGAACGGGAATCGAACCTGGGTCATCAAATTGCCAGCGCAATGTTCTGTTCCCTTTTTAAAGGATGTACGTTTCTTATGCACCAATCTTAAGATTTATATATAGATATTTTTCTTTTTTGCCACCCATGGCAGACTACTCAGGGCTGGAGGGGGCCACAGGGTTCACGCCCCCCAAGGAGGTGGCCCAGTGGGAGGAGCCCCGAGAGGCCGAGCACGAAGACGACGTCAATGAGGTTCGGCGCCGCCGCCTCCAGAGGTTTTCGCAGGAGAAACCCAAAACAAACGCAGATAACTTGGATTTGGACTGATTGGTTTCTTCCTCTGGCCTGCATGAGTCTGCAGAGTGTCTGTGATTCGTCTGGCTTGTGGTGATGGTCGAGTGTGTGGTGTGTCTGTGTATGTCGTGTGTGTGTGTGTGCGTGTGTGTGTTTGTGTGTGTGTGTGTGTGTGTGTGGTGTGTGTGTGTGTGTGTGTGTGTGTGTGTGTGTGTGTGTGTGTGTGTGTGTGTGTGTGTGTGTGTGTGTGTGTGTGTGTTGTGTGTGTGAGGTGTGTGTGTGTGTGTGTGTGTGTGTTGTGTGATTTGTGATAGCAAAGTTTGAGGTCAGAAGGTGTGTTGATAAGGGAACATGTGTAACCCAGATGTGGTATTCATGGTTGATCGGGTTATAAACTATGCATGTGCATGCATGCACACAATTAGTGTGTATATGTTTGTCGAGTGATTGTGTGTGTGTGTGCATGCGAGCGGTGTGCGGTGTGTGTGTGTGACGAGAAAGTGAAAAAGATGAAGCAGCAGGTTGGAGGCATGTTTCAGAAGTTGAGAAAACTGAGCTATATACTGTATAGGTGATGTATATACTTGCATATAGATGTTGTGTGTGTGTGTGCATGTGCATGTGTGTGTGGGGAGAGGGAGATTGTCAGCGTTGTGCATCTGTTCAGGTGACAGGGCAGTTTCTTCTTGCAGCGCATCAACATGGGACAACAGTGTACAGGTATACTACTCAAAAAAAAAATAACAAGGACCACAGCAAGTGTGGAACTAAACTATTCCAAAGAGAACAAGCACTTGCTCACTCTGTGAATGGATACTTCGGTGGTGCAGTAGTTTCAACATGATTCAGTGGTTCCTCACTTTCTCAGCAGCAGGAGAGATAAAGGTGAAGTGTCTTGCCAGCAGTCGTGTTGAATATGAATTGATAATATGCAGGCTAGGTTATTTTCTTGGTCTGTTCTGAAGGGTTATTTAGTGAGGCATCAGATTTCATATTTTATTTGAGGCAAGTTTTGTGGTTTTTGTCCAGTATGTGTAATGACTTCTGCCCACAGATCCACAAGAAAATTAACCAGTTTTTGTTTTTGTTTTATTTTCTGTTTTTGTTTTGGTTTTGTTTGTTTGTTTGTTTGTTTGTTTTTTTTTGGGGGGGGGGGTTTGCTGTGTCAATACTTATACGTTTAATGAAAACTACTTCTCCTTAATGCAGATTTCAGGAGTTAGAAAAGTGAATTGTAAATGAAAATAAACAAGGGTGTTTTAAGTATTGTACAATAGATCAGTGTTTCTGAATTTATTAATGTGTTTCTTAAGTAATAAGAATCAGCCACCTGTATTTGTCCCCTCTGTGGAATCTAGTCGAATGAAGTTAATGCATCACTTTTGAAAGTGAAAGGATAGAGAGAAGAGAAAAGTCGTAGATTCAGTGTTTTGACACTTTTTCTGTAGAGCGTTAGAGATGATACAAAGAGCTCTGGCATTGACAGGGTGAAGATTATTTATTAAAGTTTTAGCAGCAGTATTCTGAGGCAAAACAGAAGATATGAAGAAATAAGGAAGCCATTAAGATTTTTCTTACTTTTATTCGTATTCTTATGGAAAAACAGGAGATATAAAGAAATAAGAAAGCAGTTCAGATTTTTTTAGCATTATCATTCTTATGAAAAAACAGAAGATATAAAGAAATAAGGAAGCCGTTCAGATTTTTTTTTTTTTTACCATTATTCATATTCTTATGAAAAAACAGGAGATATAAAGAAATAAGAAAGCAATTCAGATTTTTTTAGCATTATCATTCTTATTGAAAAAACAGAAGATATAAAGAAATAAGGAAGCAGTTCAGATTTTTTATCATTTTATCGTTCATATGAAAAAACAGGAGATATAAAGAAAAGAAGAATGCAGTTCAGATTTTTTTTTTTAGCATTTTATCATTCTTATGAAAAAACAGGAGATATAAAGAAAGAGGATAGCAGTTCAGATTTTTTTTTAGCATTATTGTTCTTATAAAAAAAACACCCAAAACTAGGAGATATAAAGAAAATAAGGAAGCAGTTCACATTCTTCAAATACCCAACACCACAGGGACAGGATAGATGTGTTCCAAACTTGATTGACACAGACAAGAGAAGAGATTCAGCAGTATTACTGGAGGAAAGAGAACACACAGGTATTTTTAACGGCTCCTCCCAGTGTGTCAAAGGCCGGGTGAGGTTGAATGCTCTGTCTGTGGTTCCTGGGACTTTTCTGGTTCTGCCTCTTGTTATTCCTGCCTCTTGCTTAAGTGGGATGTGCTGGGCCTGACTTGTCAGGGGCTTCATGGCAGTGCAGAACATTGTCACTTACTTACAGACAACAATAGTTGCTGTTCAGTGAAGAAGATGAAGAATTCCAGCTAGAACAGGACTCTGACTTGTAACACAGGATTTCAACAACAAATTTTACTGACCCCTGTTTTAGTTTTGTTCTTGATTTCAGTGCTGTAAAAAAAAAATGTGTATGTATGCAGATTCCTTTTTGTCTTTTAAAAAAAAATTTTGGTTAAAGTGTGTATGGTGGGGATGGAAGGCAGTGTAAGCATTTGTGATGCCATAGTCCATTCTGTCACACCCTTGTTCCCCAATTTATCCAAGTGCTTACAAGTTGAGAAGATCATGGGACTTGTGCTTGATGTCTGTATCTTGAGCCCAGTCTTCATATGATACGCATCAAACCAGTTGAACAAAAAGTGCTAAGGGAGAGAGAGAGAGTGAGAGAGAAAGAAAGAGACCAAAAAAAAAAAATCACATGTTTAAATTAACTCTAAATCTATTCCTGTTCATGAAACTTGTATTTCAGGGGGAAAAAAAAAAGAAACTGGCAGATTCAAATTAAAACACACCGAATCATTTGGAGAAAACAAAATCTTTGAGTTTGAGATTTGTTTTTTTTTTGGATGTGTAAGCTTTGTGTCTTTGTGCATGTCTGTGTTGGAGAGTGTCACAGTACGGCAGTGACCTTTTGACCTCCGTCAGCAGGGAAACCCCCCTTGGTAGGACAGTCAGTGGTGGTCCACACTTTTTGGCCTGTCCCTCTGATAAACCAGCAACTATTCCAACCGCAAAGAAAGTGAGAGAGAAAAGGTTGTCTGGCCAGAGTGGGCTTTATAGCAAATCTCGCCCCTTATTTTCATATCAAACTGTGGTGTAAAAAAAGTGTTGAGAACTATGAGGAATGGAGGAAGCTGGTTGATACATCTCCACTGCAAGGAATGGAGGAAGCTGGTTGCAAGGTCTCCAGTGGTGCCTCAACAGTCAGCCAGACTACAGGATGGGTGTAGATGAAGTGAAAGAAGTGGACTAGGATAGGAATGAATACCGAGAACTGTGGAGAGTGTAGCTCCTATGACGTGAAGTGGAAGGGGGCCTTGTTGGTCTGTAGGATGTGGGGAAGACTGTGTGTGTGTGTGTGTGTGTGTGTGTGTGTGAGTGTCCAGTCTGGTGTACAGAGGTGGGGAAGTGTGTGTGTGTGTCCAGTCTGGTGTACAGAGGTGGGGAGAGAGTGTGTGTGTGTGTGTGTGTGTGTGTGTGTGTGTGTCCAGTCTGGTGTACAGAGGTGGGGAAGTGTGTGTGTGTGTGTGTGTGTGTGTGTGTGTGTGTGTGTGTGTGTGTGTGTGTGTGTGTGTGTGTGTGTGTGTCCAGTCTGGTGTACAGAGGTGGGGAAGTGTGTGTGTGTGTGTGTGTGTGTGTGTGTGTGTGTGTGTGTGTGGTGTGTGTGTCCAGTCTGGTGTACAGAGGTGGGGAAGTGTGTGTGTGTGTGTGTGTGTGTGTGTGTGTGTGTGTGTGTGTGTGTGTCCAGTCTGGTGTACAGAGGTGGGGAAGTGTGTGTGTGTGTGTGTGTGTGTGTGTCCAGTCTGGTGTACAGAGGTGGGGAGAGAGTGTGTGTGTGTGTGTGTGTGTGTGTGTGTGTGTGTGTGTGTGTGTGTGTGTGTGTGTCCAGTCTGGTGTACAGAGGTGGGGAAGTGTGTGTGTGTGTGTGTGTGTGTGTGTGTCCAGTCTGGTGTACAGAGGTGGGGAGAGAGTGTGTGTGTGTGTGTGTGTGTGTGTGTGTGTGTCCAGTCTGGTGTACAGAGGTGGGGAAGTGTGTGTGTGTGTGTGTGTGTGTGTGTGTGTGTGTGTGTGTGTGTGTGTGTGTGTGTGTGTGTGTCCAGTCTGGTGTACAGAGGTGGGGAAGAGTGTGTGTGTGTGTGTGTGTGTGTGTGTGTGTGTGTGTGTGTGTGTGTGTGTCCAGTCTGGTGTACAGAGGTGGGGAAGTCTGTGTGTGTGTGTGTGTGTGTGTGTGTGTGTGTGTGTGTGTGTGTGTGTGTGTGTGTGTCCAGTCTGGTGTACAGAGGTGGGGAAGTCTGTGTGTGTGTGTGTGTGTGTGTGTGTGTGTGTGTGTGTGTGTGTGTGTGTGTGTGTGTGTGTGTGAGTGTCCAGTCTGGTGTACAGAGGTGGGGAAGTGTGTGTGTGTGTGTGTGTGTGTGTGTGTGTGTGTGTGTGTGTGTGTGAGTGTGTGTGTGTCCAGTCTGGTGTACAGAGGTGGGGAAGTGTGTGTGTGTGTGTGTGTGTGTGTGTGTGTGTGTGTGTGTGTGTGTGTGGTGAGTGTGTGTGTGTCCAGTCTGGTGTACAGAGGTGGGGAAGAGTGTGTGTGTGTGTGTGTGTGTGTGTGTGTGTGTGTGTCCAGTCTGGTGTACAGAGGTGGGGAAGAGTGTGTGTGTGTGTGTGTGTGTGTGTGTGTGTGTCCAGTCTGGTGTACAGAGGTGGGGAAGTGTGTGTGTTGTGTGTGTGTGTGTGTGGAGTGTGTGTGTGTGTGTGTGTGTGTGAGTGTCCAGTCTGGTGTACAGAGGTGGGGAAGTGTGTGTGTGTGTGTGTGTGTGTGTGTCCAGTCTGGTGTACAGAGGTGGGGAAGTGTGTGTGTGTGTGTGTGTGTGTGTGTCCAGTCTGGTGTACAGAGGTGGGGAAGTGTGTGTGTGTGTGTGTGTGTTGTGTGTGTGTGTCCAGTCTGGTGTACAGAGGTGGGGAAGAGTGTGTGTGTGTGTGTGTGTGTGTGTGTGTGTGTGTGTGGTCCAGTCTGGTGTACAGAGGTGGGGAAGAGTGTGTGTGTGTGTGTGTGTGTGGAGTGTCCAGTCTGGTGTACAGAGGTGGGGAAGAGTGTGTGTGTGTGTGTGAGTGTCCAGTCTGGGTGTACAGAGGTGGGAAGAGAGTGTGTGTGTCCAATCTGGGTGTACAGAGGGAGCAGGCAGGTGTGGCGCTACAGGACACCTTGACCCCATCCTATCCTGTGTCAGTGTGTGTGCACACAGTGCAGGAAAAAACTAAACATAAACAGACTTTTTGCAACACCCCCAGTCTTGATCACAATGTTCCTCCTTTAAAAATGTGCTGTAAATTACTTTTGGGGAAGGGAGGGGAGGTTCCCATACCTCAGGCTAGAGCTGAATTTCTGTCTCTGAGATAATAAAGTATTTGAATTTGGAAGAGCTGAGAAGTTTGCCACTGGTGACATTGTGCGTATGCAACTGTTTGCCCACCATTAACCTTTTCCCCAACGGGTAACCCACCATAGGGTAACCCACCATAGGGTAACCAGCCAGCTACTAACCCTTCCCTACGCATCACCCACTACTGGGTTATAGTAGCATACAAATTTTAATGTGCATGTGTACTGTCTCGGAAAGAAGGAGTTCTCTCCCTTAACGCAGGAATAATGTGAAGGTAGCTGCATTTTGTTGTCTGGGATAAATTATATTTTAAATCCATGGTTCTTATGAGACAGGTCTTCGTATCTAGTTCACACAGACAGAGAACTAGGAAAGAAAGAGGACGCTGTGTTTTCCTGAGAAACTGGTGATGACTGATTCGGTGTTTGCCCTTGGGGACGGGATAGCTCAGTGGTCAGAACACTCGCTTTCCCCCAGCCAAGGTTAAGCAGCATCGAGCGTGGTTACCAATTGGATGGGTGACCGCCTATATACCTTGGTTTGTAAATGTGTACCTGCCCTCTTCAGGGTCAGGGAAGGTAAAGCAGCGAGGGAGAGGAGTTGGGCGCCGCCTTC
>CM060324.1:58435829-58438329 GCA_030674155.1 Stramonita haemastoma
AGGCTGTTCAGTGCATTCTGTATCAGTAGTGTGCATGAATGGCTATTTTCTCTGGACTTGGGATCTTTTCTTTTTTTTTTCTCTCTCTCTCTCTTTTAACTCAAAGCACAGAGCATGACAGAACGCCACAGTGTTCCAGTTCTCAGGCCACGTTTTCAGACAACAGAACGCTACAGCAGTTGTTTTTTTTTGTTTTTTTTAATGTGGCGGCCTATGACTATGAGTATGACTCGCATAGCTAGATATAGACTTGTAAACCTGTCCAAGGTCGAAGAAGTTACAGCGTTGTTAGGCAATTTTGTGTGTTTGGGATTCTTCTTCTTCAGCGATTGCTGGGAGTACCCGACACGACCAGCTTTTTCAATCTCAAGCCAGTTAAAAAATTTAGAGTATTTTCTTCATGTCAGCCAAAGCTCCAATACTGAGATGAGAGTTTCAATCTTTCGGTATGCACTAACACAGCATACCATTTATACATTCAGAAAGTTTCATTTACTTACTGTATCTTAAAAAAATTTTTTTTTTTTTTTTTTTACTATGACAAAATAGGGAAAAGCAAGGGATATAATTAACTGCTGTCCTCAGTGAGTTAATGAATGGAGGGTATAACTATATGTCACTGAGTCCTGCTGGTCACACTTGTCATGGCAGGAGACAATCTCCACAGAACATTTCTTTTTTAAAGACAACATTTCAACACAGGCCTTGGTGCTTTGTTTACTGACCCAGCTTCAGGTCTGAACCAACTGAACACTTGAGATAAGGCTGAACAGCTAGGAAGAGTGATAATAATGACCACAAGAGTCTGCCGGAGATGAGCATTTGACTTCAATCACATCAGTAGGGGAAGAGGAATCAACTTGATTTCACCATGCATTCCAGTGTGTATGTGAGAGAGAGAGAGAGAGAGAGAGAGAGAGAGAGAGGCAAGACAAGGCAAATTCTTTTATTCGGGGATAATAGATAAGCAGAGAGAGAGAGAGAGAGGGGATCTTTTAAAGGAAGTGTAACTGTATAGTTCATCTTAGCCACCAACCAAACAGCACAGGACAGAAGGCACTGGCAGGGTGATGATGGTGATGGCACACAGCCCTGATGCTTCATGGCACTAGCTCACAGACACTGTCAGCATCACTTTCAGGGGACCCCCCAACCCAATCTTCATAAATGCAAAAAAAAATAAAAGGAAACAACAAGGGGCTTCAGTACGATACAGGATACCCTCCCCTGTGCTGCTGCCAGGTGCCTGTCAGTATAAATAGCATCCCCCACCTGGAAATTCTGCACTGGGACATTAATCTTATCACAACAAGAAGAAATTCTGATAGGAATTCCCTCTTTTTTTTCCCTCTGTTTATGCCTTTTTCCTTTTCTTCTGGTCACTACTTCCATGTCTGGAAAATCTGTGCTAGAAATATCCTCTTTTCTTTCACTCTCTTTGTTTCTGTCTTGTTCCTCTCCTTCCTGTCATCTCCTTCTTCTCTATGTTCTACCTTCTTTTTTTTCAGAAAGACTTAAAAGATAGCAATTCTCTGCCACACTGAAGTCAGATGTGCAAGGCCTGGCTTATCAGGTGCCCAACAGCAGTGCAGTGCTTTTTTTTTTCCTATGACAAGTAACAGTAGCTGCTGTCTGGGCATTTGAGGATGAAGAAGAAAGAAGCCCTCACAATACCAATGACTGCTGCACCTCATTTCATGATGCTATTGTTGGTCAGGAAGTCTGAACAGATGGCCTAATTCTCTTCTTCACTTCATTGATAATAATAAAGATAATGATGATAATATAATTATGGACTTTTTATAGCGCTGAATTTTGTAAAGCCAACAAATCAAAGTGCTTGCATTCAAAGCATTCACGTGCATGTGCCTGTTCACAAATAAGATCAACAGATTTCAAATCCACACACACACACACATACACACACACATACACAGACACAAATATCGCACTAAGGACAACACACACACACACACACACGCACAGAGTACCACACTAAGGCAAGGTGATGGAGATGAAGGAGGCTGACAGATGTGAGGTGCAATGATGGAGGAAGATCCTGGGTAGAAAATAAGGCTGGATTTGAACGTGTCAAATGAAGGCTTCTGGCGAAGGAAGAGGGGTAGGTCATTCCCAACAGATGGACCACGACTGACAACGTCATCAGTAATCTGACCGGTCACTGCAGGACATGCCTAAGGAGTCTGCAATAGCATCTTGTTCGCACAGCTTGTGTCTTTTAGGCAGTGAGAATGGGTTTGGGGTGGGTTTTTTGTTGTTCTTCTTCTTTATTTAAAATGATCACCATGCAAGGAATCTGAATGAAGACTTCACTAACACGCAGACAAGTTAATAGACCAACACCACAAATAATAAACGATGACAACAAAACTCTCCATACTATCACATCTTTTTTTTTTCTAAGCGGCAGTGTTTGAAACGAATATGTATTGTGACGAGGCCAGGCCATAGTGCAAGGTGCTGCCTGAAGTGTACATTA
>CM060324.1:58445829-58458329 GCA_030674155.1 Stramonita haemastoma
GGTCTTAGAGTAAAGGTCAAGGCGGTCATAGCATAAAGGTCAAGGTGGTCATAGCGTAAAGGTCAAGGTGGTCATAGTGTAAAGGTCAAGACGGTCATAGCGTAAAGGTCAAGGTGGTCTTAGCGTAAAGGTCAAGGTGGTCATAGCATAAAGGTCAAGTGGTTATAGCGTAACGGTCAAGGTGGTTATAGCGTAACGGTCAGGGTGGTCATAGTGTACAGGTCAAGGTGGTCATAGCATAAAGGTCAAGGTGGTCATAGCGTAACAGTCAGGGTGGTCATAGTGTACAGGTCAAGGTGGTCATAGTGTAAAGGTCAAGGCGGTCATAGCGTAAGGGTCAAGGTGGTCTTAGAGTAAAGGTCAAGGCGGTCATAGCATAAAGGTCAAGGTGGTCATAGCATAAAGGTCAAGGCGGTCATAGTGTAAAGGTCAAGGCGGTCATAGCGTAAAGGTCAAGGCGGCCATAGCATTACGGTCAAGGTGGTCATAGCGTTACGGTCAAGGTGGTCATAGCGTTAAGGTCAAGGTGGTCAGTGTTAAGGTCAAGGTCGATAGCGTAAAGGTCAAGGTGGTCATAGCGTAAAGATGACATTTACAAAACTGCATACACACAGGTAATGGATGAAAAAAAGCACATGAGTGCTTATTCCATTACCCTTGATATAAAAGAATACATAAATAAAATAAGTAAATAAATAGCAGAATACATAATACTCTAACAACAACAAGAAGAACACCACCACCACCAGCATAAAAACAGACCTGGTCCCCAGGCAGACTGGGGTTGCCCCAGGGCTTGTGGGTTCGGGTCAGGTCCTGGTGTGCAATGTCGGAGGCGGAGAAGAGCAGACGCAGACCCTGGATCCTGAGGAAGGTGGAGAACCAGTACGCTGCATCGTCCCCACAGTCCATGCCTTCAAAACGCTCGTCCCACACCCTGAACAATCAACAGCCAACAGCACTGCACCACACCACACTCAGCACTGAGCTCTGTTGTCTGCAGCTAGTGTGTTTATCTGTGGAGTGGTGTGTGTGTGTGTGGGTAAGAGTAGGCCATCATGAGCCGGTGGGAACAGATGACAATATTTACAAAACTGTATACACACGGGGACTGGATGTAAAAAAGCACAAAAGTGCTTATCCCATTATCCTCAATATAAAAGAATTTTTGAAAAAAAGAATGTTTTAAAAAGTGTGTGTTGTGTGTGTGTGTGTGGTGTGTGTGTGTGTGTGTGTGTGTGTGTGTGTGTGTGTGTGTGTGTGTAGTGTGTGTGTAGTGTGTGTGTGTATCTTATTTTATTTATTCTTTTATTGCGAGGATAATGGAATAAACACTCATGTGCTTTTTTTCATCCAGTCCCTGTGTGTATGCTGCATCGTCCCCACAATCCATCCCCTCAAAATGCTCGTCCCACACCCTGAACAACAGACAACAGCACACCGCACTGAGCACTGAGCTTTGTTGTCTGAAGCTAGTGTGTCTTTATCTGTGGAGTGGTGTGTGTTGTGTGTGGGGGTGGTGGTGGTGGTGGGGGTGGGTGGGCATGTTTGTGGGTGGGTGGGTGGGAGGGTATCTGTGTGTGTGTGTGTGTGTGTGTGTGTGTGTGTGTGTGTGTGTGTGTGTGTGTGTGTGTGTGTGTGTGTGTAACTCTGTGTGTGTGTGTGTGTTTTATTATTATTTTTTATTTTTTATTTTATTTATTCTTTTATAGTGAGGATAATGGAATAAGCACTTATGTGGGTTTTTTTTCCATCCAGTCCCCATGTGTATGCAGTTTTGTAAATCTTGTCATCTGTGAGTGTGTGTGTGTGTGTGTGTGTGTGTGTGTGTGTGCGCGCGCGTGTTGTTTGTTGTTTTTTTTTTGGTTTTGTTGTATTTGGTTTGGTGGGGGGGGGGGGAGGGGAGGATTGGTTAAAGATTTTTGAACGAAAACAAACCAACAAAAAAAAAAACCAACTTGACCAAACAAGTGCTCACATGTATGCACACACACACACACACACACACACACACACACACCCCACACCCACGCACGCACGCACGCACGCACGCACGCACGCACGAACACAAACACACACACACACACACACTGATAGTCCTTCAGATGAGACTATAAACTGAGGCCCTGTGTGCGAACGCAAGTTCTGCTTGCGCACATGTTAATCCTGTTCCGCTTTTCGTAAGAGTAGGCCATCGTGTGCCGGTAGGAACAGATGACAAGATTTACAAAACTGCATACACTTGGGGACTGGATGTAAAAAAGCACAGGAGTGCTTATTCCATTATCCTTGATTTAAAATAATAAATTGATAAATAATAAAATCAATAAAATCATACAGGAATGGCTATATACATCAATCAATCAAAATCTCAAAAACAACAACCTGACCCCTACCTGGCACCTAGCAGAAAAGTGGGTCAGGTGTGGTGGCGAAGCATTACAGATAATCATTTTATTACTGTACACAAACAATGCAGTACATACTGGTCTGGCCCTCGTCCAGACTTACCTGCACTTGATGACCTTGGAGCGGTCAGTCATGGGACACAGGGGCACGGTCAGTGTGGGCATGCTGGGGCCTCTGATCACCAGTTCTCCCCCCTTCAGTTCCGTTTCCACCAGCGCCATCTTGGCAAACTGGCGTTGGGTCACAAAATCTCCATTGGACCGAGTCACCATCCAGTGCCTGTCAACATCAGTCATCAATATTGGGGTTGTTGTGTTCTAAAGGTTCTCTAAACCTGGATCTATGGACAAACTGAAAGGTGGAAGAATCCAGCTTTAGACGATCATAGTGGTTCAGTGAATTAAAGCAAAGCAACAGACTCCCAACCCTATGTCCCTCATACAGATGACAGGGGCCTGTCAGTATGTGTAGCATTCTGGAAATTATGCGCTAGGAATTCCCTCTTTTCTATCCTCTCTTTGTTTCTGCCTTGTTCCTTTTCTTCCTGTCACCTCCTTGTTGTCTGTTTTCTGCCTTCTTTGCCATTCTGTCTTTTTCCAGAAGACATAAAAAGACAACAGTTCTCTCCCATGCTGGAGTTGGATGCACTGGACCTGACTTGTCAGGCACTTAACCGAGTCCAGGTCTAACCTTCAGTGGTACCTGGTAGTGGTGCATATCTCATCTAGAAACAGGATTTCTGACATCTTCCAAATCAGCATTTGTGCCCACAAGCCAGTGCCTCATTGCATTTTGTATTATATATATATAATATCTATACACTAATACAGGTACTTGAAGAAAAATGTATAGTCACAGATTAAGCACGAATACTGAAAATCCTTCGCAAGTGCCTTGCCGGTCTTTTTGTTACACTACAGTATAAATTTATGCACTATGTCTAGAAAATACAGTGTGCAAGATAAAACGATATTGACTTTTTTCCCCAGTTCACAGAAAAAGCTTAAATAAAAAAATGTATTCATGAACTCAACTTTTGACTGAAGTGAAGTAGTGCTTAATTTCCCATATATATATTTATATATATGGGTTTTTTAAAAAAAAGTAGCTACAGTATTGCTGATGAGTGTTAAATATTCTGTCACTGGCGTCAACAAATAATGGGTTTCAAGAACACAAAAAATATCTGGCATGATGACGATCTACTGGGCTGTGTAGCTGGTCCAGTAAATGGTTTATAATCATTTCAAATAAATAGACAAAGGTTTATTTACATTTAAATAGACAAAGGTTTATAAATTCTAAATGAACATTTAAACAGATTTGTAATATTAATTTTAAGCAGACAAAGGTTTATGATCATTTCTTTCTCAAAAACAAACTCAAACTGATGGGAAGACTAAGACTAGTATGAACCTGTACCAGAAACAGCCAGCCTTTTCAAACACTTCAACTGTGATAGTAAGTGAGCAAATCTGCAGCATGTATCACACTCCTGCCCAGAGAACAATGGGGGAGGGAGGGGGGGGGAGGGCAAAGAGAAAAGATTGATCCCAGGGTTATTGTAACAACACTAACTTGTTCAAATTGTGATAGAACTTTTTTTCTGCTAATGGGAAAAGTAACAGTGGGTATTGCATTTATCCAGAATCTGACACTTTATATGACATGATAATTATAGGCTCTGCTATTTTTCTCATTCTTCTGAAGAAAAGCAGTAGTTGGGTAGCTAAAAATATACTAAACTTTATTAATGAACTGGAGTTGAACAAAGGCCTAAATTTGTTTTCATAATGTAGAATTCAAATTCTTATATTCTCTTTTATTTTTAAAGCATCAAAGTAATTACCTGTCTGTCGCTTTGCCGTGTTTCAACCCCAAACGTGTACAGGTCCCTTCGGGTACTGAGATCCCACGGCATGATTTCACTGGGTAACAATTCAACTGCGACACCGTTCCAACCTTGACCATTCGCCGTCGTCTGTTTTTTCGCGTCAGAACCCCGAACGCGATTTTGGCGACTGCTCCCACAAGCAAAACGCCGAATATAAATGATTCACTGGGTGGATCGGACATTTTTTCTTCCTAACTTGAAGTGCAAGTATGCTGTGCACAAAACACACTTGGGGTGAAGTCAGATGCGAGATCCTTGAACTTCGATGAAAAAACTAAGTTCAAGTTGACCCAGTTGTGCCACTGGATAACTGCCTATCTGGTGATGCTCATCTAAAGCAACAACACGAACATCAGACACAGATGATACGACTTAGATACAATGCAAACTGTAACTGGGTAAAAACTTCCAGTGCAATCTTCTTCACCGCAATGAGCTACGTAACATGCCACCACATTCACACCAACTCAAGGCTACACCTTTTTTGCGAAGCACTGCGTCAGATGTTCCGGGTCATAGGCCTAAAGCAACACCCCTTTCTAAAACGTGACGATGGATAAATTTTGCTTCGTATCATCGCCTATCATTATGTATTTGTTATGAAAGATTTCAGACTGCTTCTCATCCTTTAATACCCCACCCCCCAACTTCCCCACCTAGGCTAAAGCCGGTTTAGAGACATCTCATGTAGATCTAATTGCTTTGTTGATCTTTTGTTTGTTGTTGTCATTGACAAACTCTAAGATTTTAATAACATTTTTGGCGTCAGCAAGATGATTTATCGAGACTAGGCCCTAGTGTCTTCTGTCTCCCAGGTGATTCTAGGTCAGTTTTGTCATGTGTTTCGGGTTATCTTGTCTTACCTTGTCTAGCTTTGTCCGGCTTACGTTAATTAAGTTTTAGCCTGCTTATCTTATTTTGTTTTCATTTTATTTTTTTATTTTGAAGATAATGGAATGAACACTCGTGTGTTTTTTTTTAACATCTAGTCTCCGCGCATGCGTTTGTGTGTAGTTTAGTGTGGTGTACTTTTTTGTAAAGCAGGAATCAGACTAAGATGTTGATCATTAAGTTTTTGCTTGCTGCTGGTTCGGATTTTTTTTTTTTTTTTAATGTTTTGAACTGAAGGTATAGATCTAGGTTTGATTTTTTTAAAGTGTGTTCTTTCTTTAATTTAACGTCTGTTCGCTCAACGTGATATTAGATCACATTGTGGCGATTTGATCTGTGCATGATCTGTCTTGTCGGAAGCCTGCCTGTTCATCCCTGAGTGTCTTGTCTAGTGCCGTCTTCAGTCTTTCTAAGTCAGTACTTTCCCTGGTATAGACAGCAGCATGATTCCTCTCCAGTTGTTACAGGATGACAGGTCCCTTTCTTTGGCAGTTTCACTAGGTAGCCTTTCTTCCAGTCTATCTGGCACACTCTTTGCTCCCAGATCTTGTGTTAGGAGTGGGTGCATCATGTCAGTTGAAGTCTAGATATCTGCCTTCAGTGCTTCAGGGGGTATACCGTCGGGACCTGCTGTTTACCTGACTTGAGTGACTTTAGGGGCTTTGTGATCTCAGTTTTTGATGGTGGGGGGGGGGGGGGGGTGGGGGTTAATACCAAGGATTTCAGAAGGTGGCAGGAACAGATGGTGCAGGTCTATTGAGTCTTTCATTGAAGTGCTCAGCCCAGCTTGCTCTCTGGTCCTCCTCACCTGAAATGGTATTGCCATTTTTGTCTTTGATGGGGGAGTAGGTTTGCGGAAGGGGGGGGGGGGGGGGGGGGTTCTTCCAGAAAACGTCCTCGTGATCTCGTATAGTCTCTTCGTGTTTCTTTGGCCTGCTGCAATCTCTGCTTCCTGAGTCAGCTCCTCGATGAAGTTTCTCTTGTCCTTTCTTGCACTTCTTTTTACTGCCCGGTTCTTGTCCCAGTAGCATGCTTGAAAGTGTCTGCTTCCTTCTTTGATCTTGTGTTTTGTTGATCTGGTCTTTCAGCTGTTTTCTTTCGGTGATCAGTGCCCATGTTTCTGTTGTCAGCCATTCCTTGTGTTTCTTTTTTCTCGGGACTGTTTGGCATGTTGTCTTCCAGGTCTCATGCAGACTGTGCCACTGTTCTTTGATTGTTTCCTCCGGCAGCTGGGAAAGCATACTGAACTTGTTCCATAGTTCAAGCAGACTAGCTTATACAGTCTCTGATATTAGGATTTTCTTACACTAGGACTCAGCTACAGTAGTTTGAAGACTTACGATCACAGGGGATTGATTGACAGACAACACACTACCATCAATGTCAAATTGTAACCTAAAAATATAGTATAATTGTGTAACACTCGCATTCTCTCTCTCTCTCGCTTTTTCTCTCCCCTCCACTTCAAATTGTTGGTGATGGTGTTTTTGTTTTGATGGTGTTTTTGTTTTTATTTTGTTTTTGCTTTTTTATCTTTGCTTTTGTTTTTTTTTTAATTTTGGTCTGAGGTTCAGCAATGGTGATTTTTTTGTGTGCATAACATACGACCATTTTTCCGATATAGTGGGTAAGTCAAATTAATCACATCGAGCTGATGACAGGAAAGTCTGAAAATCTTATCTCAAAAAAAAAAAAGGGGGTAAGTCAAATTAACACAGCAAACTTGTGACAACAACAACAAGATGACCAAACGAGCAAACAGAAAAACAAACCCAAACCCACACACACACACACACACGTACAGAGACAGACAGACAGACAGATTGACATAGGCAGTAGAAGAATACTGGCTGAGTTCTGCTCATGCTCAGCCCTTCCCCTCTAGCCCCTCTGTTCTATCAGTCTTATCTAAGCCTATTATCTCTCCATCTCTCCTTCCTAACCACACAGGTGTTAGGCTAGCCTAGTCCCCGCCAAGTGACGGCAGAAAAGGAAGTGTGACGAGAAAAGGTGGAGAAATCGACATCGTGACTGGCACTGCACACTGTCAACTGTTGCGCATCACCAGACTACTTTCGTCTGCTTGCTGCTGTGATCATCTTCCGTGTTGTCGCCGTTATCATCGGTAGGCCTGAACATAAATGCCAGCCTGCAATACTTACTGCTAGCGAGGTTATCATTAGTTAGAGGTTTTGTTTTAGCTTGACCTTATCTCTGATAAGGACTGAGACTAGATGTTAAAAAAAAAAAAAAAAGCGCGCATGAGTGCTTAGCCTATTCATTATCCTCGAAATAAAAGAATAAATAAATCAAACGAATAACTCAAGTCAAGTCAAATTCTTTTATTTCGAGGATTTTGAGGAATTTGACTTGACTTGAGTTATTTGCTTAAATCATTTCTTCTTTTATTTCGAGGATAATGGAATAAGCGCTCATGCGCTTTTTTTTTAACATCCCGTCTCCGTGTGCATGCAGTTTTGAAAATTTTGTCATCTGAGGTTAGTGGAGACTGATAGAAGTTTGATGTAGCAGTGGTAGTACTAGTGGAAGTGGTGGTAGTAGTAGTAGTAGGAGTAGAAGTAGAGTAGTAGTAGTAGTAGTAGTAGTAGTAGTAGTAGTAGTAGTAGTATAGGCCTAATAGTAGTAGTAGTAGTAGTAGTAGTAGTAGTAGTAGTGATGGTGGTGGTGGAAGTGGTGGTGGTGGTGGTGGTGGTGGTGGTGGTAATAGTAGTAGTATAGTAGTAGTAGTAGTAGTAGTAGTAGTAGTAGTAGTAGTTGTGTAGTTGTTGTTGTTGTTGTTGTTGTAGGAGGAGCGATAGCAATAACACATCTCCCCACCTCTTCCAGCAAACTCACCCCCCCCCCCCCCCCCCATCTCAGTAGTAGTAGTGGTGGTAGTAGTAGTAGCAGTTGCAGCAGCAGTAGTAGTTGTAACTGTGCAGCCCCCTCCTCCCTCCCGGGCCACCGGAAAACCGTCTGTTCTTCAGTTCAGATTTTCGTCAATGAATTACCATGGTAGTGTTGAGAACTCTAAAATACCCCCCCCCAACACAAACACACACACACACACACACACCACACACACACACACACACACACACACACACACACACACACACACACACACACACACACAAGAAAACACCACCACCAAAAACACCGCCCAAAAAACAAAAACATACAAAACACATACGTCGATAGATCCTTTTTTATGGAAAGAGCTAGATCTCGACTATAAAAAATAACATAATAAACACCTAGAGATCTATCTACAAATTGACGATGTATTCCATTGGTAGTGGTCATTGAAGATTTTAAATCTACAACCCCCCCCCCCCCCCCCCATCCCCCCCTCTCCTTTTCCTCTTTCTCCCTGTTCCCGGAAGGAAATGTTAGGCTTGCCAGTAGAAAGTTCAGCGGAGACTTTACGAGTTCCTGCTTTATGCCTTTGATCTTAGAGTGCTTGTTGTTGTCCTTCTTCTTTTTCTTCTCATTCTTTCTTTTTCTTCTTTCTTCTTCTCCTTCACTTGGTCATTTATTGACCACAATCTAGGCTGATTACTTCTGCCTCTGGTATACATGAATTTGCATCTTTTCTCTGTCCAAAATTTTGAAGCTCTTCCAATACATGTGCTGCGTTTGTGGTATAATAAAGCAAAACAAAACAAAAATTATTGGGGAAAAAACATCACTTATACAAAATGAACATTTTAAAGAATGGTTATATGCGACAAAAACTTTCGAGAGCAACGCGATACAGTGGAGAAATTTGTGGCGGTATGTTGTGCATTCCTTAGCCAAACGGTCTATCGATCACTCGGTATATAATGTGCATTGTCTCCCTCTTCATACCAGAGAATCACCATAAGATCATAAGGTGGAATGGCCGTGTTGTTGTGATCTTTTTTCCTCTGAGTATTCTCTTCATATTTGTCTGATTGCCAGGTCTTCACTGGCAACGAACCTCTCTCCACTCTTTCTTTTTCTTTCTTTTATTCTTTAATATCGAGGATTTATTTATTTATTTATTTATTCTTTTATATCGAGGATACAGAATAAGCATCCTGTGCTTTTTTACATCCAGTCCCCGTGTGTATGCAGTTTTGTCAATCTTGTCATCTGTTCCCACCGGCACACAATGGCCTTCTCTTACGAAAAGCGGAACAGGATTTAACGTGTGCGCAATATGTTCTGCGAGCGTTCGCACACGGGGCCTCGGTTTATAGTCTCAACCGAAAGACTTTTAGGGAGAGTGGAGTCAGCAGTGATGATGATGATGATAAAATGGAATTTATATAGCGCTTTAATCAAGTGCTGAAAGCCCTGGTGTGACCGACTCTAGTGGTTGGGTTGGGCTCTAAATAACACAGCATTATAATAATTCTACGCATCCAACAATCCTAACTGCTGCTGTGCCTTGCAGACCATGGGTGACATGGACACCGCGCAGGACGATCCAAACCCGGCAGTATCAGGACGCGGTGCGGGAGTTCTGCCACAAGCTGAACGAGTCGTACAGCCTCTTCCAGCACACCACAGCCGGGCTCATCCAGGACACGCACAGCATCGGCCAGAGGCTGTCGCAGGCCTTCAAGCAGCAGCAGGAGTTTGCCGCCGCCCTCAAGGGCGACCTGGTGGCGGGGTTCGGGGGGCAGCAGCAGCAGCAGCAGCAGGACGCGGCGGGCCTGTGCGCGGAGCTGGGCAGGGAGCTGGAGGGGCTGCACGGAGCCTACACCTGCAGCGTGCTGCACGCCACGTGCTGCTTGGCGCAGGTGGTGCAGAGTCTGGCGCAGTGGATGCAGGCGGCGGTGATGAGGGAAGCTCGCCTCAAGGCGGGGTCTGCGCCTCCGCCATCGCCGCCGCTGCCGGGGGTGGGGATGGGGGTAGGGATGGGGATGGGGGGCCCGTCTCCGCTCTCCGCCACGCAGGCCGCCCAGGGCCCGTGTTCAGGGGCTGGGGTGTCTTCCATGCAGGGCTCGGGAAATGGGGTGTCTTCCATGCAGGGCTCGGGAAATGGGGTGTCTTCCATGCAGGGCCTCGGGAATGGGGTATCTTCCATGCAGGGCCGGGAAATGGGTGTCTTCCATCAGGGCTCGGGAAATGGGGTGTCTTCCATGCAGGGCTCGTGTTCAGGAATGGGGGTGTCTTCCATGCAGGGCTGGGAAATGGGGTGTCTTCCATGCAGGGCTCGAGGAAATGGGGTGTCTTCCACGCAGGCCTCCGAAGGCCCGAAGGACGAACGGGTGTTTCCCAGGAGCGTGCGGTAGCTGTGGGTCGTCGCCTGCCGCCCACTCCCTGGCACAGGGGATGTGCTGTTGCCTGAGTGGTGGCCCCGCCCCCACGGCATCACCCCTGTTGTTCACCTGGCCACCTCCTCTTCCTCCCCACCTCTCCCCTTTGGATTTGCACCTATCCTCTGCCCTGGAACCCTTACGCTCTCCCTACCCCCCTGTCAGCCCTCCTACCCCGGCTTGCTGTACCAGCCCTTCCCTTCTGCTGTGTCGGGTCACCTGCCCTGCCCCTGGCCCCCACTGCTTACCCCCTCCACCCCACCCACCCCGCACCCCCTTCAGCCAGGTCACTGCCTCTCCCCGGAACCACAACTCCCCGCGGTGCTCCCTCTCCCCCAACTCCACAGCTCCCAACCCCCTTTCCTCCCTCTCCCTCTCCGGTGTGACTAAGGTCAAGCATACCATTATTATAGCGCTAACTATTGTAGGGGTGATGCGCTTCTGCCGAAAAAAGAAAAACACGTTACACTGGTGGGTCCAACTGAATCATGTGATTGTATAGATATATAGACTGTTCTAGCAGAGTAGCTATTTTGATAACAAATTTGAACTGGTGCCCTGTGTGTAGTGATGTATAATGTCAGTCAGCACGGTATGTTTTGGAGAAAATAATACAAGATGTCCGAAAAGAAAAAAAAAAATCGCCATCTCAGAAATCTTTGTCTCCTTCAACTTGTTTTCAGTCTTTAAAAAACAACTCCATACATACATCTCCTGCTTCTTCTTTTTTTAAACAATTGATATAGTTTTATACTATTCAGTGCCATATCCATAATAGGACATGTGTGTGTGTCAACATATCAATTTGTTCACAGCATTTATGCAAAGTTGCCTACGTGTACATAGTTTTAAAAATGAGGGTAAAAGTGAGATCGGACACAAGGAGACACGGTTTGCACATGCTATGTATAACCAGCATGTCATGGTTTTCAGAGATGGGGGTATGTGTCTGCGGAAGCTTCTCTTCACGACTTTATGGATCTCTCTGGTGTAAATCTGTAAAAAAAAAAACAAAAAACTTTCATGTGACATTATTTTTCATCTGACCCACATCCACACAAGCAGTGTTTGTATTTTCACATGATTATTATTCAAGTGATCTGATGTTAAACAAAATTTTGGCTTGTAGGAGTGATTCTTGAAGCAGTTTTATCCCTGTCCATTACAAACGTTAAACTACATCTCGGGAAGAGTGCTGGAGCTCTCGTTCAATAGCATGCATACTACCACCTTATTTTACAAGGAAACGGTGCAAAGATGTCATTAAAAATAATAAAAAAATTAAGGTGTTTGGCCACTACAAAGCAAGCTGGAAGCTAGGAGAACTTAGTTTTTTCCCCTCTCATCTTTTCTGGAACTGTGTCATCGTTAGGAATCTGAATACATTCTGTTTTAGTGCCTTGTAGTGCAATTTGTAGGCACTGCATTTTGCATTGCACTGATCTGCATTGTCCTGTTTGATGTAAATACATGCTGTTGTAAATATTGTACTGTTTTATATCGGTATATTGTAGTGTATTTTACATTGTAATTTACTGCAGGGAGTTTATATTGAACAGTGTTAGCCAATAAATTAGTCTTTTTCTTCAAGGGGTGGGTGGGGGAGGTTATTCCTCTGTAACTTTTATTGCACCGTAATTTATTAGTGTCCTGCATTGCATTGCGATATCACTGCATTGAGTTTCACTTTGCATGACGTAGCATTTAATTTGACTCTTTACAGGTATTTAACCTTGAATTTTACATTTACATTTTACACCACTTTAAGTAACAGCAGATTTCTTTGTGTGAAATTCGGGCTGCTCTCCCCAGGGAGAGCGCGTCGCCACAAGAACAGCGCCATCCATTATTTCTTTCTCTTTTTCTGTCTGCAACTGTATTTGTTTTTCTATCAGAGTGGCGTTTTCTGCCCATTTTTTCCAGGAACAACTCTCTTTTGCCGTTGGTTCTTTTACGTGCGTTAAATAATGTGTAATACACGGGACCTCGGTTTATCGTCTCATCCGAAAGACCAA
>CM060324.1:58460829-58483329 GCA_030674155.1 Stramonita haemastoma
GTGTGCATGCTGGTTTTTTTATATATAATTTTGTCATCTGCTCCTACCGGCACACGATGGCCTGCTCTTCCGAAAGGCGGACTGGGATTTTAACGTGTGCGCAAGATGTTCTGCGTGCGTTCGCACACGGGACCTCGGTTTATAGTCTCATCCGACTGACTTTGACATTCAGTTCGATTTTTTCGTCAAACTGGGAAGAAAGGGCGAGCTGGGTACGAACCCAGAAACTCGCGGTTTACATTTGGCAGGCGAACGTCTTAACCATCCTGCCACCGTCCTTCCTTTTAAAGGTAAGTTTTGATTTAAGGTATCCTTCCTTTAACATACAAACGCTTTGAAGGCTTTAAGAGATTTAGTGGTAAAGTCTCTTTTCAATTTAGTTTACAGGAGCAGCTGTAATAGCTTTACGATAGAAGACGAGTAACTCGGATTTTGTGCAAGGGTTCTGTATTTTTTGTTTCTTTTCGGTGTTTAGTTAAGCAAGGAACGTAGCCTTCTGTTCCGGCGTTCATTCTAGTTTCCTGTTGACGGCTTGGACTGCACGTGGATCATACGTACCTCGACAATCCTGACTGCTTTCTTGTGTACAGCGTACACTTCTGTATCTTGCAGGTATACATACTATAACTTAACAGTCTTTACTTTAAAAAGAAATTAAGACAGCATCCAGAAGCAGCTAGGAACATGGGAGACTGGGCGAATTTCCCTGAAGAGTTCTTTGGCGTGGCTGATGACGACTTAAACATGGAAATCGGGGAAAATGGCATGGATGACTTCGTAGATCTCTGTGCACTTTCAGCAGCTGATGATGACACCTTAGTCAGCTACCTTTCAGGGAAAACAGGCCCGACAACAGACTCAGGTTATGCTGATGAAAGTTGTTACCTTTCGGAGAAAATAGTTTCGACTACATTGTCTACAGATAGAGTTACGCTGATGAAAGTAGCCACATTTCGAGAAAAACAAACCCGACTACAGACACGAGTTATGCTAACGAAAGTAGCCACCTTTCGGGGAAAACAAGCCCGACTACAGACGCGAGTTACGCTGACGAAAGTTGCTACCTTTTAGAGAAAACAGGTCCGACTGCAGACACGAGTAACGCAGATGAAAGTAGACTGCCAGATGAGGATGAGGTGGAAATCATCTCTGAAGAACCCCCCCCTCCTGACTCACCAGTGGCCATGGTTCAAGATGAAGCACAGGTAGGGTGAATGGTGTTGCCGTGATTGAGGACTTGGATGATTGTGAAAACGTTTGTCCTAAGAGGGTGGATGGTGACAGTGAATTGACAAATGATTCTGATAAGATTTTAACCAGTACCACAGAAGAAGAAAAGAAGTCAGGCGACACAGATCCCTTGACTTCAGATAGTCAGCTGCCACCACACAGTGAAACTGAAGCTGAAAGGGAATTACGAGATGTCTCACCAATACCCACAGAAACCCAAGACCCGAAACCTATAACTGGAGAACTCAACAGCGCTGAGAGTAATTTAACTACTTTGAGTGTTCGACCTAGAAGACAGTGTAGGAAAGTGAAAAGTGTAAATGGTTCTGCCAAAAGCAGTCGAGGCAGTTGTGATTCAAATCAGGCTATGGGGAAAAGTGGAAAGGCTTCTGGAAAAAGAAAGCGAGGCAGTTGCAAATCAAAGACAGCTGTTGCCTCACGTCAGCGCCGGCAAAAGCAGAAGGAGTACGTGACTGACTTGGAGAAATCTGTGAAGGAACTGATGCAGGAAAACAGACAGCTGAAGAAGCAAGACAGGGAGAGGACAAACGAAATAAAAAAACTTCAGGAAGAACTCCGGCAGTTGCGACGGTTGGTTGACAATAATATACCAACATTGAAACCACTTCCTGGAAATGTTGAGACTCAGACGGGAATAACGTGAAAGTGGTAGTGGTGCGTTCTTTGTCAGAGGCTATGGGCGTGGCTGGGAAGCAAACTGAGAACATTGATCATAAGAAAGAGAATTCACGCCAGCTTTTGCCCAACGCAGTGCGCAAGCTTTGTAACAAAGCTTTGGAAAAGAGCAACCCCAATGTGGCAAGTTCCCCAAAAGGTGAAGTATGGGTGTCACACCTCAAAAGCCCCAAGTATTTGTGACAGACCAGAATGAGTGTGATGGTTAACACTAACAACAGCCACAAGGTGTGTTTACCAGAACTCAGAATGTTACAGGTTCAGATTACAAAGTGTTGTAGTCCTTGAGGAAATGTGACAATCCGGTTCAGTGCTCTGGTCAAGAACAAGAAGAAGGAACACGTCCATAATCCAACCAAAGGAGTAACAGACAGACGGCAACATAAGACTAAGAGGAATTTCTGCTGACTCAGAAGTTAACTTTGATGATTTTTTTTTGGTTAGATTACCCTGAGTGGTAAATTTATTGTATAAAAATTACTGCCCAATACTGGTACTTAAATTAATGGTAGTGGATAGGATTGTGGTTGTAAAGCCAAATTATGGAATTAACCTCTTTGGTATGGTACTGGTATTGATGGATAGTGATGCGGGTAATGGTACTTAAACCAAGTGGGGTTTAATAATCTTTCATGGATATTTTATGATAATGACCAGTAGTGGATTAGTAGTGATTTTGATCATAAACATCAGAATTTCATGTATGTACACCAAAGGGCTGATACATAATACTTTTATAAATAGTTTTTACACTAATCAATAATCTTTCAATTTGTTTTATCTTAGTTTTACACTTTTATACCACTTTAAGTAATGGGGTCAATGCAGGTCTGTTATCGGTGGTAATAATTCTGAAGGAATCTGTATTGATTCATATTATATATTGAATAACCCATAGAATAACTTTGTGAGAAAAAAAAAAACAAACTAAAAGAGATGTACTAGCTGTAGCTTTGGCAGTAAATGAAAGGTGTTCATGTGAAATTCACTGTGTGTAACTGTAAGAAAATAATCATGATCTGTAGGCATTGTATGTGTTCTGGACATTGGTCCTGTTCAGTGAACATTCTTCTTTTTCAGTTTTTACAATATTAGATATTTGAAATATTCATGAATGAATATTCAATAACTCAGTTCTGTTGATTGAACATTTGTGATAGTTAACACTGTGAGTGTGACACTGAGGCTGAGTGTTCCACAATATGGCTAGTCATTGAATCAATGAATTATACTACAGGTATGAAAGATGGATACTGTATACAGTATGTATATTGTATGTCATGTGTATATATAATATGTACAGGTCCCCATTGTCATGTTCATTGTGTTTGATTGGATGGAAGATTAATCATTTTATGAAGTTATTTTTTGATGCCATGTATGTCTGTGATTTGTGTGGTACCTAAGAAGTAAGATACTAGATAGAGTTAAAGAGTTGTTGATGTGTGTTTATCATACTGTATGATGTAGTCTCAGTGTATGTGAACCATGACAACTGACATACTATGATACTCATGATACTTCTTGTGTCCATCATGTCTCATTTTGTGTGGTACTCAGTTAAAATGTCATAATCTGAAAATACTTTTAACTGATTGTTGTGTAATGATACAGTACTTGACTAATTCTATGCTGGAGTGGGCTTAATTTGCTCTTAAAAAAAGTAAGGATGAATCTGTGGTTGCTCCCCCCCCTCCCTCCCCCCCTCCCTCCCCCCCCCCCCCCCCGGCCCCCCTCCCCCCCCCCACCCCCTCCCCCCCCCACCGGACAATATTATGAGTATAAAGTTCTATAAACTATGAAGCTCGTTCTTAGAAAACAGGATTTGCAGTTTTGCTAATCAGTGCACAAATATTTGTCAGTGTCATTGTGATATAATTTTATAAATTGATACATTATGTGTGATGTTTTCGAATTGGAGTGACTCCAGTTTTGTTTATTTTGCTTTTTTTGTATTGGTTCCTGCTGCAAATAATTATGACTTTAATGATCACTGCCTAGATATATATATATATCCCAGTTCTTTTCTGGAAATGTTGGTTTCTACAGGGAATGAAACACCATCCAAATTTCAAGGTTACAGTAGAGTGTTTTTGGCATACACTGATACAGTCCAAATAGTGGTTTAGAAAAATCTTTCTATTTCTGTGACCTGATAATGAAATGGTTGCATTGCTTTACCATTAGTTCTTTAGAAAGGACAATGTTTGTCTTGCAAGTTAACCTCTGTTTTCAGGGGGAATGGTCATAAAAGCAGAAACTAAACATTGAGTAATATTTGAATCTGGGTGAGAAAGTTAACTGAAGTTTAGTTGAAGTGAAATTTGCCTTATGGAGACAGGAGTAGTTTTAATGAGCAGTTTATTTTTTAAAATCACCAATAATGAACAGATGTGAAACTGAATACACTATTAATAATCATGAATATTATTTCATAATTATTTGAGAATATCAAATTAATCAGTGTAACTTTAGTCATGAATCTGTTGGTTTTTTTTTTTAGAAGTACTAAATTTATCAAATAGTAGTATTATATAATTCAATTAATTGAGTAATTTACTAACTCTTTGTCACTCATTTTTTCATATCATATCATATCATATGTCACTGTGGTCGCAGTTAAGGGTTGATCTTTTCAGGGCTACAGTTATTGGTATATACTGACAAATTTTGTTTTTGGTTTCTTTTTTGACTTGAGGAGTAATGCATAACATAAAAAAAGAAGAAGAAGAAGAAAGATTAACAAGTATCTGCACCAGATGTGTAAGGAGGCATTTTTGGTTTTTTTTGTGTTTGTTTTGTGTTTTACTTTTGACTTAAGCCAAAGACAAGTTAACACAATGTCCATTGAAAAAGGCGATGTAGATCTGTCTCTGATAAAGATGCTGATTTATAAATTTATCTAACAAAAAGACTTCAATAGCATCTTCATCTTTATGATAAATACCACTGACTGCATTTATTTACATACTCATTGTAATCAGTGTGTTGAGGCTTGAGCTCTGGCAGTTGAGTTAAATAACTTCTAAGTGCTCAGCTAGAAGATTAACACCTATCACTTAATAACTGAACAAGATAGTATTTTGAAGTTCAAGAACAATCCATTCATAAGCATTGTCTAGAAAATTTGTTTGGGGTCCTTGTTTGTAATTTAATCTGCATAGGATACAGATAGATAATAATTAGCCAATAGCTAGCCATATAACTATAGTCAAGTGGAAATGGCTTTGATCCACTGGGACGCTATTTTAATCACAACAACAACAACAAATTGCTTTGAAATACTTAGTAACTAAGTAAGTGAATGACTTTAACAAGACTTTCCATTATTGAGATCAGTAAATTAGTATTCATGATGCAGCAGTACTGTTATCAATCTATAAAATGTATTAAATAGAAAGTCAGTTTTAAATGTGTGGCCTTTGGTTATGTTTTGTTTATGCTTCTTTGATATAATACAAATGTAGCATGGAATGATAGTGTGTGTGTGTGTGTGTGTGTGTGTGTGTGTGTGTGTGTGTGTGTGTGTGTGTGTGTGTGGTGCTGTGTGTGTATACTTTATGATGTGTGTGTATGCTTTATGATGTGTGTGTGTGTGTGTGTGTGTGTGTGTGTGTGTGTGTGTGTGTGTGTGTGTGTGTGTGTGAATTTGTTCTTTGATTTAAGGTATTTTCACTATTTATATTAGTGTGATATTAGATATGAGTGTGTGTGTGTGTGGTGGTGTGTGTGTGTGTGTGTGTGTGTGTGTGTGTGTGTGTGTGTGTGTGTGGTTGTGTGTGCGTGTGTGTGTGTTCTGTAAGAGAGTGTGTGTGCATGTGCCTACATGAGTACATCTGCATGCATTAGTATGCAGTGTGTGTGTACAGGTGATAGCTAAGACTAAATAGCTATGCATACAAGTTATGTTGGTATGATTTATCACATTGATTTGTACTTTTCATGTTGATACTCTTTTTTTTTTTATCTGTTACAAAGCAGGATTTTTTTTTTTTAGTCCCCTTAAGTTAAAATCTTTAAAGTTTTTGTAGTACAAAAACTGCCTGGTGTCTGAATCAGTCGATTACATAGAATTGGGAAATTTGTTTGAAAATTTTATAAGAAAATCTTTATGGAGCCCTGTTTTTTCTCTGACTTCTACTCTGCTCCCCCCAAAAACAACAACTACAAAACAACCAAACCAACAACAAAAAACCCCAACAAAACAATACAAAAAACAAACCCAAAACAAAACAAAAACAACAACAACAAAACACTACAACAACAAACAAGCCAAAAAGAAACAAAGAAAACAACCAAACCCCAAATTTAAATAAAAAAATTGACAAAAGACCACCAAAAAAATCCATGTAACAAAAGTTTAGAATTTTTATAGATTATTAGAATCCAGTCAAGTGAGTCAACCTTTCACACGTCCCATCTAAAGAAGACACAAGTCAGTGCAACACTGTCACATGATGCATTATTTATAAAACACTCACTGTGTCAGTGTCAAACAAACAATGATGTGTATAGACTATAGTATAGTAATATTAGTATACATGTATGTGCAGCTTGTATATAGAGGTAAAGAAGACAGACATGTGCTCACCACCACCCAGAACTTGACAATTGATGCTGTAACTTAAGTGATAAAGTATGATAATGGTGGTGTCTTATTTATAATTATATGTAATGGAGAGGATCATTTCAACACTTGATGCTTTCTTTCTTTGATGGAAATTCTCAGAAATTTAAGGTAAAAAAAAAATCCAGATTTATGCTCCTTAGATTTTAGAACTATCAATAACTATGTGTTTGGTCATAAATGCATCTGTCACTATTTTATGATACAGTGGTCATCGAATGCCCAACTCTGATAAATTTTCATCAATCATTTTAAATCTTTATAAATCTATCACAAACTGATTTTCAGTAATCCACCAGTAAGGTTGTAATCCTTGCCTTCAGTTGCAGAGAAGATTGGCAACAGACCTTTTTCCAGTCCTGTTTTCTTTAAGTCACTGCAGGGATAAAAAACAAACAAACACAAACAAACAAAAACAAAAAAAGGGAGAAGCTAGCTTACACAAGTTATATTTTATTTAAAAAATGTAATCCTGTAAACTACTTCATCCTATGCTATACATTGTAAAACAAAACAAACATTAGAAACAACAGGGAACATTAAATTATCTTTAAAAAAAAAAAATCTTAAACTTACTTCAACCATACATTTTTTGTGTAAATGAATGCTCAGCATATGTGCACAAGTCCATGATCAGTTTGCTTCTTGGTCTTTAAAAGACCATGACCCCCTGCCTGAAAATCATGACTAGGTGAGCATTGCTGAGAGATGGATAAGATTAAGACTAGACCAGTCACATTCACAGTGACTGATGCAGCACAATAAAATTCATAACTGGGGGCTAGCCATCAGCAATGTTTACATTGTAGGGATCATTAGTGTGAGAGTGTGACATCACCATTGATGCTGTAGACATACATACATACATGTACATCATGTAACGACCATTATTGTGGCAAGGTGACATTACCTTTACCACTGTAGACATACATGTACCTGATCATTAGTGTGACAGTGTGACATCAACCGTACTGTCGATACACGTACACATGTACGTGTAGCTGATCATTATTCCTTTTATTGTGACAGTCCGACATCAGCTTAGTACTGTACACTACTGTAGACATGTAATGTCTATCATATATTGTGACAGACACAGTGTAAATCACTCTTACTACTGCAGACATGTGCACATGTAGCTGATCATTATTGTGACACTGTGACATCACCTTTAACACTGTATGATGTACTGATCATATTCAGTTATTGTGACAGTGTGACATTGCCCTTACATTGTATAGATGTAGCTGATCATATTCATTTTATTGACATGTGACATCAACCTTAGTACTGTAGACATACATATAGTAGCTGATCATTATTGTGACATGGATCCTTAGTATGTAGACATGTATGTATCAGTTATGATGTGCGATCTTATTGTGAGATGTGACATCAGCTCACTGTTACATGTATTGCATTTAGTGTACGACAAACATGTAGCGTTCCATCCACGTGTGAATTGTATCGTGAATGTATTTTATAAATTTATACATGTACTTGTTCAGCCACATTCTAACGTTTCTGTTTTCCGTTGTTGCAGGGTGATGCAGAGGGCTGTTGCCATATTGCCATAAAACTGGTTTGAGAAGCGATGAGCCTGTTGACTCAGGCTGGGTTAATTAGTTTGTTAATTAGTTTATTAACTAGTTTGTTATTAAATTAGCTTGTTAACTAGGTTGACGAAACCTTGTGACAGTATTGGGGTAACCAGGCCTGTAGGACCGTTTCAAAACAATCTTTATCAAATGATGTGCTTTGATCTTGATGTTTGGACTTTTGTTTGTTTGTTTTGTTTTTTCTCTCTCTTGTTAACCATGTATGCTTTGGTATTTGTCTAGGGCTCTTTGTTTTGTTTAAAAGTGGAACACAGCAGTCAGGTTCCCCCACTTTACACAGCTTTCTTTTAGCTACTCTCACCTGCTATCCATTTCATCCCAGCCCAGCCCAGCTGGTGCTAATCATAGCAGGAACCGGCCACACTTGGACTTGGTAAAATGAGGGGCGTGATAATTTAGGCTGGGCCCAGGACCTTTGACTGACTTTGTTGGATTTGCGCACTGTGGGAATATTTCTTTTTGTTGTTGTTTTTTTGTTTTTGGTCTTGTTCTGTGGCGAGAACTCCCAGAGTTGACCAGACCAGTGCCGGTGTTGGTGAGATTTTCATTTTGACCTGTCAGCGCAGGCAGTTTCATCCCTTTAGTAACTTGTAGGAGTTTTTGAGTTTTTCACTTTTAGCGAAGAAAGAGTGACATTATCTCTGGAATGTTTATAGACTGCAAAAAAAACAAACCAAAACCCCAAACAAAGAGCCAAAAGCCTATTTTATTTTTATTTTTATAAATAAAATAAAAAAAAAAAAAACAAACCCAAAAGCTTTTGTTGCGTTAATTGTTTTGCTGAATTCAAAGGTAGGAATCCTGAAGTTTTTGGCTCCAGAGAGAAAGTTTCCTTTAAACTGGCTCCTGCTTGAAGAATATTTTCTTTTCATGTCAAATGCTCAGACAGCAACTATTGTTGTCTGTTATATGAGTGAAAATGTATCACGTTACTGTTGTGCGCCTGACAAGTCCAGCCCAGCGTATCCAATTTTGGTATAAAAGAGAATTGTTATAAGTCTTTCTGGAAAAAATGCAGGAGATAAGACCAAGAAGGCTGAAGGTAGACAAGAATGAGGTACAGAAAATGAACACCAGAAACAAAGAGAGTGATAGAAACGAGGAAATTTCTAGCACAGAATTTCCATAAGATGGGATGCTATTTATACTGACAGGCCTCCTGGCATCTCCATGGGGGTAGTGGGATTTGAACCCTTGACACTTGAACGAAAACAAAAGATTCCCCCCCCCCCCCAAAGAAAAAAAACACCCCCCACCCCCCCTTAAAAAAAAAGAAATAAAAAGGACCAAAAATCATATCTTTCCAATTAGGTAAGTCTTTCAGAGGAGATTCTAAACCAGTCAGATCTGTGTGTTTTACTGTTTACATACTATGTGCAAGTCAAAGACCCCACAACAGTGAAAATTGAAAGAGAAGGGGGTACCTCCTCACCCAACTGTCCTGCCAAAATAGGTAGATTCAGTTACCAACTGTAGCCCCGAAATCAGAATGTGGCTACCATAATTTGGGGGGTGGGGTGGGGGGATGGACACATACATTGCAAAAAATCTTACCATTGGTGAACCTCGGAGCTCTAGCCTAGGAGTGGATAAAGAAAAGACAAAAGATATAACTCTTTCATACAGTGTCTGACTGAAGTGTTGGGGAAAAGAGCAGGTGGTAGATACTTAGACTCGTTCATTGAAAGCAAGCTGCAGAGATTGGCTTCAGTGCACTTAACTAGGGATCAACTCTTTATGCTATGCTTGTTGTTGCTATTGTTGTTGTTGCATTTCCCCATTTCTCTGATGCATCCGCCTAGGAGCTACTGTGAGACAGTAAGTACATTTTCTTTTTCTGTGTTACCTAGACATATTGGGTAAGAAGTTTGTGTATTCGTAACTCTTTTCGAGTACCTGGCCACATAGGCAGCCATATTTTGACTTCAGAGAGGTTTTTTTTCCTCTTAGGGGAGTGCAAAATTGTTATGCTAAGTGTCTGTGTGTATGGTTGAAGATGATGTAACATGTGAAACTGAAAGCATGCTCAACATTTTGATGTGGGCATTGACTCTCAGCTTACATTGATCAACATTTGCCAATATGTTCATTCTGAGCCATGGGCTTAGTTATCAATAGATGTTGATGATCAATAGATCAAAAAGTGAAAATTTACAGGACAGATATACATAGATCTGTCATTCTGACTCATGTAGCTGCACAAACAGTTTATACTGTTGCAGGGAGAGATACCAGTTCAGATTTGAAGTTCTGTATAAAAAAAAAAAAAGCCAAATGCAAATTCTTATGAAATTATCATAACATCAAAAGTCATTGAAAAACCATTGTAGGTAATGACCTTATCAAGGAAAAGAAAAATTAAGGCTATAAAAACATCACAGATATTGAATGGAGATTCAAACAAAATGACCTATAGATAACATCAAAGATGTTGAATCAGGCTTGTAAGAGAATGGCATAGAGTAAAAGACATTATTATAAGATGTATTAAACTTAGGCAGTGTTGCTTTTGCTTCTCCATTTTATCTGTTTTTCATATTTTATTTTTGAAAGACTGTCTTTTTTTTAATCAGTTAATGAAATGAAATGGAATTTGAAAGAGCGTTACCATACAGTGTGTATTACCCCACTTCTGTCACATGGTTTTATCAAAATGACGCTATTATTTATTCAGTTTATTTTCATCAGCATCATTAGCATTGTCATATCATTATATTATTATTATCATTATTATTATTACTATTACTACTTTATTTTATCATCATCATCATCATCATCATCATTATCATCATCACTATTATTATATAATGAATTGTGATTTTCAAAATTCATCAAGTATTTACTCAATTTATTTTTAATGTGCAATTCACATTGATTAGACTTATAGACAGTTATGGGATTGTTGTTTCTAATAATATGAGCTGATCACAGTTTGTTATCATCTTTTTAGTACTAGCTGTTGTTGCTTACATCAATTCAAAGTATCTGTGACAATTTTGGAATAGGCTTCTATTTGGGAAGGGGGAGGGGGGGTGAAGGGGGGGGGGGGTTAGAATGTAGTTTATTGTTGTCTTTGTTATCAGCTTTGTCTTTTTGATGACAGATAATAGAACAGTTTTAGCTTCTTCATGCAGTCCTTGCACCCCAGTTTTGGGTAAAATCAGCAGAATATGAATTTAATTACCCACTTTTTTGTTGAGAGGTCTCAGAGCTTGGGAATTGAGCTGATCCTATTCATAATTCATTCATGTTTAGTGGACAAAATTCAAGTTTGCATTTAAAAACCCTCACTCTTTGACAAGATTTATTTTAAGGTTTCAGTGTGTGTGTGTGTGTGTGTGTGTGTGTGTGTGTGTGTGTGTGTGGTGTGTGTGTGTGTGACTCTGTGTGTGTGTGGTGGTTGTGTGTGTGT
Organism: Stramonita haemastoma; assembly: GCA_030674155.1. Taxonomy (NCBI): domain Eukaryota; kingdom Metazoa; phylum Mollusca; class Gastropoda; order Neogastropoda; family Muricidae; genus Stramonita; species Stramonita haemastoma. The sequence continues at coordinate 58,472,414 of CM060324.1, forward strand.
GTGGTGTGTGTGTGTTGTTTTTTGTGGTGTGTGGTGTGTGTGTGGTGTTGGTGTTGTGTTATTAGATGATAATTTAGAGCTGATGATTTTAACACATTTAGTTTCTAGCTTGGAGGTGTTTGAAGCTCGGTCCATAGAAACTGAATGTGGCCAATGTCTAAATCATGATAGTCTAGTCTAGTCAGGTCTAGTCTAGTCTAGTCTTGTTAAGTTTAGTCTGTCCCACAGAATTCAGATGTTGTATGGTTCACGTTTGAAGGAAACGGGTAGTTTATGTAATTTGGATCTGTTTAGAAGAAAGACTTATTGTCTGAAAGATAGGATAGTTTAGTTCAAATGAAATGACTACAGGGATTTTGAAAGATTCGCTTTCAGTTGCTGTGTATCTATTTGTTCACTTTTGCGTGCGCTGCATGTTTTCAGGTGTAAACATGTCAACAGTTATTTTTCTTGATGAAGGTGAAGTAAGTCTAGATTAAGGCTTAAGTTTTTAGAATTAGGTTTACGGGATGGCTCAGTGGTCAGAGCACTCGCTTTCCCCAAGCGCATGTTAAGCAGCATTCAGTGTGGTTACCAGTTGGATGGGTGACTGTTGTCACTTTGGCTTCAGCATAGTTCCCCACATTCACCCAGCTGTAAATGGGTACCTGCCTCTTTTAGGGTCTAGGGAAGGTAAAGCAGCAAGGGGGGGAGATGGGCACCGCCCTCAATATGCTGGCCCCTAGAGGAGCTAGGTCTCTGATATGCCTCACCTCCCATACATGACACAAACAAGTAAATACACTTTAACCTTTTACCGTACAATGCAATACAAAACAATAAATTAATAATATACTTTTATATACATAGCAATAACAAAAAAAACTCAGTATAGTATAGTATACTGTAGTAGTATGTATAGTATAGTATGTATGAAATAGTATTAGTATGTGATAAGTTAGTAACAGGACAGGATAGTACAGGACAGTACAAGTATAGTAATAGTATAGTATAGTAATTAGTATAGTAAAGTATAGTAATTATGGTAATGTAATGTATGTAATGTAATTAGTATAGTATAGTACAGCTGAAAAGAGTATAAATACAATAATTACAGTATACAAAATATAATACAACACCGATTTCCTCATAATAGAATGCAACACAGCTCAATATGGTACAATACACTGCAATACATCTATGACAAAAAAAAAAATTCAAACCCACCACTAATAGTGGGCACAGAAGATAGAAGTGTATAAAATTTGTTTCTCTTTCATTCTCAGCTCACACCATCTTTTAGGCAATATAAAAAGACCCCAACAGTTTGCATAAGATTAGATAAAAATTACACAGAAGTGTAAAAAGAACAACCAGCAATCAAACAAAATGTATAATTTATAAATGCAAACAATAAATGTAACAAAGAAAAGCAGCCAAACACTTGTGGCGAACGTGCTTCTCCCAGGGAGAGCAGCCCAAATTTCAGCAGAGAAATGTTATGTGACATAAAGTGGTATTAAAAAAAAAGATAATAAATATTACAAGGACATTCCAGTTGTTTTTTTTTACACAATCAGGATAATGTGTAAATGTGGTCAAATACACCAGTCTGTCAAGGACTGATTATTTTACATGGGCATTTTTTGCGGAGTTCCCCCCCCCCCCTCCCTCTTGTGAAGTATGTGGCTAATTTGTGGTTGATAGTATAATGATACTGTAGGTCAGTGTGGGTAGGTGAAGCTGTAGATCCAGTGAACTGTGTTAGTTTCTTAATTCTACCTGTTGCTTGTCAACTACCAGACAAATAGTACTGGAGTGATTGATTGATTGATTGATTGATTATTACTTGATTCAGGTATCAATGTCATTTCATTATTTTTCGGTGGTGTTATGGGAACTGAATCTTTGCATTGTTGTTACTGTTAACATTAGAATTATTAATGTACAAATGTTCTGTCTTGTTTGAAGATCAGCCTCTGACTAGATTCAGACATGTTGGTTACATTTGTAGATAATGTATTGTATGTAAACTTTATGCGCTAAATGTTTTCTCTCTATGTTAGAGAGAGAGAGAGAGAGAGAGAGAGGGAGAGGGGGAGAATGGAGGGAATGAGGGAGAGAGAGAGTGTGTCTGGGTGAGCACATGCCCTCACACGCACACATAAATGAGAAACACTTGTTAAAAGCATTTCAATTTTGGCTGAGGAAAAAGACATTTTCCAACTGGATTTCAAAGATGGATCTATGAGTGCTATAGCATAGGTTGAGTACGGCCAAAATGCTTTGTGGAGCATATCATTACTGATGTGTGTTGATGTGGAGCATATTGTATTGTGATTGATGTGTGTCAGTATCGTTGGTATGATTCAGTGTCCTCTTTCTGCCTGTGAAGTGTGGCCAGGAGGGCAAATGAAGAAAACTGAAATGTTACAGTTCAGATTATTTTCAGTTTTGTATTCCTGTTTGTAAAGTTGCACTTATGCATCCATATTAAATCTGAAAAAGCTGAGCTTGTATTTTTGTGCTAAGAGAGAGAGAGAGAGAGAAGAGAGAGAGAGAGAGAGAGAGAGAGAGAGAGAGAGAGAGTGTGTGTGTGTGTGTGTGTGTGTGTGTGTGTGTGTGTGTTTGTTCAAATGTGCTCACTTGAAGTTGCACAAATGCGAGGTATACATGGTCAAAGCTGTTAAATCACAAAGACTGAATGTTGAAATTCCAGCTGCCATGGCACAGTGGTTAGAGCTTGGGCTGACGGACTGGAAGGTATTAGATTTGAATTCTGTAAGAGTCATAGGTGTTTTTCGGACTCCAGCCAGCTCCTACCCAGAGTGAGTGTGCTGTGGGCTCAGTTGGGAGACTGGGACCACACAGTCAACTTGAATCTTTTTTAGGGATGTGATGTTGAGAGTGTTGTTCAAATTACCTGACCCACACCTTGTCTCTTGAGCTGGTTGACACCAAGATATAACATTATAGGAAGTGTAGAGTACAACCCTGTCGAATACTATTGAATAGTCTCAAAGGACATGCACTTCCATAACAGCATGATTAAATCATCCCTGTTGTCATTGATCATCAGGCAATAAAAGAAAATTGTCTCTGATTCAGTGGCCCTGCTAGCTTTGGTCTCATGGTTTATTTTATTTTTTTAATTTTTAAAATATTTTATACCACTTTATGTCACGACAGATTTCTCTGCGTGAAATTCAGGCTGCTCTCCCCAGGGAGAGTGTATCGCCACAAGTGCAGTGCCACCCATTATTTTTTTTTCTTTTTCTTGTCTGCAATTGAATTTTGTTTCCCTATAAGAGTGGCTTTTTTCTGCAGAATTTTGCCAGGGACAATCCTCTTTTTGCCATGGGTTCTTTTATGTGCGCTAAATAATGATGTATAACACACAGGACCTCAGTTTATTATCTCATCTGAAAGACTAGCATCCAAACCCCCACTCATGGTAATGGATGGGAGACAAGTTTGGGCCCAAACGGGATTTGAACCACCACACACTCCGACCCGGACTTTTTGCTTTTTAGGCTTTACCTCTAAACCACTGATCCACCGTGTTTTCAGTTTCCCCTGCACTTTTCTGCCTGTGGCGAGTTTGCGTCAAACAGGACTCAATCATATGTCCTCGAAAACTTGAAAAGTCCTAGAAAAATGGAAGGAATTTTGTGGTTATGATGATGGCATGACACTGACATTAATTATTTATCATCTTTGAAATTTACGAAGTTAAAAAAAAAATCCTTGATTTTTTTTTCTGATAATTATACCTGTGTGATAGTACATGTAAGGGAAACTGATTAAAAATGTCAGCAGAAGTGGAAAGACATTGCAGGCTGTAGACACAGTCTTCAAGAAAAATACATTTTCACCATCGGCACTAAACTCTAGTAACAAAGATGACATAACAAGCTACAATTACACTTGCCTGTTTATAGAATGTTCATGCAATTCTAAAGTGAGGGGGGGGGGGGGGGGTGAGCATATGACTTCCATCATTTTTTGTTTGTTTTTTGTTTGTTGGGTTTTTTGCTTGCTTTATTTGGCTTTTCTTGTACCTTGCTTTTTTGTTTTCTTTTGTTTGTTTTCATTTGTGCTTTCCATACAAAGTTTTCTAAAAATGTGTACCTTGTGTGTGGTGGGACGGACAGTCTCAAACATTCATATGTGGCGCTCCACCACGAAATGAGTCGCTTAGCACATTACCTAATTTTGCGCTAGGAGCCTTTAAAGGCAGGTGGGGGTCAAGTTGTCAATTTTGTGATTTTGATTGATTATTAAAACTAGATCTGTTTATTTATCTTATAATGAAATATCAAGGTATCATTTTATTCCTTTTGCTTTTAAATGTGTTTTGAAAATACCAAAGCACTCATTCTGACAACCTGTTACTAAAATAAACTTGCCCGTTTCTCATTTTGTCGCATCCTGCAGTCTATCATTTCAATTTGTAATAATGTTGCACAGAATTGTCCGATTTTCAATCTGTTTTTTGCATTTGATAGCCACTTTATTGCACATTAATAACATGTCAATAACTAAAAATTGACCTCATGTGCACTCCGTCTCATTATGTGGTGGAGCGTCACATATTCTTGTCGACTATCAAGTATTAAAAAAGCTCTTTCTTACCATTTGTGAGAGATCTTTGCAGAATTTGCTACAATGCGAATGAATATTATGTCATTAATTGATTTGCAGCAGAAACATTCTACCGACCCTGATATAATACTCGTTTCATTTTCAACCTTTTTCAGTGTTCCTTTTAAAATAAAGAAATATTGCTGTAGTTGCATTAGTTTTACAGTTAATCAGAATTAAAAGTTATTTTGTACAGGATTATGATCACATTAACTAGACAGTTCCTTATTTTTTTCTTTTTTCGTGTGTAATATCACCTAACGTGAATAGAGGTTTAATTGAAGAGCAACATTTCCTGCATACACGCCTGACTGCTCCCCCAAGTTTCTGTGCGTGCATCACATTAGAATGCCCAATGTATCTGGGCATGTTTTCATTAAATTTAAAAAGAAAATTTTTTGAAGTTGAAGAAAATAATAATCATGGGGTATCCAGAGTCAGATTGATATATATATATATATATATATATATAATATATATATATATATATATATATATATATATATAATATCATATGTTCAACGCTAGGTGCAGGAGAATTGTTCGCCGAGTAGTTATTTTGTATGTTTCTTGAGTTAACTCCCCTGAAGCGGCGATCCTTTATGAATTTTAGTCGTAACAAAGAAGGCAATAGTGTTCTTGGCCAGGGGAGACAATTCAAAGTATCATGTCGACGAGCATTAAAACATAAGGCAAGGTTGTTGTTTTTTCACAGGGGAGGGAAATTCAAAGTGTTTCACACCAGCTCTAGTATTTTTAGTGCCGACGGGAATAGAAAAAAAAACGTGAATTTTTTATTTTGTTTCGGTTTTCCCCCCAAACCTGTTCTGAATAGAAGAGATTTGAGGAATTTTCTTTTGTCGGTGCGCCAAAAAGATTATTGTTGCTCACATCCCGACAAGGGTGAGGCCACAGTGAACGTGGCCAGCCATGCAAGTAGTAGGCCTCCGTGTCTTCAACACCTTGTACCTTAAGCTTGTTTGTCGGAAGGCAGTTTATAAATATGAACACGCTAGTGAAAGGTTTTAGGCCGATGACGACATTCAAGAGGCCGATGGGGATAAAAAAAATTGTACAAATGCAAGACAAAATGACATAATACAGATCATTACAGTGCAATACAATATACATAAAATGCTAAACATTGTATGGTTGGGGGGAAAGGTGTTAATCGCAGCACGCACTAGCTCACACACACACGCACGCACGCATACACGCACGCACACACACACACATTATATCCCCTCTCTGTCTGTCTGTCTGTCTGTCTCTCAAGCACACGAGCCGGAAAACAGTTTGCAACCATTTTTATTTCAGCTTTGCCCTAAAAAAAACAACTAAAGTTAAAACACTCTAACAAACACATATGATAGCACTTTCGTTACTACCATCATTATAGTCATGATTATCATCATCATCATCGCCCTGCTTTTCTCATGAGGTATATTGCAGTCGACACGAAACCACAAGATAACAGCAAGTAAGAAGCAACAACAGCAACAAATAAACGAAGCAACAGCAGCAAGAAACAGAAGAAACAAACAGAAGCAACATCAACATCAGTAGCAACAAACGAAAACGACAGCAGCAATAAACAAACAAAACAGCACCAATGTAAGCAACATACAAAAGCAACACCAATAATAGACGAAAGCAACATCAGCAACAAACAAACAAAACAGCAACAGTGAGTTTCATCTCAACTCGTTGCTTCATACAATTTCTACAAATTGTAACATTTTTGGGGTGGCCCGAGGTGCTGGGGTGGGAGAGCTTGCGGGAGCGTGGGACCTCCGACCGACTTCATGGTTCGCGGCTGCAAGTCCTGATATCAGCTTTGCTGGAAAGGACCATAATCCTACTAAAAGAAAAAAACAAAACAGCACCAACATCAGCAGCAGACAAAATCAACAGTAGCAACAAACAACAGCAAGAGCAGCAACAAATAAAGCAACAGTAGCAACAAACAACAGCAAGAGCAGCAACAAATAAAGCAACAGTAGCAACAAACAACAGCAAGAGCAGCAACAAATAAAGCAACAGTAGCAACAAACAACAGCAAGAGCAGCAACAAATAAAGCAACAGTAGCAACAAACAAAGCAAGAGCATCAACAAATAAAGCAACAGTAGCAACAAACAAAAGCAAGAGCAGCAACAAATAAAGCAACAGCAGCAACAAATAAAGCAACAGCAGCAACAAATAAAGCAACAGCAGCAACAAATAAACCAACAGCAACAAATAAAGCAACAGCAGCAACAAATAAAGCAACATCGGCAACAAATAAAGCAACAGCAACAAATAAAGCAACAGCGGCAACAAATAAAGCAACAGCAGCAACAAACAATGGCAACAACAGCAACAAATAAAGCAACAGCAGCAACAAACAATGGCAACAGCAGCAACAAATAAAGCAACAGCAACAACAAACAATGTCATGTCATGTCATGTCTGCCTGTGGTCCCTTCTGGGGCATAGGCCGCCAACTAGCTGTCTCCAGGCATCTCGGCTCTGGGCTAGGCGTTCCAGTTGTCCCCACGTCTTGCCCATCATTTTCGCATCTGCATCCAGGTCCCGGCGCCAGGTATTTCTAGGCCGCCCTCTCTTTCTTTTCCCTTGTGGATTCCAGGTGAGAGCTTGTCTTGTGATGCTGGATACAGGTTTCCGCAGGGTGTGTCCTATCCATCGCCAACGTCTCTGTAGGATTTCTTTCTCAACAGGCTGTTGTCTGGTTCTTTGCCATAATTCTTCATTACTGATCTTGTCTGGCCAGCGTATCTTGAGGATCTTCCTGAGGCAGGTGTTGATGAAGACCTGGATTTTCTTCATGGTGGTGACGGTGTTTCTCCAGGTCTCTGCTCCATACATTAGTATTGGCTTGATGATGGTGTTGAAGAGCCTGGTCTTGGTGGCGATGCTGATGTCGCTTGATCCCCAGACGTTTCTGAGCTGCTTGAAGGCTGCCCTTGCTTTACCGATGCGGGTTCTGACGTCTGTGTCTGTTCCTCCCTGTGTGTCCACGATGCTGCCGAGGTATGTGAAGCTTTCCACCTCTTCCAGCGCTTCTCCTTTGACTGTGATGGGTGTTGCATTGGCTGCATTTGTCTTGAGTACCTTGCTCTTTCCTCTGTTGATGTTGAGGCCCAGTTTAGCTGAGTTCTCCACAACGATGTTGGTCTTTTCCTGCATCTGTTGCTGGGTGTGGGAGAGAAGGGCCAGGTCATCCGCAAAGTCAAGGTCGTCTAGCTGTTTCCAGGGTGTCCATTGGATGCCATTACGTTTCTGGTCCGCTGAGGTTTTCATGACCCAGTCGATGGCCAGCAGGAACAGGAAAGGAGATAGTAAGCATCCTTGCCTTACTCCGGTGTCTACTTCAAAGGCGTCGGTGAGCTGTCTGCCATGAACTATTCTGCAGGTCATTCCTTCATATGATTTCCTGATGATGTTGGTGATTTTCTCTGGCACTCCATAGTGTCTCAGTAGCCTCCAGAGGGTCTGTCTGTCAACGCTGTCAAAAGCCTTCTCATAGTCTATGAAGTTGATGTATAGTGGCGAATTCCACTCCAGGGACTGTTCCAGGATGATGCGCAGTGTTGCAATCTGATCCGTGCATGATCTTTCCTTTCGGAAGCCAGCTTGTTGGTCACGGAGATGCGGGTCTACTGCGTCCTTCATCCGGTTCAGCAGGATGCGGTTAAACACCTTTCCTGGGATGGACAACAGCGTTATCCCTCTGTAGTTGGAGCAGGAACTGAGGTCGCCTTTCTTGGGGAGTTTGATGAGGTAACCCTCTTTCCATTCTGTTGGTATTTCTTCTTCCTCCCAGATCTTGCCGAAGAGCGGGTAGAGGAGCTCCACACTGGTCTCGACGTCGGCTTTCAGGGCTTCTGCTGGGATGCTGTCAGGTCCTGCAGACTTACCATTCCTCAATTGCTTGATGGCGCTGCGGATCTCTTCCTTTGTGGGAGCACTACACTTGATCGGCAGGTCGCTTGCGGCTGTCGGTATCTCTGGTGGGTTTGTAGGTGCTGGTCTGTTGAGTAACTCCTGGAAGTACTCAATTCACCTGTTCTTCTGTCCTTCGTCATCAGCTATTACTCCTCCGTTCTTGTCTTTTATGGTCTCTCTGGCTTGGCAAACTTCCCTGATAACTTCTTGATGATGAAGTACAGGTCCTTGGTGCTGTTCTGGTGAGCTGCATCTTCTGCTTCTTTTGCCAATGTCTCCAAGTAGTTTTGCTTATCTGCTTTAATGCTTCGCTTTACAACCCTATTTGCTTCTGTGTATTCCTCTTGGGCTTTTGTTTTTGCTGATCGTGTCCTGCTGCTGTTGACGGCTAATTTCTTTTCTCTTCTTTCTTCTATTTTCTCTAGGGTAGCTGCTGAAATCCATTCCTTGTGTGTGAATGATTTGGGGCCCAGTACTTCCTGACATGTTGAGGTCACTGTCTCTCTCACTTTCTGCCACCTCTCTTCTATCGTCTCCTCTTCAAGCAGCTCTCCTAGGACTTGGAACTTGTTGGATAGAGTGACCTTGAACTCTTCTTGCTTCCTGTTGTCCTTCAGCGCCGTGGTGTTGTAACGCTGGCGTTGACTGGATCCCCCCGTCCAATTTCTCTTCAGCTTCTGCTTCAATCGGGCAACAAGTAGATGGTGATCCGAAGCGACGTCTGCTCCTCGCTTGACGCGTACATCCTGCAGGGAGCGGCGAAACTTCTTCACGATGCAGATGTGGTCGATCTGGTTCTCCGTTGACAGGTCTGGCGACACCCAAGTTGCCTTGTGTATCCTTCTGTGCGGGAAAACACTTCCTCCGATGACCAGGTTGCTTGTGGCACACAGGTCTGCGAACCTCTCCCCGTTGTCGTTCATCTCGCCTAGCCCATGCCGCCCCATGATCTCCTCGTATCCCTGGTTGTCACTACCTATCTTGGCATTGAAGTCGCCCATTACGATGATGATGTTTCTCTTTGGTCTGTCTTGTATGATGGTCTGCAATCTGTTATAAAAGTCGTCCTTCTCCTCCTCCTCGCTGTCGTTCGTTGGGGCGTAGCACTGGATAATGTCCATGTTGATCCTCTTCTTCTTTGTACGGAAAGAGGCTGTCATGATCCTTGGTCCGTGTGCCTCCCACCCGATGAGCGCTCCCTGTGCTGGCTTGGAAAGCATCAGGGCGACTCCCTGGGTGTGTGCAGCATCTTCCTGCTCGTGCCCCGAGAACAGCAGCAGCTCCCCGGAAGTCAGTCGCTTCTGCCCGGAACCAGTCCATCTGACTTCGCTGATTCCTAGGATGGTGAGGTTGAATTTCCTCATCTCTGTGGCTACTTGCGCTGTCTTCCCCGTCTCGTACATGGTCCTGACGTTCCATGTACCGATGGATGTGGTGGTCCTGGTGGAGATGATGGTCTTCGGTCTGACGGCTTCCAGATGATTCTGGCTTTCACCGCCCGACTTCATACTCCTTCCAGCTGGAGGTCCATCCCTCCCCAGGTCCGCGATGTCTGTTAAATTGCTATTTGGCGTTTCTGTAGCTAGAGTTTTTTTCACAGGGTGGGGTAGCTAACCCTACGCCAAACCCTCCTCCTTTTTCAGCCGGGCTTGGGACCGTCCTAGGCAGAGTTAACAACAAACAATGGCAACAAATAAAGCAACAGCAACAACAGACAGTGGCAACAAATAAAGCAACAGCAACAACAGACAGTGGCAACAAATAAAGCAACAGCAGCGACAAATAAAGCAACAGCAGCGACAAACAATGGCAACAAATAAGGCAACAGCAACAACAGACAGTGGCAACAAATAAAGCAACAGCAGTAACAAATAAAGCAACAGCAACAACAAACAATGGCAACAAATAAAGCAACAGCAACAACAGACAGTGGCAACAAATAAAGCAACAGCAACAACAGACAGTGGCAACAAATAAAGCAACAGCAGCGGCAAACAATGGCTACAAATAAAGCAACAGCAACAACAGACAGTGGCAACAAATAAAGCAACAGCAACAACAGACAGTGGCAACAAATAAAGCAACAGCAGCGGCAAACAATGGCTACAAATAAAGCAACAGCAACAACAGACAGTGGCAACAAATAAAGCAACAGCAGCGACAAACAATGGCAACAAATAAAGCAACAGCAGTAACAAATAAAGCAACAGCAACAACAGACAGTGGCAACAAATAAAGCAACAGCAACAACAGACAATGGCAACAAATAAAGCAACAGCAACAACAGACAGTGGCAACAAATAAAGCTACAGCAACAACAGACAGTGGCAACAAATAAAGCAACAG